>CM076407.1:6348340-6618095 GCA_038363315.1 Mugilogobius chulae
AGTTCAGACAGGTCAGTGGTGCCATACACTCTTATAGGCTGTTGTAGGCTGTTGTAGGCTGATGTAGGCTCTGTCATCATCTCTAAACAGTCAGATAAGGCTCCAGACTGCAGCAGCATCAGACCAGCTGTGTCACTGACTGCAGAGGAGATGGAGAAAAAGATACTATGGCCTGAGACACTTCTAAACACTGCTCTGACACCTAGTGGTAGTTACACAGCTCTGCACTGAACCGTCCATATTTGCCCCAATAACAGATGTTTGTTAAACAATAGTTAATGTGAAATGTCTGTAAAATTGCTAAAGTGCAGGCATATGATGTGACTGTATCCTTGAAAGTGTGTTATATAGCTATTTGCTTTATTTCTTTTTCTATTTTGGATAAAGAAATAAAAAAGTTTGATACTTTTCTGATCTGTAATTGGCAATACCATTCAGTGAAATAAGCCATCCATATTTCAATTTTTTTCTTTTCGTTTTAAAGCCTTTTCCTTTCTTGAATATCTAAAGTAACTATTCCTAATGTACCCTAAAGTAGTTTAGTTTAAGATAATTCTGGATTAGAGCCAATAAGCATGAGCACCTATTACTATCAAAAAGTAAGTTCAACTTTGACTAAACTCAAAAATTATTTCGATAATTTTAGCTGCATTCAACTTGTTAAAAAATATTATTGGCCTATTTAGTGTTATCATGGGCTGTTTGATAATGAAAAAAAAAAAACAATAATGGTGAATTTTTAAATTTCAATTCATTTCGGTTTATTTGTACAGCCCAAAAACCACAACAGCAGTTATCTCAGAGGACTGCACATGATTGTTGAATTAGCAAACAAATTGTCAGGAAATGAATGAATCATGGTCAATACTAACAGACCCATTATTCAGAAATACAGAGACAGATTGTCAAACAACAAATTCTCCCAGAGCATCTCCTGTATAAGAGAAAATAAGAATGCAAATCACAATCATCCATATGTTAAAGAGAGATGAAGTGTAAAAATACTTCAAATGAATAACACATCACAGTAATCAACTGTTATACTGCCCTGCTCTCCTTAAAGCAAGCTTATGCACTACCACCAACACACAACATTCAAAGTAGTTTTGCTGAGAGAGGGTAAAGTATTAAGTAGTTAATTTTTTTGTGTTTATCTTTGAGCAGAAACACAATGTTACCAATTACACATTCTTACATAGCTATACAACATATACAGTATGCAGAAATATGTGGCCCGGGGCAAGGTGGCTCATATGGGCCCCCCGCAATATAAATTAAAATAAAAAAGATATCACTCTGGACCACTAAGACAAAAGACCCTTTGCCCCCCCCCCCCATATCGATTCCCCTGCAGTGACTTAATGTAAATTACTCTTCTACTCACTGCCTTTAAAGGCGGGGTAGCTAACTTTTTAGTTGTAATTAGTAAACTTTGTGCTTTCCACTAAAAAGTATACAGTAAATACAGCACTTTGTTGAAAAATGAGACCTCTGAGTACTGTCTGAACTGAATAATAGATAATTTTAGTTCTAATCAGGAGTTGAATGCTGCGCTCTGATTGGCTGAGCTTGGGTGGTCCTCTCCAGTTTCACTTTGCCGTTTGTAATAAAAATTAAAAGCCATAAATGCAACCAAAAAGAATACATGTCGATATAAACCATGTGTAGAAGGATTTATGAGAGGAAGTTGTCAGATTTAAAACCTAAATCATGTTTGCAGTGTAAAAATCAACTACCCCACCTTTAAGAAATGTGCTTTTTTGTATTTGCATATAAGTATGTAAATCATACAAACATTTCCTTGCACAAACTTAAAGGGACTGTACCTGATTTTTGCATCCTAAAAATGTAAACAAACAGAAATAATTAATTTTAACCTTTTTCCTTCAGGCTACATGATTTCCTCACGTAGCTAATGCATTCTGAGCTTCAGAATTGTTCATCATGATGAGTTTTAATGTTTTTTCACAGCTTTTAACAGCGAGGTGAGTCACTATGCTAACAACAGTTAGCCACCAATGCTAAAAACTAAAACAGAAAAAGCTGCACACAACCGGGGTTTTATTAGACATAGACAGGACTTTGGGGACTAATTTCCACCTGATTAGATACATTAACAAGGCATCAGTGCTAGGGGGAAATTGCTTTTAAGTTATTTTTTTGCAAAAAATCGAGTACAGTCCCTTTAAAGTCGATCAATCAAGCAATCAGTTATTTAATCAATGTGTTGCACATACTGTAAACATACTTGAGTGCAGGTGCAAACCCAATATGTGTGAGGCAGAAAGAAACACAAACACGTACATTTAACTCGCCTAAACGAGAAAAATAATCGTGATTGCTCAATTACATTACAATAAAGCACCCAAGCTATACATTCGGGTGTTGTGACCTTATGAAAGTCACTAAGACGCCTTCTTTTTGCTTTGATTGTTAGATTGTGTATGAAAATGAGAGCAAACCCAACTTTCCCAACTCCATTTGATTTGATTGCCATTAACCTTTGCCTACTTTCTATCCAGCTGCTGCTCTGTTACCTAAATCTCTCTCCAATTTAAGACCATTGTTAAAACACGAGCACTTCTGACTAAAGAAGGAAGTAGTAATACATTTTTTGCGTAACCCAATCAGGCTGTAATTTGTCTGGAAATAGTGAAACCCATTTGACGTTCTCCTGGGTGAAAATTCCATCTCTCGCTTCCTTCCCGCGTGAGTCATGGCAGACGCGTTGTTTCACAGGTGGGAGGCATATGTCAGAGAGGAGCGTGTGTAGTGTATATGATTGCTATTGGTGCCATATGCCGCCGCAGACGTCTCCGTGCCAGGTAAAATAAAATAAAAAAACACCACCCGCTGTCGCCACTGCCTGTCAAAGCACACACACACGGCTCCAGGACCAAAGAAGAAATGAGCAGTGAAAAGAGCAGCCGGGCTTTAGTCATGGAAGGTCACAGACAACAACAGAGGACATATTAAAGGGAAGGTATATAATAGGGCAAGAGTTACATCAGATTGTCCAGGCCGGCTTCAGAACTGAGAGTGAGATGTGATTGGTGATGGCAATCCTTCCAAACAAAGTAATTAAATCTGTGACATAGATTTTCAAGTTGGTATTTAAAGAGACTGGTTCTTAATTATACTAATAAATGTTGTTGAAAGTGGCAATGATTGGCCTTCACCACGCTGCAGTAAGAGAGGGAGAGCTTGCCTGGAAAATCACATTTATCTCCCGAGTTTTAGTAGGTTTGATGGACAGATTAGCAAATCAAGGACGATCGTATGAAAACAAACATGGCTGCTTACGATCAAAAAATAAATGAAAAACATTGATGATTTTTCCAGAGTCAGTAAATGAAACAAAAAACATTTTAATGTGAGGTGTAAGAAGCTTGATTTTGACAGAGGACCAATGAGCTCCTGTGTTTCATGTGTGTCATGCAAATAAAATCATTTGACTGCACTGTACATTGTGAAGTAGATTTGAGACGCGACAGATGACTGATGATCAGACCCACTCTTCGTAAAGTATTGCAGAAGTGTGGGCTCTAGGTCACAGTCGTAAAGGTTGCTAACGTACCCCAAGTTACTTCTATTCTAAGTTTGGTGTGATAGCCTGGTAAATATTTATCTTAGTTTTACAGCAGTAAAGTTACAAATTATGAAGACATTTACAACTAAATGTAGAAAAGTTACAGCAAGTAATTAAAGTTCTAAAACAGAATCCCTCCACAAGTGTCATCAAAAAGCGCCAAAATGCAAAGACAATTTACACACAACTGACACAGTTTCCTGTAGTTTAAACAATCATTTAACCTAATTAAAGTCTTACAGGTTATAATAGTTCGTCACATTGTCACTCCTGTGTTATTTATATTGATTTTGGCCCAGATTTACAATGTGGTTGCTAGGTAACGTGTGAATTCCCCTTCACATATGTTATATTAGCTGGACAAAAGACAACCAATTGGATAAAAACAAACAAAATATTTAATGAAATCTTAATCAAGTTTACTTTGTTTTACTAAAAATGTAGTCTTACCTGTCATACACACTTTTAACTAACTTACTTTCTAATATTTTGTGTTAAAATGAATACCAAGCCAAAATTGAGTTTGAATTTAAATGATTGTGACCTACTCTCTTCTTGTGCCCTTGAGCCTTGTCTCTTCTCACCTCAAACAAACGTGCACATATGCTTCTGTTCCAGATCGTGTCCGCAGTGCAGTACTGCCACCAGCGGAGGATAGTGCACCGCGACCTAAAGGTGTGAATCTCCACTTCTACAACTTGATAAATGTGATATCATATTTCTCTTGACTAGTACTCGGCTCAAATTACATTCAACTGCAAGGACCTTTCTCAGCGTAATCCATCATAACTCTGTGAAACTGACATAGTAATATCAATGTTCTATCTTACAGGCGGAGAATCTACTCTTAGATGCAGATATGAACATAAAGATAGCAGATTTTGGGTTCAGTAACGAGTTCACGGTCGGGAGCAAGCTGGATACGTTCTGTGGTTCTCCGCCCTACGCTGCTCCGGAGCTGTTTCAGGGAAAGAAGTACGATGGGCCCGAGGTGGACGTGTGGAGTTTGGGAGTCATACTCTACACACTGGTCAGCGGGTCACTACCCTTCGATGGGCAGAATCTCAAGGTAAGGCTTTATATAATGTGCTTTAATGGGGATGTATAATTATCCTTCTATAGAATATTCATTTTAATTATAGTCTTTGACCAGTGCAAGGTGGTGGAAACAGCAGTGGTGTCTGAGTGAGCACACTATAGGGGTTTAGTATGTTTTGCAATTTTTAGACTCGTCAAAAACAGAGCAGCCACAGACATAAGAATATTTACAACAGTCAGTGCGTTTACATGTACAGGGAAATCAGACTATGCTAGAAAACCGGGCTATTTGGTTTTCCCCTCAAACCAGTTGGACCAGTTTTGCTCCTTTTTACATGTGAGAGAGTAAACCGATTACCCTGGAGAAACAAGTCATGTTGTGTCAGATTCACTACTTCATAATTCAGACTGTGTTATGTTGATTTACCTAAATATTGTTTACTATTAGTAGGTGTTTGTAATATTGTGTGTAAAATTACACACTGATCTTTCTGGGACAAGTGGAACTGTGTTAAACAGTGTGTGCCAGCTTTTTTGTTGTAAAAATGTTAACTTTATTGTTGAAATGTGAAGTGGACAGGACTTGTGAGCATGCTCAGTTACATTGGTCCAGCTGCAGACCGATTGTCTGTTTACATGAGTCTGAAATCAGACTGCAATTGGTTAGGACCACGTGCGCCAATTGGTTTTCCGAAAACCGGTTTACGGCTCCTCAATAGGTCTGCCCGGGTTTACATGCGCTTTGGAAAACTGATTTAAATCAGACTAGGCTAGTTCTAGATTTGGGGAGCGCAGCAGAGAGCAGAGAACAATGTATGCCTCTTGTGAATAAGCACAGTGTTTTCTTTCATGTGCGCAGTTATAAAAGCGAATTAAAGCTGATTTTTTAAACGTCGCAGGAGAGCGAAAGGTCATTAAAGGTAAAGAGCTCTTACACTGACACATGGTGGGCACGAAATGAAAAAGGACCAACAAACTCTGTGTTAACCATGTTCTATTGTCTAGTAAAGAATCCCACACTTTGACTACGTGCACAAAGCATTACATTTATTTACAGATGATGAGGCAATGTTTCTTCTTTAGTTTACATTTTAAGAGCCGCCGTTACAAGGCAGAGGCACCAGATGCTTCTGTTGTAAACGTCCTCGCGCTTGTGCAGCATATGAACCTCATGATGATACGCCCTGAGAAATAGTCGCAATGACGTGCAGACATAAGTAGAGAAAATCCTTACTCTGGCCACGCCTCCCCAAACTTGTAGAGGACACATCGGGCTTAAAATTGGGCCAAAATCTTGTAGTTTGGAGAAAACTTTAATGAATTAAGCCTATTTATAATTTGATTCATGGCTTTGACAGATTTTTGCTCATCCAAGGAAGCCCCTTTTGTGCAAAACCACAAGGCAGAAAGCTTAATTTGCTTGCATAAACAGGTTTTTCTGGCTAACCCCACATGACCTCCACAATGGACAAAGCCGTCACCAATTCATTCATTCTGGGTGCTCTACAACGGCTCAAACAGGAGATCATTTCCCACTTTGATCCTAAGCTTGAAGCTATATGCACTTAAGTCTTCTTTCTCCAGGTTGGTGAGCCTGAATCTCGAGTCAGCTCAGACCAGGACAACATCACTGACTCGGCCAAACGCATATAAACTTTGGAAAAGCAAAACGTGTACCTGTTGGAGTGAGCATAGGACATGGAGAATCAGTTCAGATCCTCAGACCTTTGCTATATCCTCATTTATAACCAAAATCACAGTTACGTCCGCCTATATTTGAGCGTAGTTTATACATTTACTCTCTGATTCTAGACAGAAGCAGACTTGTTTACCGACAGCATCCCAAAAACACAGTCGTCCATGGCCAGGCAGCCTACAGGGATGACCTCAAAGCGAGCCACTTGAAATGAATAAATTAAGTGAGGAATTTCCTGCTTTTGTCACTGGGATTGACCCACTTGCCCTGATTCATGAGTTTCAATATAAAGCTGGAATGCTTGGGGTCAGATAAGGGCGCTCCACTGGCTATATTTCATTGTCTGTTTGATTGTTTTGTGTGCAGGAGCTAAGGGAGAGGGTCCTGAGGGGTAAATATCGAATCCCCTTCTACATGTCTACAGACTGTGAAAACTTGCTCAAGAAACTTCTCGTCCTCAACCCGGTCAAACGAGGAAGTTTAGAGGTAAAGCACCGCTGACTATGGCTGACTATGTTTTTAAAGGGCACATATTATTGCATACTGCTCTTTTTAAGTACTAAGTTTTAAATATCAAGTTTTGAACAAGATAAACTATTTTCCATTATGGGAAACAAATATTAAAACTGCTAGACACAATTTGGACCAATACATCCTTAATCAGAGCACAAGGACGATGAGGAAGGAAGTTGAAGGTTGCCTTGGCAGAAATTCGATTGTGTGTAATTTAAGTATCTTAATATCGGTACATGATGAAGAGTATGTTCTCCTCATTCATGGGAGCTCAGGAGCTCAGTCGGCACTTTTCACATTGCGCCTAGGTTAGTTCCAGTTTGCCACAAAACCTGTGGTTTGTTCCTTCCGTTTTTCTCATTCCCTATGGGAAATTTGCCGAGCCGTCTGAAATGAATCACAAAGCAGAGAGTGAAATTAAGCCAGATAATCATTGTCAGTGTTAGTAAATATTTCTATGTGTTTGTAAAAGCAGATATTTTTACACAAAGCTAACAAATAAGTTAACCTAAATATAAAAACTAGTTCAGTTTGTAGTAGGGCTGCTCGATTATGGCAATAATAATAATCACTATTATTTGAATCTAAATTTAAATCACAATTATGCAAGCGATTATTTTCTTTGACAGAAAGTGGGACATTAGTGCCTATTAAGTGAGAACTCATACTTGATTCTTCATGCCAATTTTGATACGACGATAATATTTCAAAATGCTCTTTTTAATTACATTTTATACAACAGATTCACATTTTCAACACAAAATATAAGTACTTTCTTTATTAAACATTTTGGTTTTAAGCTACTTTTAAAAAAAGCTCAAGATTATTCTAAAAATCTTCAGAAAATATTTGTCATGTTAATTTTTTTTTTTTCACAATGTCAGTATTGATTGATTAGTGTCTGGTTTTCTAAACTTTTAACAACCTTAGCGTGATAAGTAAAAAGAAAGAAGTGGAATATCTCATTGAAACAGTTTTTTTGTACGTACCCACTTACAAGTTAATGTTAATAATCACGATTATTCGATTACACACTTTTTGTAAATGATGACAGCAATAATCATAATTGACACTGAAATTTGAATAATTGCACAGCCCTGGTCTGTAGTGTCATTAATAATTAGATTTAGTTTAGGTTAGCATTAGCGTTGAGACCAAAACACGACATTTTTATAAACACATCTATTAGTATTTCTTTACCTTGTATGTGAAGGTCTTAACATGCAGCAAATGATTAACGGTGTTAGTTAATTGTTTTATTATTTAATGTATCTCAGCTAATTCCCCAAAAGAAATGAATGAACAGAGAGGACAATCCGCTTCATGTTGCTTTCATTGGGCATCAGTTTGTCTGAGATCGGACACTTGCCTTGGATTTGGCGGATCTGGCTGTGATATCACTGACTTTAGAGGCAAGACAAGGCAAAAGCACTTTGCATTTGAGAAGCACACAGGAATTTTCTGACTCATACAAATACAACTTAGTGATCTAATGATGAGGAAATACTATAATGTTCCCCTTTAATGAGAAAAAATGATAGAAAGACATTCATTAGCAACAGAAATATATAAATTGTAGTTTGAGTCACTGCCAGGGTATTAATATCATGGAATAATTGGCAATCTAATTTATATGAAGCAATTAGCGCGAAATGCTACATGGTTTAGACATATGCTCGCTAATTAAATATGTTTATCATAAAATGCAACCCTAATGAAATAGTAATTGGCTTTACTACATAGAAAAAGCTTTTGTTTGTTTGTAGCAAGAGACAAATGATTTCAGCGTTAGCTCGTAGCCTGTAGCTTCTGTAGCGCTAATTGCTGCTCTAAATTGCTAACTTAATAGCTGCTAATGCTCTCTGCCATGACACTGACACACTATTCTAGCATACTGTTGCTCAATTTGCCAAAACAAATACTTTTTTCTTGACTATCATTTCTTTATTTGAATCACGCTAAAATCCTAAATGGTTTCAACAGATGCTCGCTAATTAAATATGTTCATATAATGTAACCATAGTAAACACAGAAAAAGCTTATGTTTGTTGGTAGCAAGAGGCAAATGATTTCAGTAAGTGATAGCTGATAGCCTGTAGCTTCTGTAGCGCTAATTATCGCTCAAATTTCTAACTAAATAGATGCTAATGCTCTCTGCCAAGGCATCGACACACTGAATTAGCATAGTGGTGCTCAATTTGCCAAAACAAATGATTTCTTCATACATAACATCTTATTTACAGCTGTTTCTAATGTTAATATTGTTTGCTGTTTACTGTAAATAAAAAGTGCAAGTAGACACATTTTATCGCAGTAAATTAGTGCTCTTTTCTTTTCTGTGCTTATAATACAGCGTCATTAAAAACCTTTATCCTACGTCAATATTTCCCTGCATTTACAAGTGCTCAATAGTAAAGATTTCTCCACCAAAGATAAAAATTGATCTGGCTATAGTTGTCCATTCTCTTTCTCATCGCCTGCACTCGCACGGCCCCTGGAGAGCATTCTGGGTCCTGCGTTAATTACACATGATTAGATATATGTTTGCACGCTTCACCAGGCATGTCCGCTAACATTAATGATGGCTAATTATGTCTGTGTTTGTGTGTGTGTTTTTTATTTCAGCAAATCATGAAAGACCATTGGATGAATGTGGGTCACGAGGAGGAGGAGCTCAAGCCTTACATCGAGCCCGAGGCAGACTTCAACGATACATCCAGGATAGGTGTGTGCTGCTGCGCTGGCCTATTAGGACACTGTTGGGTGCACTGTCTCCAGGATAAATGGGTGCTTGTTTTTGTGTTGGAATGTGCTAGAAACAAAAGGAAAAGACTGGCTGGAGAACAGAATAACACAGTGATTAGATGTGTCCAGTCTATCTAAACAGATGTATTGTTGGATAATGTTTATGATATGCAAACAGGGTTGTGCAGTTTATAAAATATTCATAGAGGTTCAGTCACTTATGATTCAATTTCTAGTCAGGCTTTAGAAGGAAAAAAAAAAGACAAAATCACAATAATGATTTATAGATTATAATAAAGCTGTACATTTTACTAAGGCAAAGTAACAACAAATAAATAAATATCTTTGCAAGTGATTTTGAATGATTTTAATATTACTTCCTTATTGGATGAGCAGCAGCGACGTACATAGAAGTAATAGGTTGCGTTATATCATAAGGTCAGATGGGGAGCAAGAAGCAGTTTCTCCTAATAATAACATTTGGCCTCGTTAATGAACATTTTCTTCAAATCTGTGGATATCTTTAAGAAGATGCTGAGAAAACTGTTACATTCACAAGGTGTTCATAAGAAGCCAAATTCCTTTCTAATCCAACATCCAGCTATGAATACATCACTCATTTACATGTGTATTTACATACAGTAAGATGTTCTCTAAACTTCCATATATGTATGTACTGGAAGGACTCAGGGAGCAAAGCAAGAACTAAAGTGAATGAAGAAAAGCAGAGGATTGCTGCTCTGACTAACTCTGTTTAAACTACCTCAGCTCCTTTTATGCCCAAACACACAAGAGCTCACTCAGTAGAAGCAGATTTTAGTCACAAACTTATTGAGATAAACTTGGGCATCTGTTATTTGTATGCAGCATGGCGTTTTGCTTCGTAACTAAAAAGGGAAGGGGTGGTGAGGGTGGTGAGGGTGCATGATAAGTGCGCTGTGCCACTGCAATTTAACAGTGTTCATTTTAGGTGAACTTCATCTGTATTATATAATTGACCTGTAGAATGTTGCGATATCAAGTAAACAACCTGTTGCTCGGCAAGCATCAAGTAAATGTTGTATTACAACATTCTACAGGTACAAGACAATGAGATAAATTCAAATGAAAAACACCAAAAATTCAAGAATGTGGACAGAACATATAAGGGATAAAGTGCCAATGAATCACAGAATAGCAAAATTTAACCTAAAAATCAACATTTTGCGCTTTTCCAAACTAACTTTGGTTTAGAATTTAATAATATTTTCTAACCAAAATTGTGTGTCTGTGTTAAACTTGTTATTTAATCTTGTGCACTTGTTCTTCTTTTCCCAGAGCTGATGGTGACGATGGGTTTCCCCAAAGATGAGATCACAGACTCCCTCCAGAACCAGAAGTACGATGACGTCATGGCCACGTACCTGCTGCTGGGCAGAAAAGCTCCAGAGGTCAGTCATACGCTGTTGTCATCGATGACTGACTGAGGAGTTTTAGATTGCACAATGTGATGGTGTCATACTCCCAGGTCACCACAGGACAGTTTTTAGGTTTTAGGTTATTAGGTCATTCGATGTCTTTCTAGATGGCTCAAAGTTTAAAATTGAGCTTAGCATATCAACATTTTGTCACCAGATTGTCATCTTTTTGATATTTCATGGCAAAGTACAACGTTAAAAAGAAGCTTTTGCCAGTGACATCATCATACAACCTATTGAGCTATCTATAAATCTATAAAAATCACATATAATTTTACAAAATGTATTGCTGATCACACCTTTATAATTTTTATAAATTATTGTTTTTTTCTGTCAGAAATGTTAAGCATTTTCATGAAATATCTCTTTTTGACAAAAAATATGGAGGAGTTTGTTTTAGAATACGGCTCTACTCCCTGTAATTTTCATCTTTTTGTCAATCCTTATACAGTACAGAAAATACAGCACAGTAGCAACAAAACACCACAAAAACCTGCAACATGCTCTTTAAACATTCTGTCATTAAAAAAACAATAAATTACATATCTCTGTCTGTGTATCTTTTGCAGTTTGAGGGCAGCGAACCTCTGACCAACAGCGTCCTGGCCCAGAGACAACGACCGACCAGCGACATCAACAACAGCTCCAGCATCTCGCCCGCCCACCCCAAAGTCACGCGCAGCATCTCGGCCAATCAGAAGCAGCGGCGCTACAGCGATCATGGTGGGGATGAGGAGGGAGGAGGAGGTGGTGGTGGTGTCGTAGAGAAGCCAAGTAAAGTAACCCGGCTACATCCTACCCGGCTCTGAGCGTGCTGCTGCCTGCGTCTTCTGCAGGGGGAAGCTGCACTAGCACAGCTCAAACGTATTCACACTATTGGAGCAATTATTCAGTAGTTTGGTTGGTTGAACAATCAGATAACATAAAGCACAATGCAGAAGTTTTAGGTGTTGATTTTGAGTAATAAAAGTGAATTTGTGTAGCCTGATGCATCATTCGTTTAATCATTCTGAACTTTACATGTTTTTCTTGAAAAATGAAGTGAGCAGGGGTACGTAGCAGATGATAATAGGGATTTTCTAAGCACTGAAGCATCAGCTGAAGAAAAGTACAAGATTAAACAACAACATGATCAAACAAGACAGAACTTTGGGTAAAGCTAATGTATGACTAAGAAAAGTGGGTTTATGTAATACATTTCCTTTAAAAAAGTCATTTTTGTGACTCTGCAAACCAGCTCAATATAAGAACACAAGTTTCTATAATTTATTAAGTGCAACAAAAATCTCTAGATTACAAAACCGTGATTGTACTTATAACTAGCAAGACTTAACCTTAAACTGTTTAGGTTATCAAGCTCCGCCTCACTTGAAACTTTTGCATTGTACCATTGATTGCTCCTCAAGCTGGCTACATAAAAAAGAGAGCTAATAGTTTGGTTGCAGCAGCTTCCTCCTTGTTCATGTGGGCCATTGTGTGTGGCGCCATCTGCTGGCTGCTGTCCTGCAGCACCTCAAAGCATGAGGAGGGAACAGCTTTACTTCAGACCTGGGCCCTGTAGCACAAAGGTTATACATTATTCCTCTAGTAGCATTCAGAAGTTGAGATGTGTTTTTTTTAAATCCTTTATAACTGCTTCTTCGCTCTCAAAAAGCTCTTGTCTTGACACATAACAGGCTTTCACATGTACGTATAGATTTTTTTGTCCACCAGCACAACTTTACAGCAATTTCTTCAGCCATCAAGTGAAACAGAGCTCATCCAATAAAGTCAGATAATGACTCACATGGCTTTCTTACAAGTTTGAAAAGATACAATGTTTAATAATGAAATGCCGTTTAGACATGTAATTTTTTTCCCACAAATATATTAATTTTCTGGAGAGCAAACAAATGTTTAGCAACTGTATTAATTTAGACAATGCTTTATGAGCCTTCAGAACTATTAGCGATAGTTAGTGGAACCCATTACAGATATTTACACACTGCATGTGGTTTAATGTTTGGAGTGTTGCTTCTAACTTAGATTGAATTTAGAATAACAAGTCTGACATAAAAACATCCAAACCCTGTTTCCAGCTTTGTAGTACAGGGCCCTCGTACTTGGCCTGGTTTTGAACTGTGGTGAAGGTGTCAGAGAGTGTTTTGTTGGTGCTTGCTGTTTGCATTTTATTCAGTCATGTTTTCCCAAATGTACATTCTTAGCTCATATTCCTCACTCTTCCTTTGCGTCGCAGTGGGTCCGTCGGTGCCTCCTTCCGTCTCCTACACCAAACGTGGCCAAGCCCTGAGTGTGGAGAGCGACCACAGAGAAGAGTGGGACGGAGCGCGCAGACTGGAGCTCAGCACGTCTAAAGGAGATGTACCAGCCTCGCCGTTAGGAGTGCAGGAGAGGAAGAAGACCACAAGTGCTGTAGGGGTAACTACTGCATATCTCCAGCAGTCACTATGAGGGAGTTAGAAGCACTGGCTGTAAATGTAGATAGTCTAGAGCTAGAACTAGTTTCTAAGTTGAGCTCACAGGGCCAAATGGTTAGCTGTTATAACACAATAACATTGATGATTTGGCATTAAAGCAGAACTAAGCAACTTCAGCAGTAGTGCTCCCCTAGTGCTCTTTTGTGAAATTAAACTAGCCAATTCATAACTGAACATTATTTATTTATTTAACATTTTTTGTGTAAAATTGAAATAGGAAAGCAGGAACAAACCCAAACACATTTTATACTGCTAAATAAAAAAAAAATCAAAGAACCTGGGTATCTCAAGGCAGAAATTCGAGTCTGGACTGTGTTTCAAAGAAGGCAGAGGAGCTGCAGTCATACTGGAGACAGCGGAGAGAGCGACACATGCTTCAAATGGCCGAAAATACAAATGTAACATCATCACAGAGACTTACAAAGACTTTAACAAGGAAAAATGTTACTTACCGGTAGTTCTGGTTTACGTTTGCCATTCCACAACTAGCCAGAATTAATTGTTTAAGATGTAAACAATATGTTTTATTGTACATTGATATTGAGCGTCATAAAAATAATTTTTAACCAAATACATTATTAAATTCAGCTTTCCCAACTGCCAAAGAGACAGACACTGAGAATTCACCAGACTAAAATGGTATAGTGTATGACATGAACTCATGGAACATACTAGTCCCTCAAATAATTAAACATATTGAAAATAACACATATTAACAACACATTTTCTTTTTGTATTACATGTGAATTTATGATATATTGTTATTATGGATGGACACCAAGAAACTATGATAGAAACCATTCAAAATGTATGTTTCATTGGTCATTGCTTCCTATAATAATACTGTATTTGTCTCTATTTGTTTATTTTCTTTCCTTTTCACATCTAGACCAATGGATCCATGACTCGTAGAAATACTTATGTGTGCGAGCGCTCTTCAGACCGATATCAGCGATTCCCAATGGCAAAGACAGCAGGTAAGAGACACAGCTCACACCCGACATTAACTTTTTAATCTGCAGTCAATGAGCAGTCTGCAGTTTGCCTCTTAATTAACGAAAACCAGTTAATAATTGTATAGTTCACCGTGACAGTAGTCTTCTGGATTCAGGGAAAAGCCACTAGGAGACTATAGATAATTGTTTAATCCTACATTTTCTATTTTTAACTACGTACTGCTCTTACTGTTGAGCACTTGTTGTTTGACTACCATTGTGACTTTTTTGTGTAGTATTATCAGTCATAAGAGCTGTCGTTTTAGCATGTGGTTGTACAAAAGCAAAGATGCAGAAGTTAATTTATCAAAAAAGTGAAGTGTTGACCTGCGATTCTTTGTGAAGCTTCTGTTTTAAGCACCATTACAGCTCAAATGACCAAATGTCCCTGTCGCCCTTGTGTGCAGTTTGACTGAAGTGTCCGGGAGCACGCCTTCTACTGCGATAAGCTCAACACGGCCTCGCCACACCAAGTCCATGTCCTCATCAGGGCACCCCTCTAAGAGCACACTGCCCCCTATAGACGACAACTCAGAGCTCAAAGCCAGGTGAGACACACTTTATACTCCGCTAAAGAAAACTTATTTTAAGACATACACAGCAGGAAAACAGGACAGGAGGCCTAATCCTATTTAAAGCATTTTTGATGTGCAAACCTAGGAAGTATGGTTGGTTGAAATCGGAAAAATAAGACCTCCAGAAAAGTTCTTTTGTAGATCCTGCAGTAACAGTGCAGTCTGATTACACGAGGAGCAGACGAGAACATGCATTTTTAGTTCAGCAGAATGAAGCAGATTGTAGGCTAGAATATGTTATTTTGCTTTGCAGAAATTTTTAACTGTTGCTAAAACTAGTCAACCTGGATCTACTCCAACTCAAGCCAAACCGACGACAAATCTGCCATAAAATACAGAAAAAACGTTTCAAGGTGTTAAAGGCAAATTATATGGACAAAATTTCCTTGAATATAAGAATCCAAATCTCAGACTTTTCTGGTTAAATAGCATCTAATAAATATTGATTATGCAGAAATTTCTTTAAATAAATATCCCAAATGGGAAATTTGTTGACTGAAATGCCAGTCTCAACAAATCACCTAGACTAGTGTATCTAGAAAAAAAATCTTGATGAGTTGTGTATGTCTTATAAATTTCAATCAAATACTACTAAACAAACACATGAGATTATGTTTTCCCAATCTTAAAATGCTTTCTGTTGACAGTTCGTCTCCGCGGGGCCCCTCCACGTCCCCCTCGGCCCACAGCATCAGTACTCCAGAGAAGAACCGCTTCCCTCGGGGCACCACCAGCCGCAGCACTTTCCATGGGGCTCAGCTCCGGGACCGGCGTAGTGCCACGTACAACGGGCCGCCCGCCTCCCCCACACTGTCCCACGACACAGGGCTCTGGCCCAGCAGCGCAGGGGCACATCCACGGGCATCATCAGCAAGATCACCTCCAAATTGTGCGCAGGTACAGACAGGGACAATGTTGGGCAGAAACAGTGAACACTTGAGGAATGACATTTATTGGAGAAAAAAAAATCAAATAGCTTGAGTTTGAATTGGATTACCAAAAATATAAATATTACAATATTCCCTAAGCTTAAGAATTAAATCTTTATTTTATACCTTTTGCATGAATTTCTATTTTTATAATAGTACTGTTTTAGATAAGGAGATAATTCAAATTAATTTAATCGCAAAATATAGTCAAATTAGCTAAAATAAAAAAACATTTTCTTGTAACTGCTGTAATGAGGGCATTTCAGTGTTAAGACATCAGATGGTAAAAAAGATAGAAGAAATGTCAGTCACTAGAGGGAGCACTCACACTGTTTCTGCTTTGACCAAAAAACTCTGCTTGGAATTGCACAAAAATATTTTGAATGTGGCTAAGAACAGCTGTTAAAAAACACAAAATACATGGCAGCAAAAATGTTGATTTAGTGTTTATTTTACTCAAAAGGACTTTTCTACATTTATGATCATTGTTAACTGCAGTTTGAAAATCTTCTTTAAACAGCCTTTTAAGCTTGGTGTCCACACATTTTTTTCATATTTCAAGACTCATGGATGGCACATTCCAAGACATAAGCAATGTGAATACAGCTACAGTCACAATGTGGAATGTTTTACTTGCTAAATGTCTCAGCAAATATCATGCTCTAAACTCTGATGTTCTTTTGTGCAGAGCTTGTTCTAACTTATAAACAGAATCAAGCAGTCACCAGAGGCTTAAAGTTCAAAATCTAAACTTCACAAAGAGCCAGGAACCATTTTAGTCAGGTGTTTTAAGAAAAATGAGCCACCCCGTTAAGGGATTAAAGCCAAAACAGAATATCTTACTCTTAAGACATACAGCCCAGATATTACATTTTCACAGATTTTCCTTTGCAGGCAGCCAAAATTGTGCAGTGAACAGCTGGCTTTAGTTTGAAAGTGACAATTTTATGATTTTTCTTACATTTATTTATTTATATTCTAGTTATTTGTCAATATTTCAAAACTGTCTTCGCACATTTTTGCTTTATGCTTCTTGCTCTTCATAAGCCTCTGTATATTCCCAGATGCTTTTAGCTTGCCACTACATTACATCTAGTTCCCCTCGCTGCCAGTGTAACCAGCTCAGCCTCTTTACTTAGCTTTACCAGTACAGCCACCTTCACGCCGGCCGTCCGCTAGCCGCTCACAGCTCTCTCTCCTCTCTCTCCCGCTCAGAGCTATGTCTTTCAGGTCGACCCGGAGGTAGGACAACACTCCGCTTGCTGCACCACAAACCCACTTTCCCATCTTTGGCTTGTGCAGTCTGAAGTAACATCCCGAACACAACTACATCCTTGCCTAAAACGTGCACCTTTGTGTTGCAGTGTTATTTTACTCCTCTTGTCTCCTCACCTGAACTTTTGCCAGCTTTTCCTCTCCTTATTCTTCCCGTTTTGGCTTAACAAAATGTAGGTAGAATGATGGGGATTAAAGGGCCGATATTACTGTTGTTTTTCATATGTTTTCATAATGTTGTTGCTTCATCAAAATACTGCCTGAAGTTTTTTTTTTGTTCTGATTCAATCACAGGCTCAAAAAAGACACAAAAATCTTGCGTCTTTAGGTTGTTTTAGTATCATGAATGGATACACTGTTTTACCTTGTGATGTCATTACATGCTTAAAAAACTTTCTGTGGCAATGTCAACTGAACAAAAGGTAAAACTAAATCAAATCAAATTAAACTTTAACTGTAAAGCGCTTTTCAAATTGCTTTCATTAAAATATGTTTAAGTGCATTAGGCTGAGTAGAGATGAACCAGATGAGAAAGCACCATCAGAGGAACCACGAGACAGAGCCCAGCAACCACAGCTCCTGGTACAATATTCAAGATGACAACTTATTATGAAGTTTTGAATTTGAACTTGTATTTGAAAGATTAATAGCTATTGCAAATAAATTTAATGATGTTTTCTGCCAACAAAAACAAACTGTTACATTAGCAGAGTTATCATCAGGAAGTCAAATTGAAATCTTAAAAAATTACTAAACTGAAAATTGTAAAAGTCAATAAACGTTGTAAATAAAATGTACCTAACAGCGTTTTAGTTAAAAGAACGGTGCAACTTGTTCTAGTTCAATAGAATCTAACTATAGCTTAATTAATGACATCACAAGGTGCGGCAGAGAGGTTGGAAACCTGTGGCTCTTGGTGAGCTCCTAGAATCTTTGTGAATTTCAAATTTGGTCTATTCACTGATTTAGACAGGCTAATAAGCAGGATTAAACGTCTGTGAATGAAACAATCCACAACTTTAGTGATTTTGATGATGAAACAACATTGTGACACGTCTATAAACTCACAGCAGTCACATTTATGTAATACTGTACCTTTAATGAAAAGGTAGCCGCACTTTGAAAGCAAGGATGTGTGAATCCCCAGGGCACAAAAGGGTCACTCGGTGTGCTGGTCCCATGTACCCAGAAGTGTGGGTTCTTTCCTGGCATGAAACCCCCACAGCCTCCCCTCTTTTGTCCGGTCATGGTGGTGGGGGTGGTGGGGTGTGTGGAGGAGCATCTTTGAGCTTCAGTCAAGTTAACAGTGTTTTTTTGTTCATTTCAGGGTGCCTAGTGAAGGAGAGGCCAGTGCCAGGACAGAAACCCCAAGGTGAGAGATTCAATTTAGTTGGATCATGCTGACTCTTTTGCTGTTAAGTTGTTATTTCAGTGGCAAATATTTAGATTACATCATTGCATTTTATCAAACCAGGACCAAAACAAACACTGAACTAAAACTTTTAGACTATATAGGATAAGATAATGACTACATTCTGATTTCTTGAACATTTGCAGGTGCTTTAGGAATTGCTTTAATTGGGATTTTGCACAGTATGACATTAAAGCAATCTGTCCACCATTTAGTAAATTACACTTGTAAAAATGCGCTGGAACGCCACTCGAAGGGGTAAATACCATTTGTGAAGTGGGACCTGGTCGAGGAAGTCCCACGTCACATAAGAGATCAACCATCACCACAAAAAGTGAATCTTAATTCTTTAGGTGCCAGAGTTTTTCAGTTGAAATACAATTCTGTAAATATAAAGAATCCAAACTGGAGAATCCAATCTGGTATTTCTCTGTATTATTTTATAAAACCACTGGGACAGAGTTGAGTTTGGTATTTTTCAAGCTTCTGAATCTTATCAAAAACAGAAAACCTGAAGTCTGACACAGAGCTTGAAACGACTTGTTGCAGAATTGCTACTTAAAGCGTTAACTGCCACAAAGATAATGTTAACATTTTGTTCAGCTTACAGGTTAGCATTAGCCATTATGTTTACATACAAGTTTATTTCTATAGAAAATCTTCTCTTTTATTTATACTTTTCCACCTTATGGCATAACACGCAATTATCATTATTAACAATCTTTGAGAGAATTACTAATTACTAGTTTTAGAAAGTGTTCTCGTGCAGCTCGCCTACAAGAACATGTGCTAAATACTTCTCCACCTCTAACAGTTTTTCTAATGAAGTGTGGGCTCTGGATTTTAGCGCGAGGCGACTACGAAACCGTGACTAATGTAAACAGTAAGGCTCTGCAGTAATAAAAGTCTGATGGTTTGCAGTTCCCGGCAGGTGGCTCACATAATCAGCCCGAGCTCTGCAGTGGCCCATAGGAAATGTTCTGTGCAGAGGCCAACGCACAAGTATTAGACTAAAAAAATCACACATCTGGACTCATTTGTGTTAAGAAACCACGACAACAGCTGTTTTGTTAGGAACACTTTGTAGCTGAGCACTTGACATGAAGTTATATTCTTTTACATAATACTTTTACTTGCAAACTTGCAACAAAAAGCACTTTAAAAAGTTTGAGTTGCTTGTGCTACAGATGGTTATATAAGTTACTCCAAACTCGTTATTCTTTCTATAAAATCCACTTTTCTGACTTTGTGACTATGTTAGAGAGTGTTCGTTCATCATTAGTTTGCTCACACTTGTGTTAGGAATGATTCATGCTTGACTAATCTTGTATTGATTAAGGCCTCAGAAAATACTTGTTTTCACCTACCACCTATCCATATCCACTCTGTATTTACTTGTGATTACTCCACAAATTCAGATTCAGGTTAAAACATTTAGGGTTCACATTCTAACGATAAGCATTAGTGACTTATCAAATATTATCAAATACTAAGTTTAGCAATGTACAACTAATGTGTTACCCCAACTTTAAAGGGGACCTATTGTGTGTGGGGTTTTTTTTATATTTAGTGAGAAACTAGAATATATTCAGATCAGTAATTTATCTTTTGTTCATTATAAAACACAGAGTTGGTCTAAAACAGCTTAAAAATAGAAACAGCTCTACTGACTGATAAGCCCCGCCTCTTCACTTTAAAATGTAACTGTAAAAAGCAACAGATTTTAAATATCATATTACCTCAAGCTTCTGCCTGCCATATTTTTTACCTTTACCTCACTATGCCCTGAAGAAGACCGTTTTGGTGGTCGAAACGCGTAGGCCCCTGTTACATTAAAGGGTTTTTTAATTATTAGTGTGCCTCAAGCTTCTGCCTCCCATATTTTTTACCTTTACCTCTCTTTTTGATTATTCTATGGTCACGGCATCTTGTGAGTATTAAATTATTATTGTTGGAAAGTGGTCATGGGACAGTTTTGAACCATATATACTTCACTTTGAGCATTAATCTCGATAGGTGGTAGGTGAGAACGGGGATTTCTGAGCACTTGAGCTGCAGATGAAGAACAATACAAGATTACTCCAACATGCATGGATCAATTAAAATATAACTTTGAGTAAACTAATGATAAAGGAAGGCCATTTTAACAAGGTTAAAAACTTAGAAAGTGAATTTGACATAATAGGTCCCCTTTAAAATCTGCTACTTTCAATTTAACAATGACAATTTAACATTTCTGCAGTTTTGACAGTTTTGACACTTGTTTCTATTTAATTCTAAGCCATTTGAGGTTCATTTTGTGTTTTACGATGAGCAAATGGCTAATCTGCTTATGTCTTAGTTTATTATTAAAGACTTGCAGCAAACATAGTAGGTCACGATTATTGGCCTTCTCAAATCCTGTTCTTTTTTTCTCTTGTCCTCCAGGAGCGCATCAGGCGACACCAAAGACGAGTGCGGCCGCGACTCCAAACCCCGCTCGCTGCGCTTCACGTGGAGCATGAAGACCACCTCGTCCATGGAGCCCGCCGACATGATGAGGGAGATCCGCAAGGTCCTGGACGCCAACAGCTGCGACTACGAGCAGCGCGAACGCTTCCTGCTCTTCTGTGTCCACGGCGACGCGCGCCAAGACAACCTGGTGCAGTGGGAGATGGAGGTGTGCAAGCTGCCGCGCCTCTCCCTAAACGGCGTGCGCTTCAAGAGGATATCGGGTACGTCCATCGCCTTCAAGAACATCGCCTGTAAGATCGCCAACGAGCTCAAACTGTGATGGCAGATGGCGGACGGTGGTAGGTGCGCGCGCGGGGCCAGAACTTCTACACTGGATTAGCGTTACAAGGATTTCAATATAACAGCGCTCGCCGGATGTTTTGTGAGGTGGGTTAGAGTCTGGTGGTGGTTCTGGATGGGTAAATATGGATTATGTGGCAGTGATGGAAATGCATTTAGGCACGGCGTGTGACGTTTTACTTTTTAGCATTGGTACCTCATTAAAAAACAGCTTAAGTTTTATCTGTGAGATACTATTCTTTCTCCTCTGAGCCTCAGAAAACACTGTTCTGATTTAGGTATGCACTGTACTTTTTTAAGATTATAAATCATCCAGACTCATTTGGATTTCTGCAGCATTAGCATATCAGGCAAGATCGTTTTGATTGTTCCTCTGTGTCATTTTGCTGTAGCGTGTGGTTTATTACGCTTTTTTAAGTTTGAATACATAAAATGCTTTAGTAAAATGACTCAAGAGCATGTCTAAAAGATAAAACAATGCAACAATACATCATATTTGTTCTTAAAAATAAACAGCAGTTTGATTTTCAAACTAGGAATTTGCTTTGATGCTAAGGTGTAGCATAGAACATTGTAAAATGACAAAATTACAAACTATGGTAAAAAATACATTAGTACTTAATGATTATGTGCAAGCCTTGTGACAGTGACATGTGACTATTTGTGTTCATTTCAGTATTTTATTTGTAGAGCCCCAAATCATAAAACGAAAAAGTCATTATTCAGCAGTGTTCACAATGCAAACATTTCAAACGTTTAATACTTATAATAAAAATGACAAAGGCTATTGTTTACTCTGGACTTAGAAGAACAATGGCCAGGCTAGCCACTTTCTAGATGAATATGTAAGACAAGGTAAAAGACACATTGCCTAGATTATAAAGAAGTTTAGTTTGATTAGCAGAAGTAATTTAGCCTTATACATCTTCATTACACTGGCTCCTGTCCATTTGGTGCACTTTGTTTGCCTTGAATACCTGCCTAAATGCATTATCTTCCTGCCACATGATTGACTGACCACTAGGGACCGGACAAGATCTTGAGAGATAAAATGACCAGATTATGCACACTTCCCATTTGTTTACATTTGGACTGGACAATAAGAGGTTAATGTTGGTGAGTTAAACTTCTTTAGTTCCAAAAAGTGGTGCTATAATAAAATATTCTAAAGGAGACATGTTATGCAAAATCAGCTTTAATGACATTATAACATTAGTTTTATCATCAAAGTTGTACCTGGATTGATTCATGCATGTTTGAGTAATCTTACCCTGTTTTTATCTACCACTATCTACCACTCTAGGTCATCCATGTATCGTTAAAAATGGCATCCTTTTTCTCCAACCAAGTTATGCCATGACCCTAACAATACTCAGATTTCATATTGTGCTTTTCAACTATCCACAAACAACTTGCAGCTGTACTATTTACTAAAAATTGTCTTTTTTCACTGAGATAAATGCAAAATAAAACCATGATGCGCGAATTGCAAACCAAAACTAAACCTTGTCAACATTTGGATTACATCAGATACACTATAAATCCCTTTTCAAACAAAACTAGACCCCAAAAAAAACAGAGCGAGGACCGGATCATATTTTAAATATGGTCTGGCATTTGAATATCCCTGTTTTGCAATGACATAATTTTATTTAAAAATGTTCCTCAACATTCGGACTAAGTGGCAAACCTGTGACAAGAGACCTGATAAATGTCTTTCTTAATTTATTTTTTTTTGGTCTAATTTTTGTGAAAAGCTTTTGTTTTGTAGAAATTAGATTGAAGTAGCTTTCTGTTGCCATGGTGACAGTGCACTTCTTAGCTACCAGTTTAAGATTTAGGAGATTCTAGCTGTAGCACAACAAATAATTTCCTCTTCTAACCTCACATTTTAAAGAAAAGCAACGAAAAATTCTGTCATCGAGAAATGTGAGAGAAGCCACCGTGTTCCCTTTGTTTACCTGCTTTTCTGCTACTGTTTACTGAATTTACCATTTGCCACAAGCTCAGTGTTCAGCAGTTTTTATTATATATTTAGAACATTTATAATTCTGTAATGTCATCTGTATAACCTCTATAGCGAAAGTGCACAATTTAATACCAAGTACCTGGAAAAAGCCTAACATGTCTCCTTTAAATTAGATAATCATGAAACCGGTCTTGTCTTGTGTCCCGTCCTCACTGACCACATGTTACCCTCAGAACCACCAGCACAGATTCAGAACCCGAGGAAGTGTCCGGCGAGCGCGTCTCAGCACTGAACGTCCTCCGCGCACAGACTTCAGGTGGACTCGGCCGGTCGTGCAATACTGGCCATGAATGTACTGCTACAGGGGACGCTCCTGAAAACCACTCCCCCTCTGCTCCTCTAGCTCCCGCCCAGCCCCGCCTTGGCTCTGCTGTCCGCTCCTCCTCCTCCTCTTCTTCACGGGACACTCTCCACACATGCAGTATGCAACTCCGACCACAGCCCATCCTGCAATGATTACACTCACACTTTAGATTACAGCTCGTGGGTTGAAGGTGTAAGAATGGGTGAGTTCGGCTGAATGCACAGGTAACAACACAAATTATGTCTTCAGTCGTTTTGCACACGACCCTATAGTCCTCCAGTTCTTGTTTAGTCAGAAAATGGCTTTAGCATGAGTATCTTTATAGTGTGGAGTACTTATGTAATAAGGTGGGGTTTGTTAAAGGTGCTATACTTGATTTTTGCTACCTTAAAAATGTAAACAAACAGAAAGAATTTGTTTTAAACTTCTACATCAGTCCACTTGTTTTGTCGCTTACCTAATGCATTCTGAGCCTCAGATTTGTTCACCACGATATGTTTTAAGCTTTTATTACAGCTGTTTGGAGTGATGTAGGTCCATATGCTAACAACAACTACAACAGTGGAGTTAAGTAAACACAAAAGAACATTAGTAGACTCAATCAGGACTGACTTTCACCTGAATCGATACATTAACAAGATATCTGTGCTTGGAGGAAATAGATTTTTAATTATTTTATTGTAGAATGCTCATAAAACTATGATGTGGAAAAAGTTGAAGTATTTGCTTTTGCCGGAGAAACTATAAAAATTAAACGACAGTATTTCCAAACAATTGATAAAGTTCATTCACACAGTGTAGGAACCAGAACTTGGACCAAATTTTGTGGATTCTTTTAGCTCTGGAACAGGTACTTTACTCAGACCAAAAACTCTTTGGTCTTTGCTGGAATGTGTTTCACAAATAAATGCCTGCCCAAATTAGTTCCGAAACTTAAATTATTGTTTTTTTTTGCTTGTTTTAGCTTTTTGTGCATCAAAGTTTTAGCGCTTCTTAACTTCAAAGCCGTGACTGTAAAGGGTTCATAGAGAAACTGCTATTTTTAAGACTGTAAAAATTTAGTATACGACCTTTAAACAGACCAAAGTCTTTGTTCTTACCTGTCTTACACCTCAAACACTCATATTTACACCTTCAAACTGAGCCGTGTTCTTAAGTGTTACAAAAATTTCAGCCGGACACATTTTTTATTTTACTTTTTTAACGCTCTGTCTCTCCTCGCTGAATAAACCATTAAAAATACTAAATTAGCCGCTTCTTCACAGTCTGTGTTACGTATATAGAGCAGGCTGCATACTAAAACTATGTAAAAAGAGAAGTGTACTGTATGCATTAACATCTGCAGGTACTGTATTGTATATTGATTTGAGTCATGTACAGAATTTACTTGTCAATATTTGTCTTTTTTCATGGGAGTTACACTTTCTTTCCTAATATTATTGATGTCTCTTAGGCGTTCTCCTTTCAGTCTGTGCATTTTTTTTTCCATTCATTCATTTTTTTTAACGAGCCACCACCTGAAAATAGTGTTTTTAAGTTTATTTAAAGAGCACTAAGTTATTTTGTGAAACATGATGAAGCCTTTATGTTTGCCTACAGAAAAACGACGTTGCACCGGACACTCGGGATGGGGGTAGTGGGCCTGCTGCCATTGCACAAGTTTTCCAGGTGATTTGAGGACGCACCTGTGTTTCTGTCACGTTAGTTTGGTCCTCTGTGACACAGACGAGTGAGGCCGAACCAGTCTGTTTTAGAGAGAACACCTGATTAAAACAAGTCTGGTGAAGTAGGGTTGGGAAGTAATCAAGCAATGAAGATTTTAAAGATTGACGTTCCTTAAAGCTTCTTCTGACGTTACAGAGTGATATTATTTTTTTCCACTTTTGTTGCAAACTAATCTTTAGAGAATCACAGACTAATGTTATCTGAAGGCTTGGGTGTAATCTTGTCACAACGGCACTCTTTTAACTCTAAAAGCTGAACAAATGTTTTTGCCGTATTACAGGAAAAACCTTGTGACAACCATAAAAACATATTTGAAGCTTTGTTCTAGGAAGGTTAGGGTTGTACATTCCCTAAAGCTTCTCTGTTTGCTGGGATGTACTGAATGGATCAATGAGTTATTATAATGACTAGAGAGAGCGTTGGGCCTTTTGCCGTGGCAGTTGCGGCAAAAGGCAGCAAAATTGTAATTGAAAATAATGTAAAAACAAGGTCAGATAATTCATAGTTTAAGGGGATAATTGAGCATGTAATTAATTATATATATTTAAGGTCACAATAATACAGAATTCCTCTGAATGATGCAGAATTAAAGTATTTTTATGTGTCATTGTATTACATGAACACATACATTCATCATATTGTGGTTACTTAACTGCTCTTACTATAAAAAAGTGCGTTTTTTTCCAGATGTTTTTACATTAGTTTGGATGAACAGAAGCATAACTAAATGTACAAATATAAAAAAAGTTCAATTATCAAAGTATTTAAGTGAAAAGGTAGTTTAAAAGTTTAGCTTCCAATTAGTTTGTATAAGATCTTTCGTTAAGTCTCCCTACAAAAGATGGCTGCCAGAACTGGACATTTGTTGCTATAGGTTACCAGGGCTACACTCTCTCTAGTCATTATAATAACTTATTGGTATGGATATGGCTGATCTCCATGGTAACATTGTTTTTTGACATTCCATCTTGAACTATACTAGATAATTGTACTTGTAAGGTCACTTTACAAAGCATGAACACAATTTAAATAAACAAGACAGAGATTAAAATAAGGCCATAACAATTGCTTGTATATTGCAGTTATTTGGACTTGAGCGCAGACTGTGCTGAAAGAAATAACATTATTACAAATTAAATAAATATTCAACAGGAATGATTATTGAAATGCATGTCTTATACAAGTATTGTCAATAAACCATAAGCCAAGACATAAAATCAATATGAACATTTGCACTAATTATGTAAGACTTTTTGATTGATTGAATTATGGAAAGTCTTAGCCCAAAGTAAAAAAAAAATTCTGAAAAGTGCTGATGAATTGGCCCAAATAGTCTTACTGCAGCTTAAAAAAATACCCTTCTGCCATCTGTTCAATGTATGACACACTTCATATTTTTGTTCCAAGTTTGAATAAATATGTTTAGGTCCATTTCAACGCTTTTGTTTCAAGAAGTGGCCCTCAGAAAAGTTTGGACACCTCGGCCCTTAAACTCAGAACAAAAAAGTGCATTTTCAAAATATTTAATCCAGCTGCCTCACATCTGTATTAAATAATTACACCCGTAGAAATACCACGTTGCCCAGCCCTAAATAGAACCAGGAGTTATAAAACCAACATGAATCAAAGTCAGGACCTGATACTATAGTATTAGAGACTGATGCAATGTGATTGCTAGGTTGTAATAGAGGTAAGAAGCCTGGTTATTCTGCATTCAGCCGTTCTCACAGTAAACAGACTATATTCTGTGTAGACACTGATGTATAATGTGACTCTTTTTGTGGGGTTGAAGTAGAGTAAAAAAACACACAGTTGGAGTCGTCCTCCGGGAATCAGACTGGTTTGGGCCTCAGCTCAGTGTGACTGTGCAGGTACTTGTGTATCTCCTCACTTGTGTTCATTTTATCATTTCAGCCGATTTTCTTGTATTTATTCCATTACATTGTAATGTGCTGCTTTGTAGAATTGAGGCGTGCACTTTGTTGGAGAAAATAAAAGGATTTTATTTGTTTGTATTTATTTTTGTCTTCTTGTTAATAGTCAAGATGGTGATATTTAAGCTGGTATTCATGATCTTGAACAATGCTTGGAGTCTTCATACTAAGACATTCGCTCAATTTTTTATAAATTTTTATCACAATTTATATAGTGAATCCTTATAATCTAATTTTACAAGTTATATTCTCCAGCAAAAATAAACCATGCTTTTTTCATTTCCATGTTTATCAAACAACAAGAATTATCAAATAGTTATTTATACAAATTCAAGGTAACTTGCATATGATTGGGCATGAGACAAAAACAGCACAAGTGTGTCATTTATCTGAAATAGTTCTTTGGTACATATTAGGTGATATCATTTATTTGGAGCACAGTTGTAAACGGGCTTGACAAGTCTTCAGTTTAAGCAAAATCAGCTTTGAGGAAAGGTTAGGAACCAAGGTCTAATACAGTATGTTGAACTAAACATTGTTTTTCCCCCTGAATTAAAAATTAACCTAATGTGACATAAAAGCACTGGATAATCAGCATGACTTTATGAATCACATCACGACTTAAATTACTTTGTTATTTTTCATTCTTTAGGTGCACTGTGTTTTTGACCAAATAGACTAGAGTTTCATGCTTTTGTCATTTAGATTTCTTTATTGCCGTAAAAAATAATAAAAACATACACCTACTTTGAGTGGGCTTGTATGACCACGAGTCGGCTACTATGGGCTTTAAGTGGGCCTCTTCTTGTATTTATTAATTAAAAAACTGTTCCTTCAGTATTTTTTTCACATAATGTTATGAATGTATTTATCTCTATTCAGAAGTCTTAAAGTCTGCTTTTAACTTTCTTTCTACTAAATTGTGTGTTGACTTTTTACTTCCAGAAAGTACACAGTGCACCTTTAAGATGATCTCATTGCCAAAAGAAATAAATAATCAATCAAATGTACTTTTTGGCACTTCAAAAGCAGAAGAAGGTATTTAGATCTGTCCCAACTAGTTTTTAACTTCAGAAAACTTCATGCAGCACATCTTATACTCACGTGTTTATTTTAGCCAAAAACCCATGGTTTTAGACTGGACTTTTGGAGCTAATAAAGTAAACTGGGATCAGCTAAACGCAGCCAATCAAAGGCTCTTGTGCAGAACTAAATTGCTTTTATTATTTGAACACAACCGTCTGATTTTGTGACAAAATGCTGCTTTTGCATGTATATAGTTTTAGGTGGTAAAGACAAAGCCTATTTACAAAAAGAAATGTCAGGTGCCCCATTTTTAGTCCACAAAACAAAAATCTGAAAAAGTAGAACACATTTTTTCTCCGATGCTGGGTCAGATATTAAAATTTGAATTCCCTTTATTCTGAAGAGAAGAAATACCGACGTTTCATGATGTAAACCTTTATTGACTCGAACAGTGTAATATTCATAACTTAACTTTAACATGACATAATGGCTTGTTAGTTTGAGAGCACTGAAGATAACATTCTCCTAAAGTGTCTAAAAATAGTCCCTGGTGCTCGGAAGTTGCTCCATACATTCTTTGTAAAAGGATTTCTCCGTAGTTCATACAACCAGTAACTACTAAAGTGTGAGCTCCAAGAATTTCTAGATACAACATTCTTTTCCCAAACATTTTTCGACGTGGTCCCGTTGTCACTTACAAAAAGAGCTTCACTTTAAAATGTTAAGGACAAGAGTAAAGACAGGTAAATGTAAACATTCATTTTGGCAGATCTCCACAGACTGAGTATAAAGTCTGTTATTACTTCAGTAGATAATAAATGTAGAAATATTCAGTCACTGTAAAAGTGGTTCAACACAATATAGGACTAATGCTATCAGAAAGACTAATCCTATGTGTGATGCAGTGTGTGGCCTGTGTCATGCATGGTCCAACTCAACGTGAGTTCATGAGCTTAAAGAGTAACTAACCTAAAACATCTAAGTAAGTCCATATCAGTAGTTCTCTAGAAACTCATCTTGTATAGTATTTTGTACACTGCAAAGTATTCCAAGCACTTTTCCTTTGTTATGATTATGGCTTTTAGGTTAAATTCACTTTCTCTTCACATAAATATTATATACATCACATTACCAATTCTTTAAAGGGGACATATTATGCAAAATAGACGGATGGTCTACTTAGGGCTGTACAAATAATCAAACTTCAATTTCAATTACATTTATTGCTGTAATAGTGCAAAAATTGTGTAATCGAGCAATCGTGATTATTTAACTTGTAAGTCTGTCGTAAGCGCTCATTTGTTTCCTTGATTTGGAAAAATAGGTGGTTTCTTTACAATTGTAGAATACATTTTATCTTTTTAAACACTACATTCATTAATGTAGTGTTAAAGATAACAATTAATTGCTTAGCTGTCCTTGCTAAGCAATTAATGTTTGAATAATCGTGATTTCAACTATGTTTAAAATAATCGTGATTATTATTTTCTTCACAATCGAGCAGCCCTAAGTCTACTCACAGTTGGATTGATTTGTCCATCCTCGAGTAATCGTACAATGTTTTACAACTGAAGCTCAAGTGCTCACAAAATACATGACCACGAGGAGGGCCTCCTGCTTGTTTCCATGGAAATGTTCACTTGGCTATACTTTTTTCACAAAATGCTCAAAGTGTAGTCATAACCTTCTACACTGCTTTACCCTCAATCCTGTCTTGACCCATCGGCATTGATTTTTGTGAAGGAAAAAGGCTAGCCAAAATTTTAAGCCAATAAAGCGAATTGAAGCGCTTGATCGCTGTTGTCAAAGACATCGGGCTGCACTGCATGTCGTGTGAGCGCCTCTCGGAAGAAAGAAGTTAGTAAAGGCTCTGATGGCTACGGTTTTGTAATGTATTTAGTGTGAGCCTGGGTTATTGTATGTAGATGTCTTTTAACCTCCAGAAAGTTCACAACATTCCTTTGCATTTTTTAGTTCAATAATATCTAACTAATACCAGATAAAAAGCCTAATATGTCCCCTTTGCCAAAAATAATAAAATATATTTTACTTGCAACATTTCCCTTTGTGTGAACTCGAAGTCTCCTCTTCATTGAAATACAGTACATACTCACACACATTCCTCTTCCTAAACATGGCTGATGTAAGTTAGTTCGTCCTCACCGGTTTGTGCGCTGGGCCCAGTTCTGTTGGGCCTCTTGTAAAACATTCTTTTCATTATAGACAGTCACTTCCTGATTTCTCTGCTCTGCTCTGGGGCCACTTTTCCAGAGCTGTGGAGCTTTGGTCACGGCTGGGTGAGATCTTCCACATCTCTCATAACTGACTGGGATAAACGTGGACTTCATGGATCATGCACTGATGTGCAGAGGTGGGTAGTGATCAATCACATTTACTTAGTAATTGTAAACATATTTGTTTTTTTTAGACTATACTTGTAAACCTAAATCAACATTAGTTTTACTTCCACGATAAGCTTTATGTTGACAGTATGACATGATTTGAACATTTGCAGTTCTCGCACTACTCCCATATGACAGATATAATTTAGTTTGATCGTTGTGCTCTTTGAAAAGACACCGTTTTGTGCATTTCTGGAATTTCCCTTATGGGACAAATAAAGGATATGTACTTATTATGTAATCCTTTGTGCTTGTAGTTACGACTTCAACTTTAAATCTGATTTGTAAACTCGTTGCATAACTGCCAAGTCAATTTTTTTTTTTTAATTTTCTGGAAATAATAATTTAAAAAAACAAATTTCCTCTTATAAAGTTGATTTATAGACAGTGTTTTGGTTGTGAAACCTTTCTTATTGGTCACATCTGTGACACTGACAGATGTGCTGGATCTGGAGAGACAAATAAAACAAAAAATGATTTGGGGCCAAAAAATGACTTAAGCGGAGTGTTTTGTGGCCATCGATACGTTTCATCCAGGTACTTACTTTACCTTGTAGTTTCCCTAAATACGTTATCACTCTTGAACCTTTCTGCACTTTTACTTGAGTAATATTACAAGCTCTTGCACAAGAACACATTAGATTCTCTTCTCTGCTCTACCCACCTCTGCTGATATAAACTGAATTTTAGTCTCTTACGACAGTCCTTTCCCAGTTCCAAAGTCCCACGTGTTCAGTTGCTCAAATCGATCACCAGATGCTCGTAGATCTGTGTTTTCCCTTTAAAACTGGAGGCTAAGAGGAACTCTCTGTTGTCTATAGAGACTGGAGAGAAGGCTCTGGGCGCCTGGATGTTCAGCTCCTGGAAGTGGACAAACTCTCCCTTCTTTGGGTCCCAGCGGTACACCTGAGTGAAGGAGTAGTCACTGCCCAGGATCGCATATGCCAGGTGCCCACGGAGAAGGGCTGGAAGACCATGGAGCCCTGGACGGCATGGTCTGGAGCTCCCGGAACAGCGCCCCGTCCCACCGCATCACCTTGGAGCAGACAGGGAGATGTTACTGGGTTAATCATGATTATTTATGTCACAATATAAAAGTAATATTACGACAAAGTCCAGGGGGCTGCTTAGTACAGCGACACAACATTACTGAATGGTTCATGTACAGAAGAAATGGGCAATATTTCTCCAAAGGTCACATTAATTCCAGACAGTTGTAGAGGGCTAAACTGCTAACATTGGTGGAACAAATTCACTTTTTACAGTTTTTTTATTTTTTTTTTATTAATTATTATAAACTGTATAAAATATTTCTGGTTTCAAAGCATTTTGATAAGAGATTTGGCCTAAAATAGGAAAATAAATGTATGAAAAATACATAAAAGGTTTTCAGTCAGCTCCTTTGGCTCCAAGCAAAAAATAAGCTTTAAAAATAATCTAGCTGTATAAACAAATAACTCTTACATTTGTAAATGTTTCTGAAATTGGGGTAAAAATCTATGATCTTGAGATTGAAATTCATGTTTTGCAAGGTTTCAGTGTAATATGTCTGTGCTTTTTGCTCTGGTTCTGCTTTAGTCTTGTTTTATACCAAATGGACAAGACCGCTAAAACAACAATGAATTGAATCACCGATACTGAATGTTGAATGTACTGAGAATCATCCCATCCCAACAATCAGGCACAACAACACCTCAAAGTGTCAGTGACAGGCTGAATTATCAGGGCCTAGGAACTAGACTGGGTGATATGGCAAAAAATTAATAACACAATTTCTTGGAGCTAGATGACCCTTTTGATTTATCACTATATTTTAGAGGTAAATACAATATCTGCTTTTTTCAAAATGTTCTTCTTCACTGTCAGTGGCTAAATCCAGCTAGAGTCTGACCAGCGTTGTCAAATTTTCAGAGAGAACAAGCAATGACTGCACCTTTGAAAATAAATCCATAACAAGTGACCTCAAACCTTCAATGAAAAGCTATTAAAACAATCAATCAATTAGAACCTTGTGTGTCGCTGTAAAATCCGTTTCTTACAATAATAACAACTTTTGACTTGCTAAAAATCCATGTTTAATTATAAACAGATATTTTCGTAAATCAAACTTGAAAAATGCTAAAAATCACCTTTTTATGACTCAAAGTGCAGCCCAAAAAACACAACTTTGAAAAATCATAAAAGATGTCCAAAGTTGCTATAAAGAAGTGGATTTAGCAACTCTGAGGCTAAGCGTAGGTTGGAACAAATAGCCTGAATTTGAACAGATGCATTAAATAGAGAAAATATGAAGATTCATCAAAAAGCAGATTGTGACAGAGATGAGCTCACAATTCGATTATTATCACTATATTGCTCAGCCCTTCTTGGTACCATGTTGTACTGTGGCAAAACTTCAAATATAACAGATTTTTTATATACACAACAATAAAAATCCATCAGACTGCACTTACTTTGAAATATTTATTCTTTCAAAGTCAAAAATGTGTTTTGAGTTTCTCTGTTCTCTCCAGTGTGGTGGTATCGATTTAGAACTCTATTATTATCAACATATGTTTAAATATTTCTTCACAAACCTGTTCATTCTTCCTTACAACAGGTATCATTCTTCCAAATAAAGTCAAAACTGTGAAATAATACAAACAGATGTACCTTAGAGTCGCCGATGAACCTGGTCAGGCAGATGTATAGCTCGGCGTTGACTTTAAAATGCTTGACCGCGTACACGTCCTCCATCTCTGGGATGTCCGTGCGCCGGTCGAACAGCTTGGTGCCTTTGTTCCACTGGTAAATGACCGGTCTCTGCGAGCTACTGGACAGAATCAGGTGAGGTTTGGACGAGATCTCCATGTACTCCACGTCGGTGTCTCGGTACCAGGGGTGCAGGGACTGGTGGGAGTAGAAGCCGTTGCCGTTCCACTTGTAGATGGTGGTGGAGCCGGCTTTGGAGCTGTCCGCGATGACGAAGAAAGTCTCTCCGTCGATCCTGAAGGTCTCTACGTCGTTGGGTTTACGGATCTTCAGGATGTCAATGCCCTGCAGCTTGATGAACTTGTTGGCGGAGATGTCGCGTTTGTAAATGTGGGAGCCTCCGAACAGCTGGGCCACGATTATGAAGAGCTGGTTGTCGATTATGAGGGGTTTGCACATGACCGTGGAGGTGCCTGGTTTGAAGCAAAAACATATTGTTGTACATTTTGTGTAAATGTACATGCATATATAGCCTTCCACACTATCTGTACGAATACTTTAAAGTAGAACTGAATACAATCTAGGCACATTTGCTGTTTTCAGGTCAAAACAATCCCAAACTGACCGTGTTTCACTGCAGAGGCCAATGACATTTCTATTTGTGGGAATTGATTTTTTAGATTAAAGACACATGTTTTATCAAATGGTGTTTTGTTTTTTTTTGCCTAAAACTTTACATGTTTTTTTTTCCTGCATATTTATGAACCGGATATATCACATTTATCGGCACGATAACATAGCCTACTGAATTTTCAAGGTTTGTTTTTAGTCTAAGTGCTGTTTATGCAGCTGTACAAGGTTACAAAGTTGTACAGTCATGCGATCCCGTGTGGTTTATACTGTAGGCTACTTACTCATCGACAATGAAATGCAGATAAGCTGAGGAAAATGACAGTTTACCAAAAAAATATATATTTTGTGCAAGTAGTTTGTGAATGTGGGCTGCAACCTATTAGCTGTGTTAGCTGCATTGACCTTACATTCATGCAAGCTTAGCTGCTTGTCTGTGCAAATGGGTAAGGACGTGTCCAGGGCCGGCCCTAGCACTTTTGGTGCCCTAGGCAAGATTTCATTTAGAGCCCCACCCCCAAACACCACTTTTTTATTAAATTTTTTTATATATTTATGTATATAGATATGAATATAGGCCTATATCAATTTGTGTTGAAGGCAAAGTAATACTCCCTCTCGAACACAGCAAATCAAGAATATGTGTCCTATTGAGACTAAATAAAAATGTCTGCAATTTGAGCATCAATTTGGCTCCTCACCACTTAATTGCAGGACATAGACCTAGTTCGCCTATGTCCAGGGCCGGCCCTGGACGTGTCACACATTTTTAATAATTCTATAGAGAGAAAGATTCATACATGTGTCACAATAGCGTTTTTTTTTTTCTGGTAAAAGTGGTTATTCACTGCTGTTCCGTGAGTCCATCATAACCATTGATTGCTGGTGCTTATTTAAAAAATATATTTCACATAATTTAGAACAACAGCTTAATGAACTTTGTTTCATGCCTTGCAATAGTTTGAATTAAAGCCAGTTCTGAGTTTGATCTGATTTGGACTTGGTTCTTTCTGAATATTTAAGAAAAACATGTAATGTAAGTGAAAGCAGGAGTTTCAAATTTTATTATTATTTTGTCATCTTTCCTTTGTTCTAGATTAAGGACAAAAGTGTTCTGTTTCAGTGTGTTAACCCAAACCCTAAACATTAAATAAGGTGTTGTCAGTTTAACTCACTGTTGATGTCGTCAAAGTTCCTGAAGACCATCTCTACATGGTCCCATTCCAAAAATGTACACTTCCCAATAAAAGGCTGAGCAAAGACCACGTACTGGTCCTGTCCAAAGGTGAAGGCCTCCACTGAGATGGACTCAAACTTCAGGCTCTGGTATGACGCAAACTCTGCAACACAAGACAATATTAAACTACACCTGAACACAAAACCAGACTCACTGTTCAATTAAGTAGGTGTGATAACAAAAATTGCCTGAAAACACGATCAAAACATAACCTTTAACATACTGGAACACAACTTTACAAATATTTTGAAAATAAAACAAGTCTAATGAAATAAAAACATTTGTCACAGATCAATAATGTGTCTGTTTCTATGGAAAGTGACACATTTGTTGTGAGTGTAGACTGTGTAATACCTGTGGTGATGCAGCGAGTGGTACCTGTACGCACTACGCTGTACCTGTGGTCATGCAGTGTTGTGGTTCCTATGTGCGGTACCTTGTGTGGTACCTGTGTCTAGTACTTGTGGTGATGCACTGTGTGGTACCTGTGTGTGGTACATGTGTGGTACCAGTTTGTTGTACCTGTGTGTGGTACCTCTGGTGACGCACTGTGTAGTACCTGTGCTTGGAGTACCTGTGGTGATGCAGTGTTGTGGTACCTATGTGTGGTACCTATGCATGATACCTGCGTGTTGTACCTGTGTGTAGTACCTTAGGTGGTACCTGTATGCTGTGCCTGTGGTGATGCAGTGTGTGATACCAATATGTGATAGATGTGTGTGACCTGTGCGTGCTGCCTGTGTGTAGTACCTGTGTGTGGTGCCCGTGTGTAGTACCTGTGTGCGGTGCCCGTGTGTAGTACCTGTGTGCGGTGCCCGTGTGTAGTACCTGTGTGCGGTGCCCGTGTGTAGTACTTGTGTGGTGCCCGTGGTAGTACCTCTGTGTGGTGCCCGTGTGTAGTACCTTGTGTGGTGCCCGTGTGTAGTACCTGTGTGGTGCCCGTGTGTAGTGGGGTGCCGTGTGTAGTACCTGTGTGCGGTGGTGTAGTCGGTGGGTGCCGTGTGTGTACCTGTGTGTGGTGCCCGTGTGTAGTACCTGTGTGGTGCCGTGTGTAGTACCTGTGTGTGGTGCCAGTGTGTAGTACTGTGTGTGGTGCGTGTGTAGTGTGTGTGGTGCCGTGTGTAGTACCTGTGTGTGGTGCCCGTGTGTAGTACCTGTGTGTGGTGCCCGTGTGTAGTACCTGTGTGTGGTGCCCGTGTGTAGTACCTGTGTGTGGTGCCCGTGTGTAGTACCTGTGTGTGGTGCCTGTGTGTTGTACATGTGTGCAGTACCTGTGGTGATGCAGTCGAAGGACTGTGGCTGCAGGTCATTGATCTTTTTGTCCAGTTGAGAAGCTGGGCCTTTGCAGTAGATCTGATCCACTGTGGCATTTGTGCTATAGATCCACTCCACCAGCCACTTCAGCTTACAGTCACACGTGAACTGGTTTCCACGGAGATCTCTGCAACACCACCAGATAAATGAGAATTTCAGTTTTGTTGCTAAAAAGTTGTGCAGTGCGACTTGTCTAAAGAGGGACATGACCACACTGGAAACAGACTTCCAACCATTTGTTTGGGACAGTAGGTTTGAAAGATGGACCAGTAATGGCCTAAGTCACGTCATATTTTTGAGGGCAATAACTTAAAATCTTTTGCCCCACTGAGAAACGTTTTCATTATTTTCAAGGAACCATAATCAATACTTACAAATACGTCACAGTATAAAAAGTCATGTTGAATGGGAAAAAGGTTAGGTGTTGAATTTTATAACTGTGCAAGAAAAACATTTGCCAACCAATAGGCATAAATCATTTAGTTATCATTGTAATTAGTATACAAGATGCTGATGAAAGAGAATACTAGAGAGGTAGAAAAGGGCCTTATATATTGGTTTTAAGAAATATTTTAATATTTTTTTAGATTTATAAAGATCTCTTGTTCTTTAACAATGACCCTATTTAACCTAATTTAAACGACATGACCTCTAATATACTTTACTTTTAACCCCAATAGAACCACTGCTGAAAGTAAAAAGAAGCAGAAAATGACAGAACATTGTGAGTGGGTGATAGATTACAGAGCGTTCCTCTTCCTCCTCGGCAGCACATGTAAATTTAACGACTTTATTCTGAACGCGCCGGGCGCCCACACACTTTTCATGGCTGAGCTCCGGAGAAATAATGATACAGGTTCTATAAATAACCCGAAGTGTCCACATTCATCACAGCTAGTATTAGAAGCTTGGTTTAGTTTGTATCAGAACATGAGAGAAAGTGCACACTTACACTTTAGTCAGAGCGTCCAGGCCTTTGAACAGGTCTTTGGGCAGAGACTCCAAGTTGTTGTAGGCCAAACTCCTGCAAAACAAGCAAACCTTTACTTGTAGCTATCTATCTAAACAAAGTGCTTGAATAATGGAAGGTTGATGATGCGCTGATGTTGTGCAGCAAACAAGGAAGAAACAAGGAAGTGAAAATGTGTTTTTACATACATACATGTATCTGTGCTGATTCAGACAATTCTGTTGGATTGGATATAGTTCCCATAAGACCGGTTCATCCAACATCAAAATAAAAATAAATCCATAGCATGGCTCACAAGATCACAAACTTGCTGCTCTCTTTAGTAAAATAATTTTAAAAATGTAATTGCCTGGGCTATAATAACTTCTGTGGCATTCTGGTATTAATGTGCAGCCATAACTTTAGCTTGTTTGTTTCCATTTTTGCTCTAGTCTGTTCAGAATTGCAATTGGACGCTTTGAGGACAATTACATGATCATGGAAATCAGACTAGGCTATTTGGTTTTTCCCTAAAATTGGTCACTACTGCATTCAGGCTTTATGTTGAGTTACTTAAATATTGATAATACTGTTTATTATTACTTCAACATCATTCTAGGACATACTGTATAGCAGGATTATCAGTTGATGTCGATCTAGTTGGCTGGAGAAATTTTGTTGAATAAAACAACAAAATGGGACAAGAGCTAGCTGTTTTCGATCAGGTCTGAACCGGTGTTTTGCACACTCTTGTGGTCAGCTGACAACAGAGCTGGCGAGTGTTGCTGCTACAATTTGTGTCAATCAGTCGTGGCTCTTTCTGCGTACCGAGGCGGCTCATCTCCCGTGTTGATAAACATATAATCCCTCTATAGAACTGTGTTAAGCATTTAAAACTGTATTACACATGTAGTTAAATGTAAGGCTGTGTGAGCTCTTTTGTGCAGGGCGCTTTATTGTTCTAAAATTCTTAACTTTATTGCTGGAATGTGGAGTGGGCAGGAGTTGCACATGTTAATATTTGTCTAGCAACAGACTGGTTTTTCAAACATGGTCAATCGGTTTGGTTGCATGCACTTAGGAGAACTGGTTTAAATCAGACTGGGCTAGTTATCCGGTTTTCTGGCCTCCATAAACGCCCTGAAGAGAGAGACTGGAGAGCTCCTCTGAAATCAGCCATTTTTAAAATGTCAACATTTCAAAAAACTGAAATACTGGCTGATACTGATCACCCCTAACTTCAAACAAGCACCTTTTGTCAAACTGAAGAAAGGTGCTGGATATAGCCTGGTTAGAGAACCATTAGTCAGGTATTTACATCCATGTTGCAAACTGACCACAGGAACAAAACAATAATAGTGACAGAATTAAGTAACAAAAAAGTTAAGCCACTTGCCTCAGAGCGATTTCACAACATACCACCTGCCCAATTCCTGAATAACACAGTATTTACTTACATGTGCACTAGAGTCTTGAGCCCCCTGAAGGCGTAGGGGGATATTGCTTTGATTTGGTTGTTCTCATGAATCTGGAAAGAAATGAACACTTACTCATTTGAATCTATTGCAAAGTCAAACAAGTGCATTTTTGTGCCACTCACAGATACTCCAGGTGTGGCAGGCCTAAGAAGGCATCCTCGTCTATGGACTCCAGCTCGTTGGCCGTGAAGAGCCTGTACACAGAGGACACAAGCATCACCATTAGGTTGGACCACTCTGCTTTTCTCTGCGGCTCATGAATAACACAGTGCTTCCATATCAACTGTGCCTCAGAGACACTCTCTTTTCAGGCAAACAACTATATTCATTTTACTGTAACATTTATGGGACAGCTACAACAAAACTGCAGAAATGATACATTTTCAGTTCAACGTGCAAACATACAAATACAGTATGATACAATATTTGCGTTGTTCCCGTTTTTCAGACATGCTCCTGGGCACCCCCACTTTGTAATCCCCAGCACCAGAACCAACAAGAATGTGTAGTAGCATATTTCCATTAGAGCTTCATCTACTGGCGGCAAAGTACAGCCAGTACAAACAATCAAACTGGTCTTGCCAGATATGCTAATGCTGCAAAAATACTCCAAACGATGACATCATAAATATTCACAACAGTATTTTCTGAGGTTCAGAGGTCAACAAAAAAGATCTCACAGACACAACTACAGCTGCGTTTTGATGTGGAAGCAATGTTACAATGAGAGTGTTTTAATCAAAATTGTTTTTGATTAAAACACTTGTCTATTATAATGTGCTCTATCGGGATTCTCACATGATTTCCAGCCGGCTCAAATTTTTAAGTTGTTAAATAACTGATTTGATTAATCATGAAGATTCGATTAGATATGATTAATCACTAGACCGCAGCTAATGTAATTGCAAAATGACTGTTGCTGGATTCTATGACTTGTAGATAGGATAAAAGCATCAAAACTCAGAAACTAATTATTACTAAAACTACTACCAAAGCTTCATACTCATTTGAGTCAGCATTTAGATTAAGCAATCGCATTAAAACATGTTGTTTTAACAATTGAGATGGGATAAAAAAAAAGTATTGGTAGACATAAAAGGGCATTTTTGGTTATCATTGTGGATTTACAAGTTACAAAATATCAACACTTTTCTTTCCATGTAGACATGCAGGCTAAGCAGCCTGTATAAGATAAGTAACATATTTTGTCTTCACGCTTTACTTGTTGTTTAATCCATCTGTAACTCTCTCAGAGTGTGAAGAAGTCTGAACAACATCAAAGGCCAGGGCAACTGCTTATGCTTGAACCTGAAGATATAACTAACAATACAATTACTGTATTGTTCCCTAAACAGAAGACTGCACAGGACTGACAGGACTGATATGATTACATGATTATTGAAGCACAAACAGACAAATATGTTCAGATACTGGTGCTTTGAAGATATGGAAGCCAATAAAAGAAGAATGAATCTAAACTGGTATTCTGTGGGCACACCCCTGCAGATAGGTGCATGATGGGATCCCTCTGCCTGCACACATGTTGTTCAAAAGCACCATGAGTCAGACCTGTTTTACCTCTGGAGAGGCTGAGGAGTTCCCTGCACTAAACAAGGGATATCCCACACCTAGGAAACCCTTGGCCTAACACAGAACAGTGAGTACAGACTTTATCGTTTAAATGGATCTAACATGGCGTTAGAAACCTGCAACATGACCCAAACAAGTGTGAGAGACAGGCAGAACCCAGATACTCACAGGAGGTGCAGGGCAGGCGTGTGGATGAAGCTCTCCTTAGGGATTTCTGTGAATTTAGACTTGACGAATGATCTACAAGAGCGAAAACAGAGACGTGATTTTGCAGCTATGCGTCAAAAAAACAATCACACAGAGAGGAGTTGCATTTAACACTCACAGTGAAATGACATCTGGTGGAAAGCTGCGAGGTATGAGCCCCGCACTCTCACACAGAGCGTTATCTTTGGTACAAGTGCACGAGTGCGGACAGCGCGGTTGCCTGGCTTTCTTGGCGCTCACCACCAGCGCCAGGAGAAGCAGCAACAGCGCTCCTTTACGGCTCTTTTCCATCGTTCCCCGTCGTCGACCATGAACCGACACAGTTTTCCCAAATGTTCAACTCCAATTCCAGAGAGGCGCCACTTGTTTTCTCCTAAAAACGTGCCTTTCTTGACGTTTCCTCTCCTCTCAAATGCGATCCAGCTTGCACAACACCGCAGTAGGATGAGGAAAAATGCTAGTTGCGGTTTGGGGAAATGCCACACGGAGCTGGTGGAGACGCGGTGGTGCGGAGCGGCGCGCGGAGGGACCGTGTGAGCGCAGAGGCAGGTGGGGATCCCAGCGGAGCAGACGGAGCGGCAGCAGCATCCCCATCCAAAAAACCACGCCCATATGATTTCACCAGCGACTCCACACTGTGTCAGAGCGAGCACGGGCAAGAGTCACCCACGGGCACACGCGTGGGGAGAGGATGCAGCTGCAGATGTGGAGGGTCTGGCGTGACGCAGCGGTGGAGGAGGAGGATGTTGGGGAAGCCTCGGTGATGACTGGGGTGGGGGCTACATGTGTGTCTGCAGTGGGTTCATTTGGGAAGAGTTCACACGTCGCCGGTGGTGGTGTCCTCGCGGTTGCCATGGTGATCCGGGCTCCATAATAAACGTGATTGCCTCGTGATGGGAGGTGTGGGATGCTCTGATCATATTGAGAGATGAGCAGTTAAATGAGCCCATCCCCAGAAAACATAAAGGTCAGAGCTCACATCATGGAAATGTTTCAGCAAACAAACTTGGCCTGTGGAAGAGAAAAGACACAATTAATTTCTCTATGCAGCTTACAAAATGGATGAGTAAAACAACATATAAAACTCTTCGAACTCTAACCACGCCCCCAAACTCCCAAAGCCGAGACAGGGGTGTTGGAACAGGGGTAATACTTTCCCTAGGACCCAGACAGAAAAGGCCCTCAAAATTATGTAATTTTATTTGCTCATATGCATAGTATTATTAGGTTATCTGAGGCTCCTCTTTCCTTTACAAAGTAGCCAAACTTGGCCAAATATAACAGCTAAAGATTATAATACAACGCTTGCAGATTTCATCAATAAAACATGGGCAAGTTTTTGATTAATCACAACTAATCATTGATAAAACTGCCAAATAATTTAGAATTAAGTAATGGCTCTAAATAGATTAGTCAAGAGAATTAGTGACAGATACATTTATTACTAAAATAAGCTGCAGTCCTATATAGCTTGGCAAATTTGTGAAAAACAAAATATAAAAATGTGTATGTATTAGGGGCCCTTTTTACCTGGGGCCAGAATTTGCTGCTACGCCCCTGGGTGAGACACAGTACAATCCAGATGCACACAGGCCTATAGACTTTACAAATACACAGATTCAAGGTTATCCATAGGCCAATATTAAGACAGCACACAAGTGTGTATAGGTCTACTGAATAAAAATGAGAACTTAGTTTCTGGTGGTTCATCATGTTTCTCATGGAGATGAGTAACTTGACATATATTTGTATAGTGTGCAAATAACTTTTTGAGTCACATTTAGCATATTGTCCAAACATCTGAATGGCCACTCTCCATGAAGATATTGTACTTGTAGTCTATTAGGAAAAAACCTTGACAGTTTAATCCCTTGTGTTGTGACTCTTGCACAACACAGGCCGGTGTGTGCCAATGTTTTGTTTATATGAAAGTTTTTTTCATTGGAACCAATGACATTATATGCAGAATGTTGTGCAATCATCTAAAATGGAAGGTCGCCAGTTCAAGCTCAACACATTCTGTAGCTGTTGCTGTTGTGTCCTTGGGCAACACACTTCACTCGGGTCGCTCACTGCAGTAATGTGCTGGTGTGGATGACATCTGGTTTCACACCAGTTTCACACCATTCACATCTGCAAAACCACCATCAAATGGTTCACTGTAACCACCTCTGACAAAGAAGAGAAAAAAAACATAAAATATCAATAGTTTACGTCATGAAGTAGTCAAAATATTCACAATAAATTTTGTTTTGTCATTTTCCCTCCTGAAAAATAACAGCCTTAGTGCCTAAAATGTGTGTGAGTGTTCAGAAGAAGGAGAAGAAATTTGTTAATAGGCTATGCAATTTTTTGGGATACATTTTTATATTCATGCACACAAGAATATGAGGGCCCAACCGGCCAGCTTCTGAGATCATCTGATGTATCAGGTTTTGACAATGACGGAAGGCTACTAATGGGATTGATTTGAATATTTCTCAAGAAAATACAATCAAGTAATCTATAGGGAATCATGGCCCTCATTAGATTTTGCTAATAAATTGTGTTCATATTTTAGAATTTGGGAGTGTCCACTGTTTTTTTACTTTTGTGTCTCAGATACATCTGTCATGTCATTACTAAATTTGAGGTTGCACTTTAAGTGTGGCACTTCAGCACCTGTAGCCTATTGATACCCTTACTGTAAAAAAAAAAAAAAAAAAAGTAGTATTAATAAAGCATTCAAACTTATGATTCACACACTATGTGGCATATTAGTGTAATGTCTTAAAATTTTTTCAGTGGAATTCTCATTAGAACTTGCGAATTCAAACATCTTTGAAACTAAATTATCACTTTTTGGTGTTACTTGGGACAAATAATCAAATTTTTGTTTACCGACAGAAAAGATGTTAAACTTTGTGCCAGTTGTTGTTTTATCTGAATAGGCTTAGTAAATACAGAATTATAAAACCAAAAACCGGGCAACAAATCTAAAATCTGACCATAGAATTGTCTGTTTTATCTATAAATAACAAATGTGTTTTTCTCCTCAGACCAGACCTCCACCACAGTGACGTGTGCAGACCTTCTAAAAGCTCCGCTAATGAGATTACCACCTTCAACATCCAGCATCTGTTTGCGGGCCTAACTAGATTTCCTTCCAAAACTAAAAGGCCGAGGGGAGATCTATTACTTGATGCAGAGAATGTAAAGAAATGACCACGCCTAAATCGATTCCCGCCAAGCCCTGGGAACAGTGGAGCGGGTTGTTATGTGCTGGAAACATCCTGAGTAGATTTGGTACTTGATAAAAGAGATCATTCATAAGCGGGACATAGTCATGTTGAGTGGTATTCACACATATTTCAGTTTGGGCCTGGGGGCGGCTCACACTCTTCACTAGTGTCACTGTTATTCTGACTCATGGGACCACGCATTTGGGATTCTTCTGTTTATGTGCTGGACTTTCTTGGATTTGGGGTTGTTGTAATGTGATTCGTTTTAAACAACCATGGCTATTCAACTTTTTTTGCACCACACATCGCTAGTTTCAACACAGTTCAGGGCTGCACAAAAAATCTGCCACAAGATCAGTTTCAACAAGAAGCGAAACTAAGGACACAATGATATTTACTCTTTTAATAGTCCCAATGTGGCACCTGGTGTTCCAGCTGTCCCCATCCAAGTACTGCCCAGGCCCAACCTGCTTAGCTCCGCCTCCATCGCTCCACTGTCATTCCGCTCTTTGACTGGAAGAAAAATACACTAAAAATTAATTGCATTTTAAAACTTGAATGGGTCAATTTTTGCTAAATGTAACAATCAAACAACTACCTCTTGTTTAATATAATTTAAATTAATTGATTAACATTTTTGAAGATGTTTCTGAAAGCTTTATCTTAACATCACCGGATTATTTTAGTTTTTTTTCATTGCACATTAACCACTGGGCACATATTTACGTTGCAAATGTAAATTGTATAGAGGGATTCTTATACGGGAGATGAGCATGCACCCGGTATGCAGAATGAGCTGCAGGTGATTGACCAAGATGTAGCAACAACTCGAGCCAGGGCTTTGTCAGCTAACTACAAGAGTTTATCGCTGTGTGTAAACAAATGCTGTAGTGTCCATCAATGCATAGAGCCCAGGGTCCTTTTCTCTAAAAAATAAAGTCCTGGAACATTTGCTCTCTGAAAATATCCAGAGCCGTTTGCACTCAAAATAATGAGTCTGTGACCTTTTGCTCTTAGAAAATACTGTCCAGGACCATTTGTGCTCAAAATACAGAGTTTGGACATCTTTGCTCTCAAAGTATTGAGTTCGATGTCCACTGATTTCAAAATATAGAAGAGGAGGTATGCAGTTGAGTGAGCTTTTGCACCTAGTGCAAATGCCTCAGTCTCACTGACAAAGTGAAGGATAAAACATTTGGGAAGAAACAGGACATGCTGGGGGCTTTATCTCTCGATGGCCAGAGAACGCTCGAGTACCCTGCAGAGGAGCTGGGGGAAGTTTCTGTGGTGAGAGAATTCTGTTGGTCCCAGTTCTTATTGCTGTGCTATGAGTTAGTCCCAGATATGAGGTAGAAAAGGATGGACCTCTATTTATGATATGCAATCCTTAACCTGGAAGTAGCTGTGAACTCTCAGGTCGTCATCTGGTTCTTTGAAGAAACACAAAAACAGAACGGATCAGTTCTTAAAAAGAAAAAGAGTGGCTTAGTTGTGTCTAAAGTGTTGAAAAAATAAAATGTAGTGTAGCAGAAGCAGAGCGTTTGTGGGGTCCAAGGTGCTTTTTTTCATAAATGCAAAACATTTTCTTCTGTAGGAGTTAATAATTTTCAATAGGAAACAAATATCTTAATAAGACATACAAAAAACCCTCTTAACAAAATTAAGCAATATTTTCAGACTTTAATGTATGCTACTAAATATGTGCTATTTTGGCCACTTGCAAATTTTAAAATAGGCCTTCTTATATTTTTGAAGTATGAAAAGTGTATGCATTTATAACATTTAATAAACTAGAGTAAACTGTTAGTTAAAAGCCAACAACTAAAATAGTGTCTCTCTCTTTTATTTTTTTCCTCAGCATATTTCATTATTTAATTGATTGTATTAGTAAATGTTTCTTCAAAGCAGTAATATTGTTATTCCAGAAATACAGTTTCTTGTAATAGCTCCATGGATACTTCTCTGCACTTTTATTGTCTTGGCATTAGCACCATCTGCTGTTTGGTTTTTGTAGTGGCAGATTGTTACGTGTCATTTTTTTATTTCACCACTGGAGGGCAGGGTTTGACATAAAAAAAAGCCAAACTGGACAGGCAAGGCGTAAAAATATCCTTAAACTTTTTAGAACTAACATTCATTCATTCATTCTCCCAAAGTCTTCGGAGCCGCCACCCCTATGTTCATCCAAGGATTGCACAAGCCCCGCCCAACCCCCAAAATTATTCAGAATTTTTCTCTCAGATTAAAATGTAAAAAAAAAATGAAATGGATTTAAAGTAGTAAAATAAACCAAATGATTGATGTTAAATTGATTTCAAACACATTTTTCTTTCATGCATGCTTGTTGTATGTTTTTTCCAAGTTGAAAAAAGCACAAGAACCAACAACAACTTGGGAACATGAACGCATCACTAGAGTCCAGCAGCGGTTCGCACGAAGGTAAAACATCTGATTGTGGATTTTCATTTATTCGTCTTAAAAAACAACAACAAAACAACAACATCAAAAACCTACACATTGTTAGCAACAGCTTGTTGTGATTTTTAAAATTATTGAATTATAATCACTTTATATAATGTCATGTCAATAGTATAAATAACTGATTGAGCAAAAACGTTAGCATTATGATTTAACGTTAGCTAGCATACAACGCTACGAAAAAAACTTGCAATAATAACAAAAAAAGGAATGCAAAACTGGCAATAATAATACAATACAGTGCATATTTTAAGTTAAGAAACAGGTTGATTAATGCGTATTTTGTTGTTATAACACCTTGCTTTAGACTCAACAACATGGTTAACTTAGTAGTTGACCAGAGCAGTGCATTTTAGTTAACGTTACTGAGTTACATTTAACTTTTCTAGTAAAAAAAAAAAAACGATTTAGTTTTTGCATTTTTGCCTCTATTTTCTGAAAAGGCAAAGTTTGGCACATTTTTTATGTTTTGTCCTTAAATTTAAGATACCACTTCAATTAAAAATTAGATGTTACATTACACAATCACTTTTACTTATTAATTTCTTGGCTCACTATTTTGTACTCTTGAGAAAAATAGCTTGGAAGCTTAGCTTTCACTTCAATATTTTTTTGGCTACTCTACAAACGTCTGAATAAAATGTAAAATAACAAAATTAAAGTTAACTTCAGAAAGAGAGTTTTTAATTGTCTTTCATTTCTTTTACAGCTTGATGGTGGTCCAAAGCCCCACACACTGAATGCAGCATACAGCGGCTCGGTGAAGTTGGTCTGAACTCTGTGGAGAAGCTGCATGTTGTTTCCAGACACAGCGTAAAAGGCCAGGGTTCCTCCAATGTAATCCAGATAGACTCCAATGCGAGAGGAGCGTGGGGCCGACAGATCCGTGCTTTTATTATTATGCACGAAAGACAGTTTAGAATCTGAGCAGTACAGGCTCCAGGACTTGCTGTTCCAGCCCAGACTGCAGTCGTTGTCATTGCCTTTGCGCCGGATTCCCTTGTAAGTCACGGCTATGTCGATCTCTGTTCCCTTCCAGTCCACCTCCCAGTATGAACGAGTTCCAGTCAAAGTCTCTCTGCAAAGTACCTGGAGATACAATGCCAAGCCAGGTCAATGTGTGCATGATTTTATTACATAGATTAACAAAGACCTCACTTCATTCTGTGAGAGGCAAAACTGTTTGAGAGTAAATAATATTATTTTTTCTTGTACGAGCTCAAAACAGATCTAAAGTTTGATAAAACTCCTACTGTCAAAATGCGAAAGTTCTGCTCTGCTAAAAATTAAGTTTGCACATGGCATTTAAAACAAAAGTAAACAATGAACATCAGAAATACTGCAGCTATGCGCAAATCAGTGATACACTTTGTGATTGCACAAAGCAGAAATTATTGGGATACTGAACTTTTTTCCCCAGGTTTATTGTCAAAGCAAACTTTGGAGTAAAAACAGACATCTACAGTATTAATTTAAGAACTGTGTGCAGAGGGTATACAGTAAGTTAGCTTCACTTGTTTTCCTGTCACGTGCCAAAGAGTTTAATAGAGCAGGGATGAATAAGAAGAGTTTAATATAATCTTTTTTATAATTTATATTTTGCAAATGTTTCTGAGTCTGTGTTAAAGAAATTAATAGTCGTAGGTGAGGTGAGGAGTGTTTTGTTTTGTTTTTATCCAATTAGATTATTAACATTATTGTTGCAGATGGGAAAGATTAATATATTGCAAAAAATTAAGACTTTAGTAAGTTTTGAACATATAATTCCCGTTCATCAGTCCAGTAACTCTCGTCTGCTTCTTTCTTTTTGTCTCGTTGCTACTTGTCACCAAGATGAACAACCCCTATCTCCACTTTGCAACTCGCATTTGGAAACAATAAAGTTAAAGATTTCAAAATAGATTAATGCGATTAAAAAAATAAACTCGATTAATATGTCTGTAATTAATTAATCTCAATTAATGCACTCATTTGACACCCCTAATGTCAATACTCAAACTAGCTCTAAGCTTGTCTCACCTGTTGCCAGTGCTCAAAGCGTTCTGGATGGTCAGGGTAGTTCTTACGCTCACTCCTCATAGTAGCTGTTCTGTTTCCCTCAGACAGGTGCAGATTGGGATGGACAGTATTGACATCCAGGCTCAACTGACAAGCATCTAGTTAAAGAAAACAGTAGGTTAAAAGATTTACTTGGAAACACAAAGTTCAAATCATACTTCAGAACATTTTGCATGGAAATAAATATGATGTAGTTTTCATTAATATTTCTAGCAAGAATAAAGTTATTATTATAGCTAAAAATATATACACATTTTTGAAACTTATGGTATTTTATTGGGGCTACACATATTGCAATGAAATTAAAAAAGCAATTTGATTTGGCAGAATTATAACTTTTTTTTAAGAAAGCAGAATGAACCAATAACAAAATATTCTGTCTTTTATATAAAAAACTTACACCTGTACACCTCCACGAACTGAAATGTATAGAATTTTATACAGTATTTGTATTAATCTCCATATCAGACTAGAATGCTACTTTTATCATCATGTAGCCCTGGTTAAATTTACTGCACTCAACAAATGAAGTTTGTTCTGAATGTTCTGAACTATTACACAACAGCCGAAACAAGATAAGTGACAAATGACCGCAGCTATGTTTGAATGTTTTTTAACTACTGGGAGGAGCTTAGAACACCTATGTTTGCTCAGATAACCTTCTACAGTAAGTTTGCTTTTGCTCGCCAAACCTGTTCTGCCAGTGCCATACCTTTCATTTAGTTTCTGCCACCGGGAATTGTTAGGACTTAGGTAACCAATAAACCATGACTGGCATTATTTACTCTAATTTAAAAATGAAGTCAAATGCACTTACACTCTAAAAAGTCATCTCTTGTTCTCGGCTCGTCTCTGGTCCTTGGCTCCTCCCTTCTATATTCCTCTCTCCTATATTCCTCTCTCGGTTCATCTCTGTAGAATGAGTCCCTGGGGTCCTTGTCGTCTTCTTGCGTGATGTAGACTTCTTTGACTATTAAAACCAACAAACAACTGTTAAATGTACTAATGTTACATAGCACTAAAAGTGTACTTTCAAATTCTAACCTGAGGCAGAGATTTTGCTCATTTCTTGCTTGGAAACTTCTTCCACTTGTAATTTCAGAGCGGCAACGGCTCTTTTGGTGGCATCGAAGGAGTAGTTTGGAGTCACATTGATGCGGTTGAGGTCTTCATATCCGGATGGGCCAGTGAGAGACTGCCAGCTCTTCAGAAAAAACATAATATAGATTTTAAAGTTTATTAAAGGAGACACTTAATGCTTTGTTTCTGGCACTCAATGCTGAATTAAGTAGATAGTAATTTTACATAATATTCAACTACAATATTAAGCTTAAATAGCCAGTTCATAGAGTGTTAATAAGCCTCACCTCTTCATAAACATTTCACCTTAAGGTTGTCAAACTTCTTCAAAAATAGTTGCATAAGCCAGTACTTTTGATAGCCCTCAAAAATGTTAAAAACACATAAACTGTGGGCATGGTGGGGGCCAGGCAAATATTGGCTATTACAAAAGTGCCACATTACATACATTACTGCTACCCTGTCAGTCCTAAAGTAACTCAATGGACCAGTAAACAGAGGTGAAACCAGCACTGGACAGTGAGACACCTGTATTATTTAAAATAGGGCTGGGCAATATCGTGATGAAAAGCAATGAGCTCTCTGTGACAGTCTTTGCCTGGCCTCCGTTCTAATCTCTAAGTATTTATCAATACTTTCAGAATGTAAAGAAATTTTGGAATGGCAGGCCAGTCTATGACCATGTTTTTTTTTTTGTTTTTTTTTTTATATAAAAATTTGATTGGTCAGCCTTTGTAATGCTTTTGAGCTGGACATATCCAATAATAGTGAAACATTAAGAAATAATGCTATTTACCGTATAGATGACTGGAAAATAGAATATAGTCTATCCAAGAATATTATTTTAAACTATTTTTTGCCACATCACTCACCCTTAATTCTGAAGCAGTCTGAATTCCTCAAATAATCATATCTATGTTCAGGGTAGCGGGCAGGGATAGAAAGTAGGTGAAAACTGGTACTCCAACCTCAAAAATCAGTCAAGCAAATCTAAACTTTGAATAAACTCTTTGTGCTAACAAGCTCAAAAGCTCATTTAAGTTGATTTTGCTTAACATCGTCTCCTTTATACTTCCCAGAGGTATTAGGTCTTACTTGCAGAAAGTGTATGTGATCATCGGTGTGGGAAAGCTTCTCTAAATTGTTGTGCTTCTTTCTCAGCAGGGTGATCTCCTCCTCTAGTCGGTCGAGTAAGATTTCGGAGCGTGTGACGGTGGTTTTCTCATGAGAGCGGATCATCTCTTTCACCTCGTTATACTTCCTCTCGATGGACAGGAGCAGCTCGGTGAAGATGCGCTCGTTCTCCTGCATGACCACCTGAGCCGAGTGCTTAAAAAAGACAGGTTTCAGGTGAGATGAGCAGACAGATAATGCTACACACTAACTTTTTATGTTTTAAGCACATTCTCCAAAACCTGCATTAAGTAAGTGAACAAAACAGATATATTTAGAGATATCAATTTAAAACTTTTATCAGGGTTTGTACAGATTTTAACTGAAGGTTTTCCATGTCTTTTCCATGACATTTCCACAACTATTTCCAACTTTTCCATGACCTTATATAACTTATTTACGCACGTTTCAATCGTGAATGTTTTTCTATTGAAGGAATCCGACAATTTTACAAATGTAGTTTAGGTTTATTCAATATTTTCAGTGTTTTCAGTTCTAGCGACAAACAAAAGACACCTAAAGATTTCTAAGTGGTCAGCTACAAATTAATAAATAGTGCCTTTCATACGCAAATTATTTCAACCCTAAAGAGACATGGAAAAATATAGATAGTTCTGTTTGCTTAGAATGTTATGACAAATCAGGTCTTAAGTTCTATCTTTTACTGTATTGTAAAAATAATATTGCTTTTAGTTAAATTAGGAGAAACTAAAACTGCAATATGGTCTACTTATATATTAAATGGGTTCAGTTTTGTTGCAGCAAATTATCCAAAGTTTATTTTACCCCAAATATTTTCACGTTTTCCAAAACATTTCCAAACCCGATAAAATTCCAAAACTTTACCAGGGCCTGGAAATTTGAATTTAATTTTCCATGACTTTTTCAGGTTTTCCATGACTGTACGAACCCTGTTTTATGTAGTTTACTTAGATACATTTTAAGGTGCACTGTGTAAGATTTCTGATGGAGTATCTACAATATATTTTCTCCCTGAAAATGCTTTGCCTATTGAATGCTACACTGTTTGGCTTTAAATTTAGATATCTACCAGGCCAAGTTAAAAGTCAGATCTGTGGGGAAGCACCTGCTCACTCTAATAAAGAGTGACGGCAAAAACACAGTGAAATAAATCCTAGATAAACATTTAATGTGGCACCAGGGCAGGGGCAGAGACTACCAGAAAAGTGACACAACACACCCCAAGTAAGAACACAAACATAAAATGTACAACCACTGACCAACCAAGGAATTTTAATGCGTAAAAAATAATGCAAAAAATCTAAATTGCCCCAATTGCTTGCTTAATTTTACATAATGAATACAAAAAAACAACGTGCTGAGTGGATTTTGAAACTTAATGTAATATATAAAAACCATATATTGCGTAGATTTTTTTCTCTATTACTTCCTCATAAAAAACATGAGAATCTGTGAGATTACTATTCTTTCCTTTCTAAACCTCAGAAAACACTGTTCGGAATGTGATAGATCTGTACCGTTATAAGTGAAGTTCAGAGACCTTCTGCACTGATTTTAAGTTGAGGATTTGTGCAGCATTACCATATCAGTCAAAATCAGTTTGATTATTTTCCCTGCAAAAATTCCCCCTGTAATTTCTTTAGTAGTCAGAAAATGGAGATCTGACTGAAATGTGTGCTTATTACTCTTTATTTAAGGTCTAAAATGTTATTAATATGTTTGTATTTTGTGCAAAAATCTTGTTAAAGTCAAGACTCTAAAGTAAACATAATTATATTAAACATGTCACTATAAATAGAAGTTGGTAGAAAATGTAATAGCAAGATAATCCAATATATAAAACTTCAGGTCCACAATTTTTTTTTTCTTTTCAGAATTACTTTGACCAATACTCAATGATAAATCTGTATAAACACATAGTACTTACTTTCATAGCGTCCACAGCTTGTCGAAGATCCTGCCATTTTTTAACTCTTTGGTCAATCCTCTGCTGAGATTTGTGCAAAGTTACACCAAGTTGTTTCTAAAATCACAAAACAATCTCAACATAAATGACATAATTAAGTTAAATTTCAAAAACAAATCCTCCCCAAACCCACTTGTTTCTCTGTCCTCTCTGCTCCAGCTGGCACAATATCGTGATGCTTGTGTTCATCCATCATGCACAGCACACACACCGAGGTCTCGTCCGTGCGGCAAAAGGCTTCCAGAAGTTTGTCATGTTGGGCGCACACCTTCTCCCTCATCTGACCCGTGGCTTTGACCAGCTTGTGCTTCATCAGGGCCGGATACTCGTAATGGGACTGGAGATGAGCTTCGCAGTAAGACGCCAGGCAAAGCAGGCAAGACTTCTCAGCTTTTTGCTTCCTGGTAGTGCAGAAATCACACAGAACATCTCCGGTTTTAGCAGATCTCCGTTCATCTCCATATTTAGGCTGGGACCTCGGTGTTTCTTCGTATTTAACCTGGGATCTTGATTGGGCTCTTGGTTGCCGGTTGGTAGAGCGGCGAGGTTTGTCCATGGTGTATCTGTCGAGGTCCAGAGACATGATGCCTTTTTTAGACTACCAAATTTGTAAAGAAAAAAAAAAGTTATCAGTTAAAATATACGTGTGTGTCCAGAATGTGACCAGGATGGAAAGAAACTGTGTGACTGACTGTGCGTGGCAGAATGTAAGCTATGTAGTTTTCTCTCAATGAAAACCTGTATTCCCGGTTGGCTAAAGAAAGGGTGGGACTAAACCACTGAAACTTCAAACGAAAGAGATTGACGAAACTCATAACAATACAATGATCATTATTGTGACTAGAATGGGTATTTTTGCTGATTGAAAGTACATTACCATTAGTATTTATTACACTTAAACAATTAAATTAAAAGGATTATATAATATCATAAAAGCAGTGGTGCATAATATTCTATTATATTTACTTGAGTACTTTTTTCCATAAAATCAAACTTCTCATAATAGTTTTCAAACAAGACTTTTACTCTTACTTGAGTGTTATATGTGACAGAGTAACAGTAATTTACAAGACTTATTTTAACAATATTAAATTACAATTTTCTTTTTCTCATTTTCTTTGTTTATGTCTATAATATACCTAAAAAAACTTGATTTTGTGCATGATTTAACATTTTATTGTAGAATTCACATTCATTTTAATTTACATCCTGACAGTTTCTCTAAAGTTATTATTCATACTAAAGAGAATAGTTACTACTACTTAGTATTTGGTTAGTATACTGTCAAACTACGACTTGACTACCTTTTCTCATTCTTGAGTAGGCTATATGTTTTATTACTTTTTTCCATCTCAACAAAAAAACAAAAAAAAAACTAAAATTAAGTAAAAAAGTGGATGATCCTAGTGTGAATTTTGAAATTTTATGGGAGAACAGCGCCCTCTTGTGAGTTAATTGAAGAATAGAACTCATTCCAACTAAATAAATGAACAGCGCGTTTTAAGCCAAAGGAATACCAGTAATTGCTTTGGCTAAATATGTAATATGCATGTCAAGTGTGGACCAACTCATTCTATAGATCATCAGGGGTTCCCAAACTTTTCAGCCCGGGACCCCCAAACTGACCGCGCAACCAACTCGTGACCCCCACATCAAAAAATATATATTGTGGTAATAATTTTAAGCAAAACCAGTTAAAGTTGGGGTAGCTAACTTTTTAGTAGTAATTTAGTGCATTTTGTATACTAAAAAGTATATTATAAAAGCAGCAGAGTTCACTAGGTACTGTCTGAATTGAGTAATTAAGTATTTTAGTTCCAATTAGGGGCCGAATACTGCGCTCTGGTTGGCTGTGCTTGGGTGGTCCGCTTTGTTGTTTTTAAAAAGACGTTTATAAACCATAATTGTAACCAAAAATGAATACTTGCTGATATTAACTAAGTGTTGAAGGATTTATGAGAGGAAGTTGACAGATGAATGACCAAATTGTGTTTGCAGTGTGAAAATCAGCTACTCCACCTTTAAATTGTTTTTTTTATTTTGATAGTGTATTGCTTTAAATAGCCCCAATTCATTCAAATTGACTGTTTTAACACACACACACAAAATAAATGCCCAGTTATAATTGGAAAAAATACATTTTGAAATCATCTCGCGACCTCCAGATTTTGCTTTGCGACTTCCCAAGGGGTCCTGACCCCCACTTTGGGAACCATTGCTATGTGTTTCAGTGGGTCGACTGAATGTTTATTGGGCAGCAGAAAACAAAAAACTATATTGAAATGGTGCTTCAAAAGTTGTTTTGTAGTGTTATGTCAAAAAATACCATTCTAATAACATTCCTTTAAAAATATAATGCCAGATCACAATAAGAAATGATTTTCCTACTGTGAGCGCAGTCCAGTAATGTTCTGAGTTATAATTTTTAGATATAATTTTAACGTGAATCTAATCAATGTACTTCTCATTTATTTCTGCATGTTTTTTGACACAGACAAATCTTACAATACATACACCAAGTGTGATGTATTTGTATATTTACAGACAAACAAATCTAACAAAATAATACAAATGCAGCATGTAGGCCTATTATATAACCAAATTCCTTTCTTTCCGTGGTTGTTATTCAACGTAATTGTTATATTTATAGTACAGTACTAACTGCCTGTGGGCCTACTCTCCAAACCTGTTGGGGGCGCTTGTGATTTTAATCTCCAGTTAAACGACCATGGCTGATTTGGCCAAAGTAAATCGGTAGCTCCGACGTTGGCGCCAGATGAGCAGTGGCGCCAGCGCTGCACAGAGAGAGAGAGAGAAGACACAACACCACGACGATTCCACAACAAGAGCTTTACTAATACCGCTTCACCCTAAATTTATAACAGCCTGTCCCGTGCCCTGCGCCCCGTGCCAGCCTGTGCTTCCCACTCACCGGATAGCGCATTACATATTTTTTCCTCATTTCTTCTACATCAGCTGTGAAGACATAAACGGACTGAAAGGTGGGTATGGTTCAAATTGCATCCTGAGTGAGACTGATGAAAGATATTCTGAAAATAATGTCTTACATGCGTTATCATTTTCTGTGGTCTTTGGTCATTATGTGTGATTTCGATGCGAAAAGTAAATGTGAGACAATGTAGGCTGCAGATCTTGGTGGAAACTCAACATTCTGTTGCCTATGTACAAGTCGCGGTTGAGCCATGGTTGAGAAAGAAAGCATTGTGTAATTGCAACTCATATTTACATATCTTCATGTATAAATTACAAGGACGTGTTGATTTGTGACTGTTTATGTTGTGGTGCAGTGAAGCTTGTTTATTTTAAGCACGTTACCTTAACCCACAGAACAGTCTCTCACAAAGTAAAAGCTACTGAAGATCCCCAAGCTACTACCATAAAATTATAGCATGGACTAAGCTTTTGCATAATTTGAAGCATCTATGGGCTACTATCAGCTGTATGCACCGCTGTAGCCGTGCTAACCCACAACATTAGCAGGCTCGTTAGCTTTGCATCATGGCTACGCTATGATGGCTACGTAGCAGCGCTTGTCTCGGCTGGGTGCTGCTAACATCAGCAAGGCCGCCATTGGAGTGCGCTGTGTGGTTTGTGGAAGGCTGCCGCAGTTATTCAGCTTTGAGGATTTGTAGCCAAGACCCGTAGTCACCTTCGCTTGTAGTTGTTGTGATCAATTATTGAACCGTTTCGCGATACTTCGAGAATAACAATCATGCGGCCAAACATTTAGTATTGTTATTTCTGAAAAGACTTCATTTCCTTCCCGGGCTTTTTCGTGGAGCTCCCTGCTCGCTCTCTCTCTGTGTGTGTTAGCCATCTTTGTTACGACCATTTCAGTGGAGCAGGTAATTTTTGCCTAATGTCATATTTGGCAGCAGAATCGAGCTGTTTCCAATTATTGATACAATGCCTATAATAGCGTTGCTTCTTTCTTGTTAATGTTTGTTGAATCGGGTTCGTGTACTAGCCCCAGGGAGTGCCTGCTTCTTACGGTTCGATGGGCGGAAGCTAACATGCTAAATGTAGCTAGTGGCAGCCATCTTATGCGAGCATGTCATTTGCGCTAGCTGAAGTGCTGGTGTGGCACTACAAGATGGCCTATTAATACTCTCCGGTTTCCGTGTCGGCTGCTTGAATATTGGCTGTGTGTTTTGAGTCTTATCTCACTCGACAATATAGACGGAACTTACTCTTTCTGAGTGATAACAGAGTTCATCTATGGTATGTTTTGCTACTAAGCTAGTTAGCGGGCTAGATAACGAACGCATTAGCGGCTAACACAATGCTGTTCGTCGGTAACCAGTCTCCATTTGCCAAAGCCAGCTAACTAGCGGCTATGGAAGCTATTTGTAGCTGTTTTGGAAAGCTAACAACCATCTCTACACTCTTTAATTAGAAGTGTTTATGTTATCAACTCAACCATTTCCTTCGAAACATCTCTTTGTGAAGTCAAAGCCATCTGCGCAGATAAGCGCTTTTTGTAGGCCACGGAGGCTTGGCCATGCGTTTACGGATTAAGGCCATTATGTTGCACAGTTTGATTTTCGTGTAGTGTTAGCAGGTGAAATTATGCTCGTTTTCGCTAACAGGGCTAGCAAATTGGTCACCTAGCTGCTAAGTACAATATTAGCTGCGGTTTGAGATGTTTGTGTATTTCTGGTAATGTTTATCATTAGAAGATTTATTATGCATTGGCAGATCTAAGACTCCCTTCCTATAGATAGTAAACAATGTCAGCCTATTAGTTGCTGTGAACATAACGCACTATTTACTGTCATCAGTGTATTTTTAGTTATATTGGCCATATCTGTAATCTTTAAACTCACATAATGGTTTTATACATATAGATTGAAATGAGTAATTACAATAGTGTGTGGGAAATATGTTTATAAAAATTGTAAAAAAAAAAAAAAATAATAATAATAATAATAATAAAAAAAAAAAAAAGGAAAGAAAAGTTTTTGTTACTAATTTGTTAATTTACTGAATACTAACATATTCCTCCTTTTTTCCCCCTAGATCCGGATTCTTGTCACTGCACCAGTGCTGCGCTGACAAAAACAACCTATATACCCCCAGTTTTCTTATTTGGTTCTCATCCGGCCAAAAAACGGAGGTCGTCGGGCTGGAGTGTGTTCTTATGGCCGAGTCAGAGACTGAATGTGACACGCCGGGCCTTGACACACTTGGGTCGGAGTGTGTCATAGCCCACAGCCATGTCGACCTTCACTATGGGGCAGAGACAGAGATTATGACAGAAGAGAAGCGCGGCCTAGAGCTGGAGATACATGGTGGAGAGTTGAAGATCCACGGAATTGGTACAGATTTGGGTGCTGTGGCCTGTGTAGATGCCATTGTGGCAGAGTCTGACCATGACTACATTAAAGTTGAGCATGCTGACATGCACTGTTTTACTGGAGCAGAAATTAAAACATCAGGAGGTGAACATCTGCTGGGAGAGGTGTTACTTAAAGCAGACGGTGAGCATGTGGTCAAAATGGAGTCTGATCATGGTGGAGAGTTAACAGTGGAGTCAGAAAATGGTGTCATCATACATGAAGCTCATGGTCTGCAGTGTAACGAGTGTGGAGAAATTTTTGGCAGCATATCTGACCTTCACCAACACTTTGAGATACATAAAGATCTCAACCCTTATATCTGTGTTCACTGTGGTGAGAGCTTTGCTGTGGAGGCCAGTCTTAAACAGCATATGAAGATTCACATGAAAGAAAAGCCATATGGTGTTGATATTATGGGCAAAGATGTTATTGACACTTTCAGCCTCAAGTCTCATCAGATGATCCATTTACCTGACAAGCCCCACCGATGCTCAGAGTGTGGAAAGAGCTTTGCTGCTGCTATCACTCTAAGAGAACATATGAAGATGCACTCTGAGGACAAACCATATAAGTGCACACAATGTAGAAAGAGCTTTGTCCGAAGAAGGCATTTGAAAAAGCATCAGGAAGTCCACGCTCGTGAGAAACCCTACACTTGTGGTCAGTGTGGTAAAGGCTTTGCAACGACGTCTAACCTGAAACAGCACCAAAAGACCCACACTACTGTGGGCATTGGGGACAAGCCTCATCGATGTGCACAATGCGGCAAATGCTTTGCTGCTGCTGCCACTCTGAAGGAGCACCAGAGGATTCACTCGGGTGAGAAGTACAAATGCAACATGTGCCGGAAGAGCTTTGTCCGCAAACGCCATCTGAAGAAGCATCAGCAGGTCCACGCTGGAGGTAAGCCCTACACCTGCCGACACTGCAACAAGGGCTTTAACCACTCCTCATCGTTGTCCCGGCACCACAAGACCCATCTGCAAAACCCTGCTATGCCAGTCATGCCTGTGATGCCAGTGATGCAGAACGTGCAGCCAGGGAAAACATTCACATACTCTCCTGCAAAGAGAGTTCACCAGCAGGGAGAGAAGCCCTATATGTGCCACCACTGTGACAAGGGCTTCAACCATTCCTCATCACTGTCCCGTCACCAAAGAGTCCATTCTGAAGGCAAGAGTTACACCTGCGGGCACTGTGGCAAGAGGTTCAATCACTCCTCTTCTCTTGCACGACATCAGAGGGTGCACTTGGAAAATAAGCAGCAGCAGCAGTCGCCACCACCACCACAGCCACAGCCACAGCAGTACAGCCCTATCCCCACACCAAAGGGTACCCCAACAATGCTTACAGCCCAAAACAACGCATGTTGGGTGTGGAAAAACCATACAGGTGCACCCAGTGTGGAAAAGGCTTTAACCATTCGTCTTCTCTCTCCCGACACCATAGGATCCATGTAGACCAATGAGCATTTTTTGTCTTATCTAAGTGCACACGTCTTGCTCTGTCTCCACAATACTCGTGTCATCTGAGTGGTTAACACCGTAAGCATCAGGCTAATTTCTACAAAGACATGATAGAATCTTCTTCAAATTGACACTATGGCCTGAAGGACGAAATTGCGCTACATTGTCTTCGGGACTGTTGAACACTTTTAAAAATGTAATTTGAACATCTGTATGATTAAAAATTGTTATCTTGAGAAAATATGCTTCACCTGCTGGTTAGTTTGATAAAATTCATTTAGTGTACTTTTAGGTGCGCACATGCGCTTTTCAGCTGCAACTTTAAGACAACCACAAGATTTGGTGAACAAGGACTATTATTGGTATTTTCTTTTTCACTTGCAAATCCCATATGAAGCAGACAAAATCTAGTGTATATACGCATTTTCTTTTATATATATGTATAGTTGATAAGTGTGCTGTTTCAAAAGATTACATTTTTGATTGTAAGATCCACAATGTCTCCTTTTTTTCCTTTTTGACTTTGAGTGTTGGAGATTTAAATGTTGCAAGTGTAACACATGCAGCTTGTTGGTCCAATAAAAGAGCCACTTTGTATATTTGAAATTGATTGTTGTATACCTAAAACAAAACTGCTGCATAGATTGTACAGAGCAATACTGACTGGTTCTATTACGTCATTTAGCCACAAGATGATGCATAATAGAGAATAAACATACTGGGGATAACTCGTGTCCTGTTATTTGCTTTTGAGTTCTCCAGCACTAAATGTACATGACTATAACACTTGCTTTTGGAGACTAAAATATGTACAGAATATTGCTAACAAATGTGGATCTACAAACCTGAATTTGGTTGAAAATATTGTGTATATTAAAAAGAATCAAATTGGCAGGACTAGAGAACTTCGCAAGTTCCAATGGATTGCGCTCTTACTGTTCTGTGTGTAAATTATCTTTTACATAACTAATGTATTTTTTTAGATATGGCTTGGGTTATATGAAAGGGAATGAGAGAAACTGTTTTTACAGGAGTGAACTTTATGGTGAGCAATATTTGTTAGTTTTCCTTTTAATTTGAGTAACATTTATGCTTCAGACTGTAGCATAGTTCTTTTTCCTTGTGTTAGATAGGTGCCTTATTGCATGCTTATGTAGAAATGCTGAGCTGTGAGGAACGCAAGTTGGGCTCGTGTCCTGGAGTCTTCAGTTCTTATTCATGCTAACCACCCCACATTTTAATTTTCTCAATGCTTTTATGTATATTACCATGTGTTTCACTGTTACAAACATATTGTCTTTTTTTTCCCCACCATCTTATTCGATGGCCGCATTGTAGAAAGGAAATTTGTAAATGATTGATAGAAGCTTCTCTAAAGGGCAGATCCTGTAACACCTTTCCCGTTTCTTGAGTGGCACATTTATGGATAAATAAAGGTTGTTGACTCAAAGTGTGTGGTAGTTGCATGTGTGTATTAATATTTTTAATGTATAGAAATGCATCACATTTAATCAAATTGAATATTTCTGGGTTTCATTTAAAGTCGTCCACTAGGGGTCACTGTTGACCAAGTAAAGTTGCTGTAATAAATTATAGTATTACCCAACTTTTAAAAACAAACTAAATTACACGCTGACACTACCTGTTTTGTTCAACCTGTAAAGGTTTGGATTAGAAAGAAATTAATTTCTAACTAATTTGAAATTAGTTATGTCTACATTTAAAAAAAATCCTCTAATGTATATATTTTTTATCATGTTATTGCTTGTAAACTTGCAAAACACTTCATATTGATATAAAGGCACGTACCTTTTTAGCAAACATAACAAATTAGATGATAGTTAATAACAATTTAGATGATAGTTTAGATTGTTACACTAAATAATTAATATAAATATTATGTGTATTTGCTATAAAAGAGCTTACATGACCACAAAATTGACCATTTTTTGGCTTTCCTGTATATTTCTCTGAAAATATTGGTCCTTTTGCTATATTTTTTCACTTAAATTAAATATATTTATCTTTATTAAGAATGTTCCATATAATGGTTTTGACTTTTTATTGAAACGTAGTTTTTTTTTTCACCTTCAGAAGCTTAGACTGTCGCCAAGAAAAATTTACTTGTGTGACATTGGACCTGCAAGGTAAAAAAAATGGTAGTTAGTGACTTTCTTCATACTGCACAAATCAGGTCTCTTAAGTGGACACGTGGCCTTGAAGAAAAAAAAACACGGAACACTGCTCCATCTAAAAACATTTTTGATTTGCAACCATTTTATTTTGAAATATAGAGCAGAATGAGTCTTAGATTCAAAGTAAAAATTACTCAATTAAAAAGTTTTTAGCAGTGGTTCACTAAAAATAATCAAGTACATTTCCTCACTTACTGACGAGCTCACCTCTAGCTTAGGTTATGTTAGCTTAAATTAAATTTTGATATTTACAAAATGCTTTTGAAAATGTATTCTGTAATGAATTCATGTCAGCTTTTAGACAGCTTTAACCCAATAATTTTTAGGCTAACTGTATTTTTTACTTCTATATTCCAGTTATGCATGGAAGCATTTGGATAACAAAAATGCTTTATTATGAGTGAACCAGTACATACAATGACAAGAGTAGGCATCTATGTTGAAAATATACATTATATTTAACAATATTTGCTGTTACCAGCCATGCATTCACAATGTGGACTCATAAAGGGAAAACATGTAAGGTAAATAAATTCCCTGACAAAAATACAATTTACAGAAAATACAAATTATACATGAATGACAATGTTTAAACTCGGAACACTGTCTTTGCATAGGTCTTTGGAGATGTGCTGAAGGATCAAAAACACTTGCTATACATTCATGACCGGAGTTAGCTGCAGGAGTGAGCTTTGTGGTCGGATGCTGTTGCTTTTGGTGTGAAGTTTCTCTAGGTTTTGAAGAAATCCTCTTCTCTTTAGACCTTCCAGAATCACTGTGTTGTTTGAGGCCAGACTGACTCTTGTTCTGTGTGGGAAAAGACATTACACTGAGGTTAGAATAGTGACATATTTCTTAAACCTACATTTACATGAACACACAGGAATTCTGCCTCATTTGTTACTATACAAGATATTAAATTCCTCTATGTGCAGAACAATAATTATGTATAATTATGAAAATTACTCCCTTCTGTCTAAACACTGATTTGTATTATTTGGTCAGCTTAGTGTTTGTTCAGCTTTATTGCAATTTACTTTAAAGAGATGTTATTTGGAGCAAGGCCAAGCCCAGATATGTAACCCACAGGTCAGCATAGCTCCATACCATGTTTATTTTACCTGTCTTTAAAGTTTTTTGCTGAACCTTGCTGCTTAAAGTCTGGAATATGGAGCTTCTCAAGCCAGTGGGAGGAGACTGAACAAAGGTGTGATAATTATGAGCCCGAAGCAAACCATAGTAAAACGTGGGAATTGCAAGCGAAACAATAACTATATTTTATGTTTTGTACTTTTTCCCCATAACATAACTACTTTAAAACATACAGACTGGAACGATATGCTGTTGCTACAATACATTATGATCAAAATATATATGGTTTCATGCAATGTAGTATAAAGTTTTAATATATTTTTTTTTTTTTTTTTTTTTTTTTTATATATATATATATATATATATATATATTAGTAGTAGTTTAATATATACACTCTACATCAACTATAATACATGTAAAACAAACAAAATAACACAATCTGTCTGTACTGCAAAATACTTAATTTTAAACTAGATACAAATGAACCATGAATTGACAATACACATGAATGTACTTACACTTTACCTGTTTTTTTTCACAACTTTATTAACAACCTAGGTGGGACTCTGTTTTTAATTGTGAAAATCTGTTTTACTCATTTGGTAACAGCTGCTTTTGGTCACAAAAACACATTTGATTGTTCTCTACATGTTGGCACATCCATGTTTACAGTTGCCATGGAGAATTGCTGGCTTTCATTAACAATGTGTCCTCCCTTTGCTGAGCTCAACTTAAACATTAGACTTCTGACATAAGATCTTAGGCTTGCTTGTAGCTCAAGGTTTTTATTTATTTTATTTTATTTTTTACAACATTCTTGTTATGCAAATTCTACATCTTGGGCTTTCAATGCTTATTGTGTCAGGTAAAAAAAAGATAGACAAATAATTAATTTTGTGATATCACATGAAAGCAAACCTATTGTACAATAGTTACAATATAAGAAACACTACTTTCTATATTTTCAGGTATAAGTTTATTTCTTTTCTTAACAAAGTGGAGCTGTTTTATCCTACCAAGCTTTAAAACATAATTAGAAAAACATGAGAACCTGTTCCAATGTGCTGTAAAGCTTATTGTCTTACTGTCTTCGATCTCAATGACTTTGTCTGTGCTGTGTTTCAGGAAATACTCACCGAGGAGAGTCAATCCCGCTGTCTCCTGTCATGCTCTGGTTCTCCACCATTTCCACTGGTTCACCAGCCTCCGCCATGGCTCCTTTGGGAATACTCAGCCCACTTCTGTGAGTGGAAAGCAGTTCCCTTTCATCAAGAGTCTTCAAATGATCTTTTTGTCCCTCCATGTCAACGATCCATTGAGCCGATTCACCATCAGCCTCATCTGTGGACTTGCGGACAGTTTCTGAATCAGACTCCACCTCACTGGTTTGGCAATAGTCAAAGATACTACAATCTCGACCTCTGCAGTATCCGGGCAGTCCAGACCAGCTTCACTGTGTTGTTCTTCCCTCACTCTGTGCCTTGGACTTGGTTCACTGTGAGGAGATCTAGTCATTTGTTGTTGATTGCTAGTCCTCCATCTTGTCTCATCCGATTCAGAAAAAGTTTTACAGGTTTTCTCTGCACTTTCTTGGGCTAAAGGGGCGTTTGAATATAGGAATTATAATAGCGGTTGTGAGACCCCTGATATTTTAGGTCCAGTTTGTGATTATAATCTAATTGTGGGTCTAGATAGTGAACTGCAGATGTTGGATACATGTTCATAGAATCTGTATCCTCTTCATGAAGACACAAAGAACTGCAAGCGTCCTCTTCATCCTTTAAGTCTGCTTTTTCATATAGTCTCAAGTCATCTTCAAAAAGCTGCTAGTATCTGTGGTCACAACGTTATCATCAATTAACTCTGACTTTTCCAAATGTCCAGCCTCTTTGTACTCCAAAATTGTGCCAACCCTTTTGTCTTTTTCTGGACTTAGAGGTTGAACTTGAGACACTAGGCTACTAGATTTGCCAACTTCATCATCTTGCGGTTTTGCAGTTCTGAGAGAGTGCTTTCTTCGTAAAGTGGTGTTTGAAATGTGTAAAGCATGCAAGGAACCTGGGTCTAAATATTTTGTGTTTGCTTGATTTGGGGTTGGCAATTCTTTGTAATCATCTTTTCCCCAAATCTCCTGTGAGTCCTTCTGGTGACGAACCTTGTCTTCTATTCTAAGAGTGCTACTCTGAGGATAAGTTGGGCTGTAGTCCAGTGGTAGCTCCTTGGTGGCTTTCGTGTCTATTTGAAAATCCTTGCCTTGCAGAGAACTATATCTGTCTTCAGAATTTGGCGATCTTCCTGTTTGCTCCTCTTCTGCAAAAGCTATCTTAGCTCGATGTGGGTCCCAAGATTTGGACCGGTAACTTAATCGTTCTTTCCGTCCTTGTCCTGAGTTCTTTCCCTCTTTGCCCTCTCGCCTCCTATGCTCCCTGCTTGTGATGGGGGCAGTTTCCACCTCTGAAGGTTCATTGTTTGACCCCACTTGGAAGGGATTATCAATGCGTTTCTTATAAAGACATTTACCCTCAACAGTCCCACCTTCTTCCAGCTGATCTGGTTGATCCACTGGGATTTCCACTCTAAGGCGAGTTGGGATCAGATCTCCCCCCTCTGGCAGGTCATCACATATGGCCACCTTACTTCTAACCCTCTCCCTGTCTTTCTCCTTTTTTCTCTTGAAGAATGTGCCCTTCTCCTGCTGCGAGTAGCTTTGGGGGCAGACCGTCTGCCTCCAGATGCGTTGGCTGAATGGTGATGTCTTGGTCTAGAGACTGACAGCATCTCAGTGGACATTCCCTTATCCACTAATTTATCGTCTTTATCAAGAGGTCTTTCCACACTATGCTCAAATGCCCTCTCCCGTCTCTCTTCCAACTTCTTCATCAGAACTGTATGACGTGTCAGATTGTCCACAGTGAGCTCAGGGTTGATTCTTTTGATTATGGCGTGCTCCAAATCGCGAGGCAAATTATTGAGGTCATCTTCATCTCGAACTGGCCACTCTTCCGGTGGAAACTGACCTGAAAATGTTACATACTCTTTCTTTGGTTTTTCCTTTTTATTTACATTTCTCCTAAACAAGCTTAAACCAAATTTCCTTGGTGGTTTGATGTCTTTGTCTTTCCTGTTCGTGGCATTTGTTGTCGTGGTATTTTTGCTAACCTCACTTGCTTGACAATCTGCCGCCGTGGAGGTAGACTGGTGTTGAACGGTGGGTTTCAGATCCAGTGGACGAGGCCATTTTAAGCTTTTACCTGTGCATTCACTCACAGAAACAGACACTGAATGTTGGTCTGGCACAGTGGAAGGAAGCGTGCCTGTCGCAGTTGTAGAAGTGATATTATTGACCAATGGTAAAGGGCTAAAGCAGCTACATGACTTGCAATGTGCCAGTGGTGGTGTGTGGGTAGTTTCCATGCAGACATCATTACTCAAAAGGTAAGTTATAGGGGGAGGTGAGGGAGGGTCATCAGCCGAACCAGAGGGCCAACAGTTTTTCTCCCGGACCATGTTGTTGGTGATGAAGTAGGTTTGTGGGGTGACAATGAAATAGCCCTCTCCAGTGTGGTAAATCTTGCGCTCTTTTATCAGATTTCCCAGAGCATTGTAGAGGATGTCCTGAGTAGGGATAGTAATTCCTGCAGTGAAAAAAAAAATATTGTTATTGAGCTGTATTTTGGAAACTTTATTTTTAAAAACACCAAATGATAATGATAAAAGGAGGTAAATAATAACATTTTAGACTACCAAGCATATCCCACCTGTGCTCCTTGAATTGTCATTATCACAGTATTATTACCACTACAATTCAATATAACATCTTAAATACTGTAGAAAAAAAAATCAAATTTTTATGACATATTATCTTTATTGTGTGTCTTTTTTATCTGAACACACATTTTAGATTAAAGTTACTATCATCAATAGTCACAACTGTTTTAATAATTATATCTGGTACATATCGCAGTTGTACATTTCACAAAAGGCATAGTGAACATCAGGGTGGGCATTATTTTTCCGAGGCCATATTCGAATACAGACGAGGGCGAGGCCGGATACAATCATTGGTGTAAAAAATTAACTATTGCAAGCACATTTCTGTTAAATAGAGCTTTTCATTCAGTTTATCCATTTATTGATCCATCTGCTTTGATATTCATTAAGACACAAGTGAAAACACATGTCCATAGCTATAAGTCATCAAAGAAGAAATAAAGAGTAAAAATGTGCTGAGGCTGATGAAACCAGGCCCGGGCGCATCCGGCCCCGGCCTTAATTTGCCAGTCTGGTGAACATGCTTGACGGTGGACAAGAGAGAGTTTTTCAAATTGGTTACAATTATAATTTGCCATTAAAATATCTAAAAGGAAATTTCCCCAGTTTTTATCATGGTGATTTATTAAATACTTTTTGGATTCCAAAAAAAACAACAACCCTGCTTTAAACATTAATAATTTATACCTGCCATTCATCTATATTAAAAGTGGAGCCCAAACTTGGCCCTCACAAGGGATTAATTTGGAACGCAAATAGATACTGAGATTTGTTAGAAATATTTGATTACATTTTACGTTGGAAAAATTGTCAAAGTACACCAAATCACTTTTTTCTGCTAAAACATGTTAATAAAATACTATTTAATTCAATACAAAATAAAATTACATTTCAACTATGGAACTTGTGTTTGCACCTGTGTCCTTAATAAAGACTAATAATAAACGTTGCAAAATCCTTCATATCGGTACTTCAAAGAAAAAAAATATTAATTTGGGCTGGCTGAGGAAAAAAGTTTGGGCGCTCCTGTTCTAGAGATTGTTTTAATGGTGAGTTAATGGAATCTCCTTAGCCACCTGGGTTAACTACAATGATGTATTTTAAATACCTTTATTGCTTCCTAATTGTGGCTATTGGAAGCATAAGTTGTTGAGTTTTATTTTACAATTTTACTAATACGTCTATACAGCAAATGCTTTAACTGCACCATATGACAAAATATTTAGTTTTACCTGGATGGGCCTTGCTCATGTAATTGATGAGCGCGTCTTGGTTCACAGTGATTTGGCTGGAGTTCATGTCGGAGATGACGGAGCACAGCACTTCGGCCAGAGGAATGAACTGAGACTGCGGGACGGGAGACATCTGCACCGGGGACAGATCACCTGAAACGTAAACACAAGACTCACATTAGTTTATCGGACAGGTGGGGTTAGTGCTGGTCCCACATAAACACACCTGGCTCTGTGGGGTCCCTCTCTACTCTTAGCGCCAGTGAAAACAGCTCATTGCCGCTGACATTCCTCCGCTAACCACTCTCTAAATCATGGCCACGGTGGTCTTTTTTAGCGAGCTTTACGAACCGTGGCTGACTTGCTTTTTTGAAATTCCATCAATCCCGGGTTCCGACCGCAAAAAATTCCATTACTCCCGCAGAAGTGACCACAGCTAGATTGAATATCCTGCCCCCGGAGCATAAGGTTGTGCACTTATGGGAGGTACGCTTGGGCAAACAAGTTGGTGAAAGTTAGGCTGCCTCGAAATGAATGAGTCTTAGAAACGTGTTGCTTTCCAAATATCATAAAGTCAGTTCCACGTCACTTCAATGATTTTGACAGTAATTAAAGTACCGTACAAACAAACGCAGCCAGCCCATTAGTTAGAAGCCACAGTATGTCAAATCATAGAAATAGTACTTTTGGAAACACACCAGACATTTTTAGAGAGATTTCATCTGAGAATCAAGGCAATGAAGTGACTTTTATGCAAAGAAATACTGTTTTAACAGCGTGTAAGGACTGAAGTTTAATTACATTAGGAAAGAGATCAGAGAAAACACGCAAGCTCATCACTATCAAAGCCGCAATTTTCCAAAATATCTTAGCATGTCTACAAGCTTAATCCCAGTCTTGACAAATGATGTGCAATGACATAAAGGGGACTTATATTCACTTGTCATTTGTTAACTGTAGTTTGACTGATTACGCTACTGCATATTTGAGTAATCATGTGGATTTGCAACAGAAAAGCAGATTTAAATAAGAAATTAATGATTGTTTCTATGACTGAAGTGGTTTTAGATCAATATTGAGATTTACATAGCTAAAGATAATATCTGCTGTTATAGTTCAATGCACATATGACTTCCACAAAACAGATGTGAAAGTATTCAGTGTCCGTGTGAAGTCGTATTTATAAAAAGTAATTCTATAAATGCTAGCAAAAACCTTTAATAGAATTTACCCTAAACGTTTAAGTGAAAATGTCTTGTCTTGTTTTGTGAAATTTGTGTCCCATCCCGCCTTTACTCAAATCGAATCAATATTTCTAATTGTCTAACCCAAGCTGCACTTGCAAGTCTACTACTACTATTTTATACAGAAAATAATAGAAAAATACTGTAAATAAAAAAACTGAATTTATATTTAAGAAAAAGATTGATTAAACTAATAACTAGCTTCTAAATATTCAGCTAACTTAATCTATTCCTTTTCTAATTTTGACCCATATAATAATAAGTCAGCCATGACAATTTTGGTTAAATATAACATTGACAGATCAAAACTGAAGCAACTACAGTTTTACATTATATATATAGGAAAGTAAAGTTACAGAAGCTTGCCAAAAAACAAAAACTAAAAATTATCTTATGATGAAAAAAAAAGCCTTTGAAGTGAATGTACAGTCCTTCTGATTCAAGGTAATGGATCTAAACCTTTTTCATGTGACATTCTGTAGTGAGAAGCGACGCAGACACATGCTTTATGTGACTGTTAGTGATCCTCCCGTCAGCCCGCAGCCATTGAGCACAAACACTGTCAGCGTCACACTTGTAAACCAAACATTCTCAGTCTCAGCACTTGAACCACTTTGGACTCGAGACAGAGAAAATAAACAGCTTATCAAATATCTGTCATGGCTGTGAGCATGACAGAACACATGTGTGCCGCATGTGAGCGTGTCCAAGTTCAGCAGTGGGGCAGCAGCAGTATGTAGATTGAGATTCATCTTTAAAGGGCCCAAATTACATGTTAAAAGGTTATTTTCTTATTCAACACTTATCTGGAGAAGTGTTTTGTTTCACTTACGTATTCTTAAATACATAAATACAGAACGTTTAGGCTGTGTTCTCAAACTGAAAACGATCTATTTGTAATCGTCATGAAGCATTACAGAAAATGTTCAACTTAGTCCGTTTACATGGAGGCCAGGAAAACCAAATACTATCCTTGTCTAAATTAAACCAGTTCTCCAAAGTGCACGTAAACTGCGGCAGACCGACTGAGGAGCTCAATTGGTCTGGTTTTAAACTGTTTTTCGAAGAACCAATTGACGCACATGGTACTGACCAATTGTAGTCCGATTTCAGATGTCATGTAAACAGACGATCGATAAAGGACCCTTACATTTAACTACACATTTAACACTGTTTTAAATGATTACCACAGTCCTACGTCCCAGAAAAAACTGTGTAACTTTACAGACAATACAAACACTTGTTAATAATAAACGATATTAACCATTTTTAAGTAACTCGTCATAATGCAGACTGAATCATGCAGTAGTGGACCTGACAGAGCAGTGTCTCCAGGGTAATCGATTTACTCTCTTGCAAGTAAACAGGATTAAAACTGGTCCTACTGCTTTTAGGGGGAAACCAAATAGAGTCCAGATTTTTAGCCTAGTCTGATTTCTTTGATCATGTAAACGCACTGACTGTGTTTTTTAACTCCACAGACCACTTGAATAATTTGAGTTTAGTTTGTTTCAACTAGTTCCAGGGTGATCTTGGAATATATATAATCATGATATTTTTTCTCATCTTGATCGATTTCAATTTGATTTTGCTTAACCTTTTCAAAACCAAATGAAAAATTCTATTCATGAACATAAACAAAACAAAAACTTTTAGAATGTCATATTTTTTCGATTTTTTTTGAAACTACATATCAAAATTCAGCTTCAAAGTTTGACTTTTTACTTCAAACTACACATTTTTATTGACAAAAGATTGGTTTTCGATTCAAAACCCACCACCAAAAAAATTGGTCAATTTGGTTGATCTTTCGATTTTTCGATTAATGGCCTGGCCCTAGTTTTAACAGAATAAAATAGAAACCTCATATTCCTCCAAAAGCAACAACATTAGTTTTTTCTAGTGTAATATAAAATAATCAGCTTGTTCAGCTAAGTAGTAGCTATGACTTCATAACTACCCTTAAATGACATCACAAGGTGGATCATAACACTTTGAGCTTTGGAGGCAGAAACAGACCAAAAAGCAGGACTACTTAAAAAAGCAGGACTACTCAAGTCTTTGTAATTGAAATAAAACACTACCATGGCTAAAACATAACATGAGACAATATTGCAGAACGTAGGGCCTTTAAAATTTAGATATAATTCTGCATTAAGTTAAGTCGATGGCCACAACTAAAGCCCTGTGGGGCACTTTTCTCTTTTAAATTGATCCTATCACACAGTGAAACAGTAAAATACTTGTTCCTTCTCTGAGTCGGACATTAATCTGTCTAAACCAGGCGAGTATCTCAATAGTCGTCGCCAAGTAGAAGAGATTTAGCACTGCTGCTGACTAGGCTGCCTATTGTTTAGGACTTCCTATAGGAATGTCTGTCTGCATAGCAACCACACGTGAGCACCGTCAACAATCCATTTAGGTCCGACAAGGGGTGGAGATCGGATTCGATAATAGAGAGGCTAATCTAGGAGGATGTCCTGTTTACCACCTCCTGTTATGATTTATTAGGAAGCAGTATTGTTAACATTTCAAACTGTTTCAATACAAAGGCGAAAACTTGTGCAGTGTTCTACAGATCAGAAACTTTTAAAACCTTCAATAATTGCCTTATTTTCTAATATAAATACTGAAGCTCAAGAATGTGTAGTATCATCAGCTTAATGGTAAAACTACATTTAGCGTATCTCATTTAGTATGATTAAAGTAGATGCTGTAATACGGACAAGCTCGAGGAGGATTAGCAGAGTTCACCATTAGCAGGTGTAACTGCAGAGTAGTAAGCAAAGTAGCGATCAGAGCTCAGTGTAACCTTAGAGCCGCAGGTCCACATTACACTCTTTGTCATACGTAGCATGAATACCCCTTTGACGCCATGGCAACCAGACTCTGCGACAAAGGCTGGCCGATCAACAGGCTGACAAGGAAAAGTCGTGAGCTACTCGAATTTGCAAAAGTTACAAAACAAATGCTGAATGTTGCCCACCATTATTCTCTATCTTCTCACTGATTCATTCTAGTTCAGTTTGAGACTGGTGGTCACTGAACAATTTTGACCAATATTGATTATATCTTGTCTCTGTGAAGCGACTATCAAGTGGTATACCTAATTGAGTCTAAAAACGTGCCATGTTTGCAGAGGTGGGCAGTACTCAGCTACATTTTATCTGTTATACAGTATTTACTTTGGTAAAGTTTTAAAACAAATTGCTTTTAGAGTAGTTTTCTCAAAGCATACTTTCACTTTATTGTAGTAAGATGTTTATTGTGTTGTGCTTTTTTCTCCTTCCATTGCATTAACTTAATAAGTTACCACTATTTTGTAGTCTGCTTTTACTTGAGTAATATTATTTTTAATCTTACTTATTGGCTACTCTCCTGACCTCTTGATGAAGGAATCTTGTTTTTTGTTTTAGAGCAAAACAGTCTCTGACACACATTTGACAAAGACAGATCTTACAATCAATCTCCATCAGACATGTGACTAAAAGTAAACACAAGAGCTGTGTGGAGGTAACAGCAGGACCTTAGCTTCCAAAACTGCCACATTTGCTCAGACAAACTTTGCTCATAGCCAGGAATGATTTTATAAACAATCCTTCTCTCTTACAATATTACATTTTTTGCATGATCGTTGATTGTTGAGTGATTTCTAATAATCTTACAAGATCAGGCTTTACACATCAATATTAACAATAGACATTATTATATCATGCTATTTTGTAGAACCTATAATTAATTTATCAACAATATTAGTAGTATATTTCATTAAGTGGAGTCATTCTAATGCATCATTGTGTTTGGTTAATTACACCTGCCACTCACAAAGACCAACCAATAAAACAACTGATGATGTTGTTTGACCTTAAGAAATGGATTGGCCGTTGAATCTATCATGGTAACATCGCAAAATAGGAGATCCTCACAGGGATTATAGTGCTCCTTGGTTATGGTAAAATAATGGATTAATTGAAGTCTCATATAATTAGAGGATTATTTGCTTGGAGAAGACAGGGCAAAAGCACTTACATGATATAGGTTTTAAATTTGACAGCTTCCTCTCCGAAATCCTTCGGCACATGATTTGGTTGCCTTCAATCAAAACTTTAAAAACACTTCTTCTTACAAACAGCAAAGTGAAACTGTAGAGGACCATCCAAGCACAGCCAATCAGAGCGCAGCATTCGGCTCCTGATGAGAACTAAAATTCTTCCTTTTTGCTTCAGACAGTTCGCAGTGGTCTCATTTTTTCACAAAGTGCTGTATTTACCTTGCACTCTTAATGGAAAGCACAAAGGTTACTATAATATAACTAAAAACAATAGGTACCCTAACTTTAAATGATGAGAAATGTACTTTACAATTGCATGTTGATTGTAAATGTTGTAAATAGTTTTCCATGAGCTACGTTTTAACCCAAAGTAACTCATTAAAGAAATAATCATAACTGAAATTGAAATTTGATTATTAGGGATCATATTGCTCAGCCTTAGCTACACAGTCATCACATACGTATATTCATAAGTTTCCCTTCACAGTTGGATGAAACTTTACATAAATGACACATTGAATTATTCCCACATAACCTAAACATATTTCAGCTTTTCTACAAGGTGCCAACATAAACACTGTATATACATGAATAAAAATACTAATCTACAATTTACTTTTTATGACTAGGACTAATATGCAGTAATATGATTCCATTAAATTATAAAAACACATGGACGAAAATGTTTCTATGCAGAGATTTGTGCCTCTGCCATGTTATTCTATCATTTTTAAAGTCTGGACTCCCGCTGTTTCCTTCACGACACACTTTGGAGTTTACACAAATCACTGCGACTCTACATCCCAGCTCAGATATTTAACTTTTATAGTTTTCAACAACATCCATCTCAGGCCTGCACTCGTCCCTATAGAAAGAGCCGCGTCATGAATTTTCGAACTCCTAAGCTAAACTGCAGCCTGGGGGTTCCGTGCCTGTCTGAGATTGATTCCTTCGAGATGTGCGCGCTGATCAAGTCCACATGTATCCACCGCGGGCGCCCTGATTGCATTACCTCACACATCACGCGAGGCCGGACACAAATCTACAACTGACCGGAGAGTCTCCTAGTGCAGGCCCATATACCGTTCCACTTACAGAAGACTAAATATTTACGATATAGGAGTGAATAAGATGTACGCGCTGCAGTCTGCGATTCGTCAGATAAATCCTGTAAACTCCTGGCCCGGTGATGTCATGAAGAGGACACACGTTTTGGGAGATTAACAGATTTGTTATTGTACACAGGAGAGAAAGCAGCGCTGTTTTGTTTAAATCAGAAGATATTTATGTGACTGACATACATGAAAGTCCATGAGTGTAGACTTTGTATATTTCAATTTCTGTAGTTGTCCTGACCTCAACCTCACATGCTGGAAATCTTATGTTAACAGTAGATCATGTTGTGGAAGTTTTAAGGCAGGAACCTGTGCTGGAAGAAGTTAACTTAAACCTGATGCATCTACTTTGTAAAGTGAAATAAGGACGTGTGTATTAGAAGTGCATATGATGGGCTACATTTTTGTAAATATACTTGTTTTCACTCAGTTTTGGTGATGTTTCTAATTGTATTTTGGCCGACAATATGACATATGTAGAGGTAATTTAACAGCTGTTATTTCGCAACTATATTGTGAACAGCAGAGAAAATCCATATATGGTGACACAATAGTTAGGATTTGACAAATGATAATACCTGGTAACACTTTTATTTTGTTAAATGATTCTTTAAACTCCCAGGAAACGGTGTCAGTTGGGTGCGCTTGTGCCTTTGCATTTTTGGTGACATACAGTAGTTGAAAGAATTCTGTTTAAGAACTTACATCTTCTATTATTATAAATTTCAACTTTGTCAGTTTCTTTAAATATTTAGAGCAAGGACTATCCAATAAATTAGGACTAAGTCTCAAGTAAAAATAGAGCTTTGAAAGCTTAGCTTGGAAAATCCTAGATCTGAGAAAAACAACAAATTTCACTACATTCATTGATCTTAATTAGTCAATTATTGATACTGATCCAGGAGCCCAGGCTCCAGAGAAAACATAGATATACAACGAAATGTCAAAAAAGTACGATAAGTACAATTTCAAGCCTTTTTTTTTAACATCAATATGTTTCAAAAAGCCAAAACGTGAAATAAGTTTTAATTTAAAATAAATTACTTTTGGGTTTAATGGGTAAATCTTAACCTACCACAAGCCCAGTCCTAAACTTACCTCTTTTAGTAACTTAAAACCTAAACTTACCTGTTAAACCTAAAGAAAGTGTTGCCACACGACGTTTATCAAAATTCGTGGTTATTTTATGTTGTGGCTTTTCGTAACACACTGATGTAAAAAAAAAAAGGTGTGAAAACAAGCTTTTTGACATTTTTCATCTACATTTTCTCTGGAGATTGTGTTGCATTGATCGAAGTTGAGATTGGAATTTGACAATCTTTCAATATTTGGCACAGCTTTTTTCAAATTCAAATCTCTGAATTGTTTTATACAACCAGGGTTCGTACAGATTGTATTTTATGATTTTCCATGACTTTTCCATAACTTTTCCAAAACAATTGTCAACATTTCCATGACCTATTCAAATATAGCCAATGTTTCAATTAAATAATTGTTTTCATTAACTTAAGTCCTAAATATATGAATTTCACAGATTTATAAACTTACAAAACAAATGAAAATGTTTAAACTTGATTCAGTTACAATAAAGTCCGATTACAACAGGAACTCTATTTAGCTCGTGCTTTTTCTGTGTCAAAGCAAATGACCCCAAATCGGAGTATTGTTCAGGGCTCAAGACTAACATTTTGAGAACCATCCTGAATTTCCTCTCATATATTCGGCTAGATTAAAAAATAAAATACAAATATAGCTGTAAGATCTGAAAGCATGTAATTTGTGACGTAATTTCAGTGCTTTTCTTTTAATAAAGCTACAGTTGATAGAATCCTTCTAAATTAGGCTTTAATTTATTTATTTTTTTTTATTGCCCATTTTGACATTTCTGTGACATCTTTATACCTAATTAAAGGCATTTGAATAAAATGTGTGGTTATCTTACTTGACTTACTTAATCTAGAGTTCTAAATAAAAAATTTCATTTGTATTTGTATTTGTATAGCCTAGAAACAAAGTTTATATTTTTGTTTGTGTGACAGAGGCAGGAGTAAACCAGGTGGAATACAACAGCAGCAGCAGCACATCAGATTAGCTGTGTTAGCATCATAGTTTAGCTTCTGTTAACTCTTACACAAACTGACTTCTGTGTGGACACGATGTGGAGTTAGTGTAGAAGAGTTTTAGCACATTTTGTAACAAAGCTGCTTTTTCTATCAAAACTTGAGAAAAGGTTTGATAGAAGCCATGTAACAGGGGTCTTGGGTCAAGTCAACTTAGGGGAAATATTTCCAAGCCAGGGTCCGTAACTTCAAGGCACAGTTTCTTTTAAGACATTTTAAAATTTGACTTTTAATTAAAATTATTTCAAAAATATGTATTTTTTCACCATATCCCACATAATTCAATTTTATAATAAAACCTTGTTTTTTTATGAATTATTGTAGGATAACGTTCTTCAAAAATGTATTTGATTGATAAATCTGACCTGTGCTGTGGAGGAGAATAGTGTTTACACTGATCAGAGCTGATCACAGAGTTANACTTTATGAATCGAACACAGAAGAGAATGATGCCTATGTGTATATCGAGTCTTCTGATTCAGAGTCTATGAGGAAAGTATCGAAGAACCGTGGCTTATTGATCATGTTGGTGACAGACTTCATAAGAACGAGAAGCAGTATCTCTGTATAACAGATTTATGTTGACTGTTTACGCACCTGCCGTCGCCCGCAGCCACTTGAGCACAAACACTGTCAGCGTCACACTTGTAAACCAACATTCTCAGTCTCAGCACTTGAACCACTTTGGACTCGAGACAGAGAAAATAAACAGCTTATCTTATCAAATATCTGTCATGGCTGTGAGCATGACAGAACACATGTGTGCCGCATGTGAGCGTGTCCAAGTTCAGCAGTGGGGCAGCAGCAGTATGTAGATTGAGATTCATCTTTAAAGGGCCCAAATTACATGTTAAAAGGTTATTTTATTCAACACTCTATCTGGAGAAGTGTTCACTGTTTCACTTACGTACTAAATACATACAATACAGAACGTTTAGGCTGTGTTCTCAAACTGATCTATCTATTTGTAATCGTCATGAAGCATTACAGAAAATGTTCAACTTAGTCCGTTTACATGGAGGCCAGGAAAACCAAATACTATCCTTGTCTAAATTAAACCAGTTCTCCAAAGTGCACGTAAACTGCGGCAGACCGACTGAGGAGCTCAATTGGTCTGGTTTTAAACTGTTTTTCGAAGAACCAATTGACGCACATGGTACTGACCAATTGTAGTCCGATTTCAGATGTCATGTAAACAGACGATCGATAAAGGACCCTTACATTTAACTACACATTTAACACTGTTTTAAATGATTACCACAGTCCTACGTCCCAGAAAAAACTGTGTAACTTTACAGACAATACAAACACTTGTTAATAATAAACGATATTAACCATTTTTAAGTAACTCGTCATAATGCAGACTGAATCATGCAGTAGTGGACCTGACAGAGCAGTGTCTCCAGGGTAATCGATTTACTCTCTTGCAAGTAAACAGGATTAAAACTGGTCCTACTGCTTTTAGGGGGAAACCAAATAGAGTCCAGATTTTTAGCCTAGTCTGATTTCTTTGATCATGTAAACGCACTGACTGTGTTTTTTAACTCCACAGACCACTTGAATAATTTGAGTTTAGTTTGTTTCAACTAGTTCCAGGGTGATCTTGGAATATATATAATCATGATATTTTTTCTCATCTTGATCGATTTCAATTTGATTTTGCTTAACCTTTTCAAAACCAAATGAAAAATTCTATTCATGAACATAAACAAAACAAAAACTTTTAGAATGTCATATTTTTTCGATTTTTTTTGAAACTACATATCAAAATTCAGCTTCAAAGTTTGACTTTTTACTTCAAACTACACATTTTTATTGACAAAAGATTGGTTTTCGATTCAAAACCCACCACCAAAAAAATTGGTCAATTTGGTTGATCTTTCGATTTTTCGATTAATGGCCTGGCCCTAGTTTTAACAGAATAAAATAGAAACCTCATATTCCTCCAAAAGCAACAACATTAGTTTTTTCTAGTGTAATATAAAATAATCAGCTTGTTCAGCTAAGTAGTAGCTATGACTTCATAACTACCCTTAAATGACATCACAAGGTGGATCATAACACTTTGAGCTTTGGAGGCAGAAACAGACCAAAAAGCAGGACTACTTAAAAAAGCAGGACTACTCAAGTCTTTGTAATTGAAATAAAACACTACCATGGCTAAAACATAACATGAGACAATATTGCAGAACGTAGGGCCTTTAAAATTTAGATATAATTCTGCATTAAGTTAAGTCGATGGCCACAACTAAAGCCCTGTGGGGCACTTTTCTCTTTTAAATTGATCCTATCACACAGTGAAACAGTAAAATACTTGTTCCTTCTCTGAGTCGGACATTAATCTGTCTAAACCAGGCGAGTATCTCAATAGTCGTCGCCAAGTAGAAGAGATTTAGCACTGCTGCTGACTAGGCTGCCTATTGTTTAGGACTTCCTATAGGAATGTCTGTCTGCATAGCAACCACACGTGAGCACCGTCAACAATCCATTTAGGTCCGACAAGGGGTGGAGATCGGATTCGATAATAGAGAGGCTAATCTAGGAGGATGTCCTGTTTACCACCTCCTGTTATGATTTATTAGGAAGCAGTATTGTTAACATTTCAAACTGTTTCAATACAAAGGCGAAAACTTGTGCAGTGTTCTACAGATCAGAAACTTTTAAAACCTTCAATAATTGCCTTATTTTCTAATATAAATACTGAAGCTCAAGAATGTGTAGTATCATCAGCTTAATGGTAAAACTACATTTAGCGTATCTCATTTAGTATGATTAAAGTAGATGCTGTAATACGGACAAGCTCGAGGAGGATTAGCAGAGTTCACCATTAGCAGGTGTAACTGCAGAGTAGTAAGCAAAGTAGCGATCAGAGCTCAGTGTAACCTTAGAGCCGCAGGTCCACATTACACTCTTTGTCATACGTAGCATGAATACCCCTTTGACGCCATGGCAACCAGACTCTGCGACAAAGGCTGGCCGATCAACAGGCTGACAAGGAAAAAGTCGTGAGCTACTCGAATTTGCAAAAGTTACAAAACAAATGCTGAATGTTGCCCACCATTATTCTCTATCTTCTCACTGATTCATTCTAGTTCAGTTTGAGACTGGTGGTCACTGAACAATTTTGACCAATATTGATTATATCTTGTCTCTGTGAAGCGACTATCAAGTGGTATACCTAATTGAGTCTAAAAACGTGCCATGTTTGCAGAGGTGGGCAGTACTCAGCTACATTTTATCTGTTATACAGTATTTACTTTGGTAAAGTTTTAAAACAAATTGCTTTTAGAGTAGTTTTCTCAAAGCATACTTTCACTTTATTGTAGTAAGATGTTTATTGTGTTGTGCTTTTTTCTCCTTCCATTGCATTAACTTAATAAGTTACCACTATTTTGTAGTCTGCTTTTACTTGAGTAATATTATTTTTAATCTTACTTATTGGCTACTCTCCTGACCTCTTGATGAAGGAATCTTGTTTTTTGTTTTAGAGCAAAACAGTCTCTGACACACATTTGACAAAGACAGATCTTACAATCAATCTCCATCAGACATGTGACTAAAAGTAAACACAAGAGCTGTGTGGAGGTAACAGCAGGACCTTAGCTTCCAAAACTGCCACATTTGCTCAGACAAACTTTGCTCATAGCCAGGAATGATTTTATAAACAATCCTTCTCTCTTACAATATTACATTTTTTGCATGATCGTTGATTGTTGAGTGATTCTAATAATCTTACAAGATCAGGCTTTACACATCAATATTAACAATAGACATTATTATTTCATGCTATTTTGTAGAACCTATAATTAATTTATCAACAATATTAGTAGTATATTTCATTAAGTGGAGTCATTCTAATGCATCATTGTGTTTGGTTAAATACACCTGCCACTCACAAAGACCAACCAATAAACAACTGATGATGTTGTTTGACCTTAAAGAGATGGATTGGCCGTTGAATCTATCATGGTAACATCGCAAAATAGCAGATCCTCACAGGGATATAGTGCTCTTGGTTATGGTAAAATAATGGATTAATTGAAGTCACATATAATTAGAGGATTATTTGCTTGGAGAAGACAGGGCAAAAGCACTTACATGATATAGGTTTTTAAATTTGACAGCTTCCTCTCCGAAATCCTTCGGCACATGATTTGGTTGCCTTCAATCAAAACTTTAAAAACACTTCTTCTTACAAACAGCAAAGTGAAACTGGAGAGGACCATCCAAGCACAGCCAATCAGAGCGCAGCATTCGGCTCCTGATGAGAACTAAAATTTTCCTTTTTTGCTTCAGACAGTTCGCAGTGGTCTCATTTTTTCACAAAGTGCTGTATTTACCTTGCACTTTTAATGGAAAGCACAAAGGTTACTATATTATAACTAAAAACAATAGGTACCCTAACTTTAAATGATGAGAAATGTACTTACAATTGCATGTTGATTGTAAATGTTGTAAATAGTTTTCCATGAGCTACGTTTTAACCAAAGTAACTCATTAAAGAAATAATCATAACTGAAATTGAAATTTGATTATTAGGGATCATATTGCTCAGCCTTAGCTACACAGTCATCACATACGTATATTCATAAGTTTCCCTTCACAGTTGGATGAAACTTTACATAAATGACACATTGAATTATTCCCACATAACCTAAACATATTTCAGCTTTTCTACAAGGTGCCAACATAAACACTGTATATACATGAATAAAAATACTAATCTACAATTTACTTTTTATGACTAGGACTAATATGCAGTAATATGATTCCATTAAATTATAAAAACACATGGACGAAAATGAGATTTGTGCCTCTGCCATGTTATTCTATCATTTTTAAAGTCTGGACTCCCGCTGTTTCCTTCACGACACACTTTGGAGTTTACACAAATCACTGCGACTCTACATCCCAGCTCAGATATTTAACTTTTATAGTTTTCAACAACATCCATCTCAGGCCGGCACTCGTCCTATAGAAAGAGCCGCGTCATGAATTTTCGAACTCCTAAGCTAAACTGCAGCCTGGGGGGTTCCGTGCTTGTCTGAGATTGATTCCTTCGAGATGTGCGCGCTGATCAAGTCCACATGTATCCACCGCGGGCGCCCTGATTGCATTACCTCACACATCACGCGAGGCCGGACACAAATCTACAACTGACCGGAGAGTCTCCAAGTGCAGGCCCATATACCGTTCCACTTACAGAAGACTAAATATTTACGATATAGGAGTGAATAAGATGTACGCGCTGCAGTCTGCAATTCGTCAGATAAATCCTGTAAACTCCTGGCCCGGTGATGTCATGAAGAGGACACACATTTGGGAGATTAGCCGATTTGTTATTGTACACAGGAGAGAAAGCAGCGCTGTTTTGTTTAAATCAAAGATATTTATGTGATGACATACATGAAAGTCCATGAGTGTAGACTTTGTATATTTCAATTTCTGTAGTTGTCCTGACCTCAACCTCACATGCGGGAAACCTTGTGTTAGCAGTAGATCATGTTGTGGAAGTTTTAAGGCAGGGACCTGTGCTGGAAGAAGTTAACTTAAACCTGATGCATCTACTTTGTAAAGTGAAATAAGGAAGTGTGTATTAGAAGTGCATATGATTGGCTACATTTTTGTAAATATACTTGTTTTCACTCAGTTTTGGTGATGTTTCTAATTGTATTTTGGCCGACAATATGACATATGTAGAGGTAATTTACCAGCTGTTATTTCGCAACTATATTGTGAACAGCAGAGAAAATCCATCCTTGTGCCTTTGCATTTTTGGTGACATACAGTAGTTGAAAGAATTCTGTTTAAGAACTTACATCTTTTATTATTATAAATTTCAACTTTGTCAGTTCTTTAAATATTTAGAGCAAGGACTATCCAATAAAATTAGGACTAAGTCTCAAGTAAAAATAGAGCTTTGAAAGCTTAGCTTGGAAAATCCTAGATCTGAGAAAAACAACAAATTTCACTACATTCATTGATCTTAATTAGTCAATTATTGATACTGATCCAGGAGCCCAGGCTCCAGAGAAAACATAGATATACAACGAAATGTCAAAAAAGTACGATAAGTACAATTTCAAGCCTTTTTTTTTAACATCAATATGTTTCAAAAAGCCAAAACGTGAAATAAGTTTTAATTTAAAATAAATTACTTTTGGGTTTAATGGGTAAATCTTAACCTACCACAAGCCCAGTCCTAAACTTACCTCTTTTAGTAACTTGAAACCTAAACTTACCTATTAAACCTAAAGAAAGTGTTGCCACACGACGTTTATCAAAATTCGTGGTTATTTTATGTTGTGGCTTTTCGTAACACACTGGTGTGAAAACAAGCTTTTTGACAATTTTCATCTACATTTTCTCTGGAGATTGTGTTGCATTGATCGAAGTTGAGATTGGAATTTGACAATCTTTCAATATTTGGCACAGCTTTTTTCAAATTCAAATCTCTGAATTGTTTTATACAACCGCTGGTACAAAGTTAAGTCTGGAATTTTCGAAACACCTGAAACGTCTGGTGTCTGGAGATGGATATTCAAGTAAAAAACTAAATCAGTTTTGAACCAGTACAATTAAATTGCCAAAGTAATTATTTGGGTGAACATTTGTTTGCAGTGTTCACTATGTTTATGTTTTTAACACGAGTTAGCTCATGCTAACACAAACAAGACTCCACTTATCTCTGAGAGCTGTGACTCTTCAGCTCGGGGTTTTTGCCTGGTCTGTCTATCCCACTGTGTCACTCTGTGTATCACTCTGAACTGGCATTGTTCTTAAGATAAATCAAGTATTATTTATCAGAACAGACTCAGCTTTACTGGCCCAGTCTGAAGAACATATTGTACAAAGATTTAGTGTCTGTGAGTTTCTAGCAGCCTGACAGAAGTGCAAATGTATTTTCCTGAATGAAAGTTACAGCTGTGAACAGTTCAGATAACTTGTTGAAATTAGGAAAAAGTTTACAGCTTGCAAGTGCTGAATGTAATCAAAGTGGTGTAATTTTCAGTGACAGATTATTGGCAGTTGCACAATCATGTTTTTGGCTACTGAATTTATTTCTCCATAATGCAGCTCATAAAGTTTTTGCAGCCTATGTTATGATCAAAAATAATCACACCATTTTTCTCAGCAAATAGCTACTACTAGGTTTAGCTCTTAGGTGAAGTTTGCAAGTTCTTTACGTATCGGAACATTCATTCCCAAATTACTTTTAAGGAGACATTATGTCAAATCCACTTTTTTGACTTTTTAACCTCGTTATAACAGTGTTCTCTCAACATTAGCTGCAGCTGATAGACAGCTGTGCTAAAAAAATCTCTGTTTTCACCTACCACCTATCCCTGCTCATTTGTCTGCATTTACTTACAATTAGTTAAAACAATTAGATTCCAATTACACCATATTGGTTCAAAATGTTTGCTTAGCCCCTTTCCTTGCTCCAATCTTTGTATTTCAAAAATTGCTGCTTATTAAAGTTAAGTTTGACCATGAAGAGGCGGGGCTTATCAATTCTGCAGTTTTGAACAGAAAGTCAATAGACTTGTTTCTATTTTCAAGCCGTTTTAGATCAAGATTGTGTTTTACAATGAACAAAATGTAAATTACTGATCTTTGTATGTTCTAGTTTATTACTAAATAGACACAAAAACACAATAGGTCCCCTTTAGAACTTTTTTTTTATTATTTAAAAGAGACATAAAATAAATATGTCTTCTTTCCAACCCTAAGCCATTTTGAATATTTATAGTCAAATACACTACAAATAAACCTAACTAAAATAAAATGAAAAACTTAAAATCAAAAGGGAAACTTTCAAAATATATATAGAAGTGAGTCTCAAGAAGCTATCGCTGAAAGCCGTTATATGAATATTTGAGGCTGATTGGTCGAAAGATCACAATACAATAAGTAGTTAAAAGAGTTTTGCAACAAATAACAACAACAACAAAACATCTTTGGTGTTTTGGCCCATCGTATCAGTATAACTTCATAACAATCTTATTCTACACAGATTATGGATGGATAATGATTTTGTAAAATTTGTTTAAAATCATTTAAACACTGATTGTGTCAATGAAGACAAAGAATTCTCTACAACCACTGACATGAGACTTTTTTGAACATTTAGACCTGCTGAACAGCGCTTACCCTTATTGCTCTTTTTTATGCTCTTACTGCAGTTAATCACGACCTGCCTCGGTCACACACAGACACACTTATGTCTTATCTTCTCATACTATCTCCTGATGTGTGTCTCCGGTCAGCAAACAGCCTAATCTCTTCCTCCCTCATTAACCACACACTGCACTGTGTTCTACTGGAACTCCACCCTTCTGTCAAGCACTGAGTGTTGAAGGAAATACAGAACGATCTTACAAACTGCAGGAAACACAAGTCCATGTAAATCTCAAGACTGAAATACATACTCGAAAGCGCAGATTTAACACTGTAGCTGTAGTACTTGTGAATTTCTTTATCAAAGACCCAGGACAGTTCACCCATTCACACAAACACTAACCCTGTGACAGTAGCAAAGAATGTATACATTGTGTTGCTTAATTTTGATCAGTGTCGATATTGTTGACTTCAGTGAATATACAGTATATGTACAATCAATATTTTTGGGTATATTTTGTTAAGCAATGTAATGGAGAGCTATAGTTTCATGGCTTCTAGAGAGCAAAAAGTGTTTATTATTTTATTTATTATATTATTATTATTATTATTATCAGTGAAACTTTTAGTTACGGGCAATATCATACGTAATGTATCGTCATAAACATGGCAATTTTTGAATGTTATAATATTGCATATCTGTTTTGTGCAGTATACTTGAACCCAATGTTTCACTTTATAAGAAGAGACTATGAAGACAAGATTCATTTTACATTAGCACTGAAATGATGCCTTTAGCTTGTTGTAGCAGTGTTTTTCATTAACAGAGGTTACTATAATCTTCCCCATAGCCAGATTTTTGCCTCCATAAACATAATAATACAAATTATGCTAGTTGTGGTATAAATACTGTATGTAATGTTTTTTTTATATATAATCTCAGCAAACACTGTATGAACCTCAATCTGTATTTTTACAGGCCTGATTGCAAAGTTGTGATCTAATTATCTTCTCTAAAAAACAAGAAGAAGCTTTAATGGTTGGATGTGTAGTAGCACTGATAAATATCCGTCTCCCAGGACCTTTTGACTTCGTTTTTCAGTGGACTCACAGAACCCCACGACTCCACCCGCTGCTCTTTAAACCTCTGTATGTGTGTGTGCGTGCGTCGCCTCGTAACAGCGCTTTACGGGTTTGTTTCTTTCACTTCCACAGGGCACAGATGTGGGAGTAGCAGTTAAATGGCCCAATAAAGTGAGTGAAAAGATCCCTTCAGAGAGCCATCGTCACACTAATGTCCCGACAGCACTGCCCCTTCCTGGCACTGGGCGCATTTCTGACGCCCAAAAAGATGGCTTTTACAGACCTACTTTCACATTCTACCAATTCTGTTTAATGTGTTAGTGTGACATAAAACATTCAAGCATGGCCGAATATGCAGTCTTCGTTTTACTGACGCTTGAGTGTAAATTTAACCAAAAAGTCTTTATTTCCTGCTTGTTTTTACTCTCAAGCACCTGTTGCGCAATCTTCAATGTACCTCGGTCTCTAAACCAATAACCATTTCATAAAAGCACTACCTATCCCTGAAGATTCAAAATGACTAAATATATCTTTTTGCACACATACAAGATGAAAGACATGCCCTGTGCATTGATTCAATGATCAAAAGGACTCAGAATAGAGTTAGAAAAAGCAGCGAGGCAAATAACTAAGCTGTTTTACTCAAGTTACTGTGACTTATTGACAAATCTGGATTATTTGAATTGTTCTTGTTTATTGAAACTGCTCTTGAGTACTTTTACTTAGCATCTTAGTGTTAGAACTTTGAAAAGATGTAGTAGTAAACCAAAAAACATTGATTTAGTTATAACTGGCAACTCGCTGGTTCTTTGTATTTTAAGATGACGCTAGTTACGTTTTAAATTCACATATTTCTTAAAACCAGCACACGCATATACCTGCTTATAGATAAATAACTTTTACCTGAGTAGTGACCTGCAGTACTTTGGCAAAACGTCTCAAAACAAACAAGTCTACTGGGATATTATCTGATCTGACCAAATCTGACCTAAAGTGCACTTAGAAGACAATAAGCACCTCGATCTTGTGCAAATTATAATAACAATTTGTACAGAGAAGCACTTGTAAATTATATGTTGAAAAAGCGGAATAAACTCAAACTTCACTCCCAAATCTAAATAATCCTGATCAAATATTTAGTCGACAATAACCTTAGTTGTTAAATGAAGTACCGTATCAGTTTTTCTAAGCCCTACTTTTGACTTCCTTCGTTCACCACAGTCCAATTTGTGATACTTTACTTAATAAATCTATTAAAGTCTCTTTTCGACATCACTGCCAGGGAGTAAGCTCTAAAATGCAAGTATTCCACATAGACTACCCATTGATTATCACCCATGAAAGCTCAGTGTGTGAGAAAATTAACCCTGCTATACATCTTTGAAACGTTTTTCCACTATTTGGCAATATTTATAAATGCTATTACACTCTGAGAATAAACTGGACACTGCTCTGTGCTGGCGACAGAAAGCTCAGTCCTAGCTGCCAACATTCAGGACGCCTCATGGCCGAATAATAATAACTTGTTCTCTACAGCTGCCCAGAGCCATCAAACGTACATTATACATTCTCTCATGCACACATAATGACGTCCCATTCTGCACCTGGTGTTTTACAGAGCTTGGGATACTTGATATTTTCTGTTTAAGATGGATGAGTTGGCATAATTGATTCAGTGTATTCAACAGAGTTTCATCGGTTCTTTTGTACATGCAATAGTGGAAGGAAAAGGGCGCGACTGTAGAAATAATCTTGATTTTGCACAGATTTGGACCAAGTTTAGCGTTTTTGTTTTTTATTCCGGATCTGAACACAATGGCAGTCCCAGTGTGCTGAAAGATTGTTCTCTCTTTCATAAATATACAGTCTATGGGCCTGGGTTTTATTTCTGACATTAAGTCAAAGTTACAACACGGCAGCAGAATCACAAATAGAATATTCAAAAGTATAAACTGAACAGTGTTGATAAAATTGGTTTCAAAACTGATTTAAAAAAAATTGGTGTCCAGGTGACTCTTTTTTAAACTTTTTTATATCATGGATCAATTTGGACAAATTAAAGATTACACTTAACACTCTGCATGCTAAGTGGACTTTTTGAGCTTCTAATCATGCTATAACATTTCTCAACAAAAACATACATGCTGTTATATTTAGATTCATTCAAGCTTGTTTGATGTCTTTGGTTAAGCGTGTTTTCTCCCTTTGAGCCTCAGAAAACAACTCAGTTCAGGATTTTCCAATTTTATGATGCCAAAAGTCAAGCAAGTCCATTTCTATTGTCAAATTCTGTTAATTACAAGTGCATGCTTACTTTGACATGATGGGAGAAATGATAGGTTTGTCTCCCCTTTATGATTCTCTTTGTTGGGTAGGGTAAAGTAGTAAAACATGAGATCAAGATCATGTAAATGCCAGAAGCACTACAAATCATTATATTTGTCCTTCAACAATATAAACAATTACACTGACAGCAAAATTGCAGTATTGCAGTTCACCATAGATCCTAACACTTTATTAATACAACAAATTTACGTTTGTCTCTCTTCACTCTCCCCATTTCTCGTCTCCATTAGGGTCAAATTTAAAGCACAAAATGACCACGTCTGACTTTTTAAGGTTAACAAAATACTTTCTAAGCATCTTGTGTGTACATCTATCAACAGACAAGTGCAATAAAACAACATTAACCTACAACTCTATCGACTCAGACGCCCTCATAAAGCCATCGTCTCTGCCCAAACCTGCAGGCATTTCATCAATAATTAATCTCAAGACTTGATGTTTTACTGTCTAACTACACTTGTGTTTAAATATTAAGCAAGACCTCAAAGCTGTTCTTTTTGGATATTTCTTTTCCAGCGTTTTGGCTTTGAGAAAGAGGAGAGAAGACGTGATTTATGCTGGACAATCTCACAGCTGCGAGAGGATATGAATTTTGACGTTTGAATGAAAGGAAATAGGAGCCCATTGTTCTGGTCCCGTTCAAAAAGCACTTTGGTTTTATAGTGGCCTGGCTGTGCAAAGACGAGAGGAGAGTTAAAGAGTTGGCCAAGTGGAGGGTAGAAGAATCACGCTAGTCTGGGACAGTTTTGTTGACACTGTTGTCATAGAGATGCTCAATGTGGCCACAAAAGACAAAAGAGAGATTTAAAAGAAAAGCTAGAATGGAAAGTGAGGCGCAAACAGTGCCAAAAAGACAACTTTGTGACGGTGAAGATATGTTGGCAAAACAAGAGAAAATCACATGCTTGAGTGCGTTTAAACAATGGATTGGACAAATGATAAAAAATAAAGTAGAGAAACAATTCTTTTATGGGACAAGATGAGACAAAACTTGAGATTGTTAGATAAATATCATAAAAGATTTTCGGTCGATGTCACTTTCCGCCCTACTGCGCATGCTCCATGCAGAAAGATACACTCTATATCTGGTTAGCTCGGGAAACTTCTTTAATTAAAACAACAAAACGGGACGAGAGCATTTGTTTTAATCAGGTATGAACCGATCTGACAGACATTTGTCTTCTGAATCTTGAAACTGTGTTTTTCTCGCCGTTTTTTCACTCACCTGACTTAAAGGTCGTAGGGTTGAATTTCATTCACAACTTAGCAGCCTAACTTTTGTTATCGCACAGTGATAAAGTCTTGTAGTTAGCTGACAACAACCTTAGCTCGAGTTGTTTTTCCAACTCAATGAGTGACAGCTCTTTCTGCATATCTGTTGCACGCATCATCCTTGTTAATAAAGAAAAAAATATCTCTTTACAGTTCATATTTTGAACTTCTTAAGGTGTACTTTTATTGCTGTCATTTATAGCACTATTTTTTAAACTGCAGCTGTTCAAAAATTGCTCACTGAGCAGCATTTGGTCCTCTTTCTGTGTTAAAGTGTGTTCAAAAATGACCTCTCGATTCTTTTTGGCATATCTCAATTACAATATCTGTCCAACAGAAAAAAAACTCCAAACATGTGTTTAAACATATTAGTTGAAATTTAATTATCAAATCTGATACAGTATTGGACTTAAGACATGTTTCAGTGATCAATTGATCAACTAAAAGGATATGCTCCCCTTTTAAAATCTTGTAATGTCTCATTGATTTGACCAAATATTCATGCTAAATAATTATTCACACAGAAAAGGTGCAGGTAAACATAACTGTTACATGTTTAAAGAGTTGTAATAATTTTGCAAAGTGCTTTCAAATCCTTCTTTTTCCAGTAAAATAACACACATCATGGACAAAAACACCACTGAGAACATGTGAAAATAAAAATGAATGAAAATATTGGCATTTTAAATTATTTGAAAGTTTAAAAAACAAATTTCTTTAAATTTGTTTTTAAAAAGGCTCTTTTTAAAGTCTTTCTTTTATTAAACGATAAACTTAATATTCAAATTTTACAAATCTTTAAAACAACATTTATGATATTATCTAAAATTCAATATATTGCCAACCCAATGCAATGCCACCAGATAATTTTATACGTGCGTGTGTTAACTGTATACTGCAAGTTCTTGATCCCTTGTTTTTGTTTTGTTTTGTTTTTTTGCCAACAATGGCATTACATTTGACTCAAGCAGCATTAAAAATCAATCTTCAAAACGTCTCAAGTTTCACTCGACCAAACCTGGAGCTACCCTGATATTACCCTGCACATAAACAGCTTTCTGCAATCAAAGCACCACTAATGTCAAATGTGGGACACTTTTCCACTTTGACAAAGCCCAGGACTCTCAAGTTAAGCTTTTTGTCACAACAACCCAGTCCCTGCGGCTGTAAAGCTTTTAACTAACATTTCTTCCATCCCATAGTAATCTGAAAGGGGATCTCCGCTCTGAAATAACAATTAAATGACCTAATACCCAAAAGCTGAGCGCTAAAACCCTCTTATCATGTTCTTCTGAAACTGGTAAACTCTATACAGACAGGTTAGCTCTGTGTAATCTGAGATGTCTCATTTCGATGCCAGGATACTGTACTCCACAAGCGTATCTGCCTCTTCTCTTCTAGACAAACATTAGGCTGCCAGACATCGCCGTTTAGTGCAGACCGCTGTGTCATTCTTACTTTTATTATATGCTTTTCTGTCAGTGCAACCATTAGTCACGGTATGCCTGTGTTCGATGCTGAGCGCCATATCGGGCCGACCACAGAGTTCCCACACAATTCAAGTCTTAAGTGGTAACATTTGTTTAAAAGCATAGATCATTTAAATATGAGCATTTGTCAGTTATATCGCTGTGGATTTGACAGGGTTTTACTGGCACCATCTACATCATCCTGCTTTAATGGAGTATGACTAAGACTGTAGGATTTGGATTCAAGATGGGCCGTTTAAAATATCAAAGGGCTGTTGTGAAATTATAAGTATATCTATCTTTGTCCAGCTAATCTAGAGAATAACTTGAATAATATATGACATTATTGGATAAGTAATTCGCCAAATAGGGGACTGAAAAACCCCAGTTTGTTGCAGAATCAATGACCAATTGTAATGTGTGGATGGTATGTTGTAGTTCATTTGAGATGCAGTGGGTGGATTGGTGATTAAAGAAGCCTTGGATCTCACCTGAATAAACTGACAAATGTACAGCATTGAAGAATAATGTGCAGCAAATATGTATATGTATAGTCCTCGTTTAGTGATTAATCATCGATGGAGTCCATCAACCAAAATTGGTTGTGACCAATTGTAAATAAAATATAATGAATACAAACAAATAAGTTTATTTTTGATAATTTGACCAATCATTGGTCTTACCTGCCTTTCCTTCACAAATTGTTGTTTTTGCACAAATCTTCTGCATGTTAGTCTTTTTGAGCCGTTTGGGGCAGTTTCGGTGGCAGAGTGGTTAGCGCTTTGGCGTCACAGCATGAATACCACAGGTTCAATGCCCGCACAGCCCGGACCTTTCTGTGTGGAGTTTGCATGTTCCTCCCCGTGTCTGGATGGTTTCCTCCGGGCACTCCGGTTTCCCCACCAACAAATAACATGCAGGTTAGGGAACACTTGGTGGTGGTCGGAGGTTGAGGCGCCAGGTGTTTAAGCGAATCGTTTCTGCTGAGCTGTCCCAGCTGACACATCTATCTGTGTAAATGTGCTATATAAATAAAACCATTCAAAGAAATGGTTAGATCAAATGATTCTTTTCCAGAGCTTTTGCTGCGTCCCCCTTTTCGTCAATTACTCAGTTGACAGAACATGTCTTTAGTGGATAAAGAATTTCTTTGGTCCACTACAGCCCTAGTATGAAGTAAGATCCAAAGAATGATCTGTACATAAGGCCTAATGAACCCAATTGGAACATACGTCAACTAACAAGAGTTCACAGCAAGAAACTATGTAATGAAATCAGATTACTGTACTTTACAATTAGAATTTCCAATTAGTTAGATTACAGTTACCAGCTTTTGCACTGCAATTATGAATTTCTCTTCCTTAGCCCAATAAGCTGTGTTATCCATAAACCTGTATCGTTACAGTTGTTCAGTTTTGTAGATTGAGATATTTCGATTTTAAAGAAAGAGTCATTTTCATGTCTGTTTTTCTTTTTGAGTTGTAGTACTGCTTATCTAGACTGAACTTTGACCAAATATTAACCCACAACTTACAACTACTTCACTCGCAGTTTAATGTTTTAACAATTGACCACTGTAAAATTTAAAGGGTGTCAAAATATATCTCCAAAGAAAGTCATGAGCTAATGTAAAATCAAATAATTTATCCTCAAAGGCATTACAGTAAAAGCATGGCCCAAACATTAACTTGCAAAAAGCTGTCTTGAACTTGAAACAGTCCCATCGGCCTTCAGTAGTTTGTCAGAACTGAATTTTCTCCGGCCAAAAACACAACGTAATGGCTTTTCTGGCATGATATTGTGATAGTGATGGTTGAGGTTTTGACCTTGACAGAAGACATTTTCAGCTGCAACACACCACAGATGATCAGATGTAAACGCTAGAATAACAAACACGACAATCTGCTCGCCCAGCCAGACTGCGGTTCAAGGAAAGGGTTTCGTCTGATCCCAGAGAGGGGTGTGGGTCAGATTCACTGTGAGGTGGTGGGGAAAGGGAAGAGGCCACACCGGTGCAGTTTTGGGGGAAATACCTGGCATTTCTCTCAAACCCAGGAGGAAGGACAAACTAGAGGCTACAGACTGAAGTTTGTGAGGAGGAAGTCCCACCGCCAGGGCAGCCATGTTTGTAGAGTCAGCACAAACAAACAGCACACTAATGGGCAGACTGGTGGTCACTTAAACTGAACACCAAAGCTTAGGCTGCTGAATGGTCCAGTAGTTTATTAAAGTAGCTTAGTTAGTGCTAAGGTTACTACTAACCTGAAGTTGTTTGGTTTGCGTTAGAGGCATTGTTGTGTTGCTTTTAGGCAAGACACTAACCCAAACCCTTTACGGAAAAACACTACAGGTGAATAGGAAAAAAACAACTAGCAACGTGAAAATGTTCTTACAATTATGTCAACACAGTAGCACAAGAAAGTGTATAAACCAACACAAAAATAGCGTATGATGAGCACAATTAGCACAACGTATATATTGCAAAATATGAAAAACCGCAAAATAGACATGAGTTTTGGTTGAAGCCACATAGAGACATTTTCTTTAGGTTTAATGGGTCATGTTACTAAAATGGGTAAGTTTAGGACTGGGGCTTGGAATATGTTAAGATTAGGATAAGGATTTTGTTAATATTCATACATAATAACACATCTTTACAATCACTATAGAAGTTAACTGGATCTGTGTCATAGTCTGAAAAAAAAATCTATGGTGCCAGATTTAAATGTATTAGTTAATTTTATTCAGATAGTAAGGGATTTACAAGTTTTGGATTTAAACTTAAAATGTTTTTGACACATTTTTAGACTTTAAATTTTAAAGATTCAGAATTGAATATCAACCAATTCTTCAATGAATATCTTGTTTCATGTGGCCATACCTGCTTGTCAAAGCCTGATCCCGTCAGATCTCAGAAGCTAAGTAAAAAGGGCCTGGTTAGTACTTGGATGGTAGACCGTTAGAACACCAGGTGCCACAGTGGAACGACAGGAGTAGATTGTCGTTGTGTCCTTAGGCAAGACACTTAAACCACACTGCCTCAGTGTCTGCGTACACTGGGTGAGTGGATGCTAGATTGTAAAGCGCCTTGAGTGTCTGGAAAGGTAGAAAAGCGCTATATAAATAGACCATTTACCATTTAGTAGATGACTGTGTGTGTCTTTAAGGGCTGATCTTGTTGCCTCCAAGGAAAGAAAAAGACTTTGGAACAAAACAACTTTTGAAGTTTGAAGTTACAATGTTTCATTGAGCTAAGCAATATATCGACTTGTAGAAAATATTGTAGAAGTTTTATTTAAGATATCTCAAGTTTTAAAAGCGGCTACACTATTTATCACACCAGGAAAGTCCCACTGAGATTCAGAATCTCGTCTGCAGGGGAGCCCAGGGGGAAGGGAGGGGAGGCATAACATAAAAATTGTTCATGAAAAAAGTTGATTAAAAAATCTTTATGATTAGATAGATAAATTATTCACATTTTAACCAATTGATAAAGCTCAACCTGCTGTTTAAAGACATATTTAGCACATTTCTTTTTAATTAACACAGTAACTGTTAAATAATGTTATCTAGAAAACTCAAAAAAGTATTGATATATTATTTTTGTCAATCTTGTCCAGCTTTGCAAAGTGAATTCAATAAATAATGAAACATCTTTAGCAGTAGATTGCACATTTTGAACTGAGTGAACAAACTGATAAAAAAAAACTGAAATTGAGAGGAAAAAAATCTAAATAAAGCAAGAAAAACATCCCCTCAGGAAACTATTTAACAGCACTTTCAATGGAGTCAATGGAGATCGATCCCAGGAGAGAAACACAAGCCCTCATATAAGCTGAGGGATAGAAGAACCTGTTTTCGTTGGCTTGGATCGGACTCCGGCGCTAATATGTGGGTCGATTAAGAGGGCCGAGTGGTCTATGCATAATACGTGAAATGTGGTGTGCATTTGAAGAGGGATATGTCTGACAAATGAAGTGCTGATAGCGGCACAATCACATAGAAGGCTTTTACAAATAAATTTTTGACACATATGTGAACACACCCTTGGCTTCAGTTCAGGGATAATAGACCGGTGTTTGGAAAGATAATGTTCACAGCACTGAATTCAATTAAGAAAAAATAATGATACAGACTGAGGATAAGATCGCAGATTCAAGTTGAGAGTGTCATTCAGATCGCGCTGGCTGTTTATGTAGCCTGCTGCTGATGAATGGCCTGTGAGATGTGATATCAAATGTTAGCAATAACTCATCTTCTCTCCTCACACCTCCAGAGTGAAAATCTCCTAAAAGGTGTGTTGGAGAAAAGATGATGATTCCTTTCTTCCAAACTCAAAACTTATATTGCAAATTATCCAAAATGTTAAATAATCAAATCTCAAAAGCTAAAATGAATCTGGAATAGACACGTGCAATATCCATATCGCAAGGATGTGCAATAATTTAATAATTTGTGTTGGTTTCAAACAAGATTGAAAAGGCACAAAAACTAGTTGTGATAAAGCTGTGACCTGTCAGGCATAATGTGTGTAGGGGTACCGACTGCGGTTGCCAGATTTTCAGAGCAACCAGCAACTAAGCCGTGGAAAAAATCGTCCTAAAACATACCGCGCCTCAATAAAAATAAGTTAATAAAAAGATTAAGCAATTACTAAGCCACAGAACGTGTGCGGTTTATACGCACATTATTTTAATAGTGTAATAACGACTTTAAATAAATTTACAGAGAAATTCTTAATTGAAAAATAAATATCGCAAAAATATCGAATATCGCAATCTCAGAGCCCATATCGCAGACATTTTCAATATCGTGCAGCCCTAGTGTACTGTGTAACTTCTCCAACAGCGGGTTCTGTCATTGTGAAAATGTATTATAATAATGTATTATTTTGACTGGAATGTTCCACAGTATCTGCACGGTAGCAGAGTGGTTAGAGCTTGGGCTTCCCAACAAGGGGATTGTGGGTTCAACTCCCGAGTCTCATGATCTCTCCGTTGGAGTTTGCATGGTCTCCCTGTGTCACTAGGGGTTTTCTCCAGGTACTCCGGGTTCCTCTCACCACCAAAAACACGCATTACTGTGAATTTCTCCTTGTGAGTGCATCAATAGGTGTTTTGCAAATGAAAATACTCAGCATCAGGACCAGTCCTATACCTTTCTTTTTACTGGGGCTTTTCTCCCCAAGAAACATTACTGCTGCATTTGCACAGCCTTAAAGAAGGTTACAGGAAATTCTGTGACGTCAGCACTTGACGCTTGATGTCTTTTTTAATAGTTCTACTTGAATTTTTTGCTGCAATTCTTTGCTGTCTAATATCTGCCGACTTGCACTTGCTCAACTGCTTGCTGAATACTTGTCCGCAAAGTCTCACTGCACACTGTTAGCTTACCATGCAAAATTACAACCGAAAGGCTACTAACCATAACCCTGCCTTTCAAACTCTGAAAATCTGCTCTTTTAGCTGGCTTATGCAGTGTGTTTTGGAGGTTCAAAATCTGTCATTGCCATTAGAAAACTCCACAGCTGTTGTTTTTGGAAGTAAAACTAGTGAATCTGCCTAAGATGTTGTTGTGTGTCACAACTATTTTTTCCCATCATACTGCCCTAACACACATTTGTCACAGTTCTGAGGTCTGGGTGGGATATATTGGAACATTAAAGGTAATAAATGTCTAAAGTATTAATGATTAAAACAACCTACCTTGTTTGTCTTAACCAGCAGAGGATTAACCTCTTCTATATATATCATGTTACAGGTTCTTTTGGAAAGCTGGAAAACATATACACTCAAGCAGAATAACCTTCGCACTTCTGAAATGTGTTTGGGAATGGAACCACAGACCATCTTGCTGTGAGTTGTCATATTTCTGCAGAATGAATGGGCAAAGCAAAAAACGATAAAAAAAAATATTTAAATAAGCAATTGATTCAAGTTTTGCTAAGACCATTTAAGCTGCAGTTAATAAAAAGCAACAGCATGTAACTTGAGAGGACAGACCAGACGTTTTGACATTTAACACAAAAATAGTCAAATCTAATCCCCCAGATCTGACCCCTGCTCCAAACCACATGATTGTACTGCCGGAGGACTAGCTATAGACCTCTCAATTAGAAAGACCCACTGAACTGACACTTCCACAGAAGCGTATCTCATCATGTTACATAAACCTTACCCATTGGATACCTGCACACAATAAAAATATACCCTTTCTACTTTCCAAGGAACCCCGAGTCGATTCAGCCGCTGTCAAAACAACCTAGAGGACTGAGAAAACAGCAGTCAAGGGTCCGGTAAGTGATCTGTCTGAACAGTTTGATTTGAGAGAGGCTGGAAACTTAGTCCTCTCATCAAACTAGATACTCTTCATTGTGCAAAAACAGCCATGGATCCGATTCACTCAAGCGCTACTGGCGAAGATAGTGCGAGGGTAAAGTAGGTCTGTTGGCTGCTATGACATGTGATAGTCATTGTAAGGTTATTAGGAAAATGCCTGCTGCTTACATATACATATGCATTAGATGTGTGAAGTATTTAAAGGGGACATACTGTATTAGTCTGAGTCAACTTGAATGAATGCTGTTTACGCAAAGCTGATGATGATGGTAGGGCTGCAATGATTAGTTATGAGTCATTATTTTTTTAATTTATCAATTAGTAGTTTAGGAAGCAAAAGATATGCAGATTTTTTTACAATTTAACCCCAACAAAGTTCCATTTAATTTACAAACTAAGTAGTTTTACATGGCGTGTTTTGAAGCCTATTTAGACCAGTTCATGATTATTCGATTACCAAATTAGTTGACAACTTATTGCAGCCCTAGATTATGATTTTATTTAGAATTTTCTGTCTTGAACGTTTGAATTGACACAAATATCCAATATGTCCCAATACAGATTTAAAAAGCCATAGCAAGGGCCACATACTAACTGTATAAGTAAAAGTAATAGTGTTCTAAAACAATAGTGATATAACAACATGTATTTTTCAATGCTATAAATCATCTGCGGCATGATTTTGCAAACATACTGCCATATTTTTTAGCCTGTTTTCATGACATTGACACATCAGAATGACACAGGGCAGAAAAATACTGATGCTAATCATGAGCAAATTAGTATTGAATTGAGTTTTTTTGTGTTGAATCAATGAAAAAATGATGATCTACTTTTGATTTAGTTAAGGTTTCTTAAGGTTTCTATTGAAAGCTTCGTTGATCAGGTGAAAACTTAACCTGCCAGCCAGAAAGTTTATCTTGCAATATTTGTGAATTCACAAACACGAGACAAACCATCTGGCCTTCCAGCCGCCCGATTGGTTTGGGAGTCAGAACCAGCGGTGTTTCGATGGTGTTAAGACAGCTGTTAGCGCCCCGGCGTCCCCGCCGAGTCTCATTCAAGCTAAACAAAGATGGCGACTCTCGTGGATGTACGTGTTTCTGCTGCTTTTGATGCGGTTTTAGCAGAAATACGGATAATTTCTTTTTGAAAGAAGAGCAGTATGTGTGACGCGTACTTGTTCTTTATCTCACGCGACATTGAATACACCATTACGAGTTGTTGCTGTGATTGACTAAGCCAAATAAGGTAGGCCACTCACCCAATCAGCTCAAAGTATTTTACTAAACGCCCCACCTTTTCTCGAACGTTTTCAGTGAGTAAAGTCCCAGATGGCTATAGTGAGAACTCAGATAGGAGTTCAACACATATTCATCTGGCGTGAGCCAGGTTAGTGAAAACTGTCTTTAAAAATCTTTACAAATGGTGGATGTCAAGAAGACAAACTTAGCAGGGTCGAGATGTGGGGCTGGATTTGTGTAGGAAATTACAGCACAGCCAAGAGGAAGAAATTTATGGATATTTTGACATTTTATTTGACAAGCTAGAGTAAGTAGTAAGAGCTGCCAGGAGGAATGTGCCAAAAGTTCTGCAGAGTCAGAGCGTCTGTGGGTCTCACAAAGCTGACGATCAAATCTGCCTGAAGGATAAGAAATCTTTAATGTTAGATGGTATTAAGTATGGTTCATTTAATGATAAAGAGTTGCCTCAGTTCTTTTTAAATAAAACTAATGCACTTAGGAATGACTACTGATTTTTTTTTACCCTGTTCTAACAGTGTTCTCTCATCGTTAGTTTACTCAAACTTGTAATTGGATTGATTCCTACATTAGGTAATCCTGTATAGTCCTGCAGTTGATCCTCCAGTGCTCAGAAAATCCTGTTTTCACCTACCACGTATTCCCACCCACTTGTCTGTCTTTACTTGTGATTAGTCCAAAAATTCAGATAAACGGTTCAAAATGGGCATGTAACCACGTTCATTCAAAAAGTGTAATAAAAAAATCTGCTGCTTGTTAAAGTACATTTTACACTGAAGAGGCGGGGCTTATAATTTCTGCAGGTTGAACAGAAAGTCAATAGACCTGTTTATTAGGGCTTTAGCAATGAATTGACTAATAAAGAGTAGTTGACTATTAATTTAAATCGTAATCTCTATTAAAACAGCCTTTTTTAAACAAACTCTCAACCCAAATAGCCCTACACTGTCTCACACTGGCTCTTACTAACAAGTTTGAAAATATATATTGTTTAATGATTAGCTGAAGACAGTGTAGAGTCTTGGAGCCATATCAAAACTTTGATTTTAACACAATTCATGCAGACTGTTTATCTTCTTATTGAAATTAAAGTAAATAAAATCATCTTCTGTTTCAGAAAGTTCACACTTCACTGTGATTGGCTAATCCAGCTGCCACTCACTCAGAATATGGCAAAGGCTGACCAGAAGAAGTAAAGTACAGGTAGGAAAAACTATGTATTGAACAGACAGCAGCTCAGACAAAATTATTATTATTTCACAATGTAGCCTATTCCTAGTGTAGATGTCTGATTTTTTCATTAACTGTGGCTTTTACAAACAAAATGAATAAATATTATTAATCATTTATTTCGAGGCAAAAAGTTTTAACTCACTAATCTACTCTATTTAAAGAACGCTCTAACTTTCTGCGAAAAACTATTTGAATGTCCTCTTTTTGAAACCCTCAAGACAAGCATTTCTGTAAATTACAAGTTTTCGCTGGTGCTCACTTAAACTTGCTTTTTAATCCTATCAGATCCGTAATTTCCTTCGGCCAAACTGTATCTTATCTCCATCAGCAGTGGCGTACAGTCACAGTGGGTCTTTGTGGCTTTATGAGAGCACTGCAGATAACATCAGGACTTTATTGGACATGTTCCCAGTGGTCGTGGACTGAACACCTGGCCACTGTGCTGCCCTACCTCAGAAACCCTGTGTCTCTCATTGACCTTAAGGTGGCTAGTTAGCACGGAGGTCACAACCTTTGACCCCAGACGCTTGGTTAGGACAGGGGTGGGCCGTATAAACCTGGAGCGACGCTGTGAGACGTGTCAAGGTGAATAACTGAACATCTGGAAGAGTTATGGGCTTCGGCGCTATGACTTTGACAAAACACCTCCATGAAAGAGGACTCTGCTTGTGTGAAAATTCAACCCTCACAACAGTGGAGCACAGAGGACAACTGAGTCTTTGAGGCCGAGCTCAGGAAATGATCTCAGGACTAAATGAAGCATCTCAGGAATGCCTCAGCACCTCATGCTATGGACAAACATACAGTGGAGAAGAATCTGTGCCAAAATAATCAAGATTAGGGCTTATTTCCACAAATATCTATCATTGTATGGCATTTTGTCCCCTTAGAATGAAAAGGTTCTATCTACATTCAGGCTAGTTTTGTAAGGTTGTGAAACTGTACCTAGAAAATATGTCAAAAACAAGCACTTGTGTTGTAACAATAACTTATTTTAATCAGACAACTATACTTTAACTTTAAATAGTGTATATACAGTATTTAATTTTTTTTAATTAAGCAATGCTTTTTTTATGATGAAAAATCAGCCTGACAAATTAACATTAAATCAGCTATTAATATATAAGATTAAAATCAGAAAAAAATAATTATCATATTTATGATTTCTAGACTTGAAATACTCAAGTTTCATTCACGAGCAAGCTAACACCCAGCTGTGTTTACTTAAAAATGTATTGTCAGTTTGTGATTCATAGGATGGCACTATGATGCATGTAGAATAACATCTCAAGTGCTGTTTTAATAAAAGAAAAGAAAGAAAAATAATAATAAACAAATAAATAAAATCAAAGTATACGACCATTCCAAAACAGTTCATTGTATTTGATCAGTTTAAATATGTTCTGTGTTGTCTTTGGCCCAAACAGATAGAATCTTATAACATCAAGCAAATCTTTGAAAATGAAAATATTTTGCTCATACACTCTTCAAAATCGTACCAAGGTCTATAAAATAGAGTTGACATAGAGTTTGCAGAAGTGACCCAGGATCACGAGTCAGAATGTCAAAAAGAGCTCTCTAATTCAATACAAAGCAGATCAGAAATGTTTCCAGGTGAAAGTGACGGCCCATCCAGAGCAAAGCTACAGAGCAGAGGCGACTGTCCGGAAGATACCAAACACCTCATTACAACACTGCCTGACTGCACATAAATGTTTCAGCTCGTGGATCCATCCTTAGCCTCCAGCAAAGACAACACGATGAAATATGCAGTAGAGGTCAACAGTCCATGTGGGGCGCCTGGTGACAATCTAGCACCATGTGGTTGGATGGAAAAATATAATCAAACAATCAACAATGAGTAATATTTTTGTAAAAATTAGGAGGATACTCTGCATTTAAAGCATTGCCTAGTTAGGGGGTTCCGCAGGAGTCTATCTTAGGACCAATAACATTGTAAATTTTATTACTAGTTTTAATTCTTGTAGAATCAGTTATGAGACAATTCAATTCAATTAATATTTTTCATGTAAAGTAACTCAATTGTGATTATCGCCCAGGCCTGAATAAGATTTCTGCCAAAACATCGACTGAAACAAAGGCTACTTCATTACAGAGCTTGGACAGAAGAATGTTCAAAAATGTGGTTTTAGTTATTCCACCATGAAACATATCTTCAGTTATTCAGTTAACACTTAAATATGAAAAGTGCTGCTTTCATGTGGTCTTCCAGTGCTCGGGTTTTTGAGATAAAAGTATGGGGTCTTTGGAAAATAGGAATTTTGCTGTCACCAATAATAAAATCTCCGACACAACACTTTCAACAATTTGTTGTTGTTAACATGTCCAAAGGTTAGCATCAAACAATGTTTATGTTCACTTTAGTCAGCTAACGTTATATCAATATTTCAATAGTGAATCTTTCTTTTATAAATCAGAATCAGAAAAGATTTATTGCCATTGTCAATGAACAAAACAAAATTCACAAACTTGAAACTTGCTTCAATGCTAATGTGCAATATGTAACACTGAAGACACAATAAAGAATAAAAAATATTTAGGTAATGCTACACTGTCTGTGTAAATGTGCTATATAAATAAACTGTCATCATCATCATCATAATCATCATCATCATCATCATACATTTGTCCTTAAACACACTAGTCTTAAAAACTTTTCAGTGTAATTTTACTGCAGTAAACCTTGTGAGAGATGATTTAGACGGAGGAGAAAGAGTAAAAAGGTCATCGTGAGGTCCTTATGTTTACCTCACTCTCTCTCATCCTCTCCTTCATCTGCTCCTGCTCAAGAAGCCCTCACTGCTGTCTTCTGTTTGGGACTGATAACCGCTGTGTTTTGACACCACAGGCCCTGTCACACTCTCTTTGCCTAAGCCACAAACTACATGAGGGATGGAGATAACAAATTCCTTTGTTGAAGTAATAACAGAGGGCGATGTGTGATGTGAAACTGATGCTGGCAGCCTCCTCAAAGTAGTTCTCCAGACTGACCTAAGAACAGTTTTACCATTTTAACTTGAAGAGATCAGTTTATTTTTATACTGTATATATGTTTATGTCTGTGTGCATTCAGCGATTTCTTCCACATTTTACTGAACACATTTTGAGAGTGAATTCAATGACAGGGTTTTTAGCAGTACATTTGACTATAAACCAACAATGTCTTTCCTTGAAGGACCAATTTGAAGGGTTTTGCAACTTGCCGACGGTTGAGCCTAATTATCTGCTATAATCTATTGTGCAACTTTCTATCTTTTTCTCTCTTTTTCCCCCAGATATTTACATTGCTGAAACTCTTAAGATACTGTATTTTGATATAGTTTAATCCATTTGTTCTCAAAGAAGGAGTAGCAAGAAATGATTTGGGAATCGCAAAATGATCTCAAGATATATTACATTTTATCTTTGTTTGGTTTAATTTCCTCCAAGTAACGAGATCTATTCACCAATTTAATGTAAATAATAGAATAAAAGGTTCATTAGGGCTGCACTATTTTCAAAAAAGCTTGAATTGCGATCCTTCCAATTGGTATTTAAACTGCTATATGATTTGCGAATAATGTTATAATAATAAAATTGGGCTCAGAGTTTTAACTGTGTTTAGAATATGGCACATTTCTCTGCAGCAAATTAACTTTTTTGTGACTGTCCATTTCCAAAACTACTTCAAACATTTAGGTCACACTGCCTTGAAAAGAAATACTGTTCTTTTGTCAAACATGGCAGAGACATGACTTCACTTTGATCCAGTTAAAGTCTCTTCATTTGAACAAAGTCACGTCTGACCTTGTTAAGACCCAGTGAGGGAAATACGGCTGTTTGAAATTCACAACGCACCATAACTTCTTATAATTGTGACATATTTACTCCAGGACAATGTCAAGGCCCCGAGTATCAATCTCAGCGCTCTCTTTTAGCTCTGTCCCTCGCTGGCCGTGAAAGCAAAAGGACATTAATCCGCAGAGCTAACAGAAAAGCGACGTGGACGGCAGCTAGCGTGTGGAGATTCACTGCAGCGCAAGAAGAAGCGTAAAGCACGTTGACAAGCTGCCTGTGGTGATTTCCATACAAATAGCTCCGGAGTTCAGGATTATGGGCAGAGGGAAGAGGTGATACTGTAGGTTGGCACTTTGAGGTGTTTGTTTACGAGGATGGGGCGTGAAGCTCAGACACATGTTAACGTGTTATCCACTCAGTCATGGCTAAGTATCTTATTAAAGACAGTGTACCTGATAAAATAAATTTGCACCAGTACAAATAATGTCAAAAATCTGTTTGGGTGAAAATAAGTTTGCCGTGTCCCATGTGCTCTACTCTGAATAATCTCCCTCTATAACTATTAGCATAATTAAACTCAGAATGTAAAGTATTAGTTAAAGTAACATCGTTTAAGGTGTTGATGGAAGAGGGACTGCATTTGTGAAAATACAAGCCCTCTTGGAGTAAAGACATACATTACATACATGTTTTTAGTGTAACATAAAATCTAAATAAAATAATAAAAACTTGCTTCTATACTAAGCCTAGTTTTGGCTAAAAGGTTAGATACAATGAGCCTTTAAATGTGGACTGCCCCTACAACTTATTTGTGTATTTAAATCAATCATAATTCAATCAGAAATTCTGGTCCGGAATGTGTTGGGAAGTGGTAGGAGGAAGAGGGTTGCAATAGTTTCTGCCGGAGACAGCGGAGAGAACCAACACATGCTTCAAATGGCTCAAAATACATGCAGCCATCATCACAGAGACTTACAGACATTTAACAGGGTAAAAATGTGACTTAGTTCTGCTTTGAGACAACAAAAACTGGATACAGCGCATTTACATGTTTTATTTTTGTAATGCAGAGCCAAATGAGTCACTATATGCCTCTGAGTTGAGAGCTGATTGGATGTACAGAAGGTAGTTCAGTTTTGAGTCTGAAAAATTATTCTAAAGTTGTGGTAGTGGACAAAAAAAATCCATGAATATTAAATTGGGAAAGCAAGAGATGAGTTTGAAAAGTTTAAATTACTTCTTCCTTTTTCAATATTTGAATATAGGCACCACAACTTAAACTATAAACTTCCGGGTGATACTGACGTTACTAAGCATAATTGTTCATGTTTGACCATCATTTTCAAAGCTTCTCTGCATGAACACGATCCCTATATCTGTATATGCTTATTACTGGAGGCAATAAAAGCCCCTGTACTAAATTTTCTGTTCCCAAAATAACTTACAATCAGTTTTGCACCAGTACAGATACACCAACATTTGAGTGAAAATTTGTTTACAGTGTCACATCTAATAATAAAGCATTTTGTCTCCTAAAACAACACAAAACTGCACTTGCTATTGTTTTTTAGCCTGAGTTCTGACATGGCTAAGTTTGCGTTGGATTTGGAAAGATGTGAAAAGTGTTTTTAAGCTGGTCACAGTGAAGAATTATGAGGCTCAGAATACACTAGTTGAGTGAGGAATATGTGTGTCTGCTGTGAGAAGTTTTAAACAAAAATAGTTATGTTTTTTAAGACAGTAACAATGTGATACAGCGCAGCGACTTAAAGACATTGTAATTAACTCCCTGATCTTGTGCTGGCAGGTCGACCCATATGGTGCTTGTTTGTCGGTGCTCATTTGGAGAAACGATCTCACGGCGGGACACCAACGAGCCTCTTCATCTGCACCCCCTTCCCTCTGCACCCTCCCCCTTTCTGTCTGCGTGTCTGTGTGGTCCCCTGCATTCCTCCACTCCTCTGTCTGCGCAGACCTGGCACTGCTCAGCGCCTCTAATCAGCAGGTAGACACACAGCAGACAGAGAAATCATGGGTCCGAGTGCGTTTGATTAGCCGAGCGTGCGGTTCCAGATTTGTAACGGGGCGTGCAAGATTTATCAAGAGGGTTATTACTTATACCTCGTCCTTGGGTGTGAAACTATGGAATGGAGGCTTGACAGAGTTTGAAGAGTGAGTTTTTTTGATGATAAGAGTACAACCTGAAATTCTTTAAAACAACTTAATGTCACTTTTTAATTTAAATCTTTTATCTTGTCCTATTATTCAGTTGGCAAAGCAAACAAAGTAAAAGTTATGGTGAATAAAAAGAAATGTATGCTGTACTTTAAAGATGCTCTGTGTAACTTTTTGACCAAAAATAGACTTCATGAAGCATGTTTTGTTTTTACATTCTTGTTGCACAATTCTAAGACTTTACTTTGAGCAGTCTTGAATGGTCACAAAATGAATCATTAAATGGGCAGCCTCCTGTTTGTTTCCATGTAAAAGTTGTTATTTTATCTGTATTTTTTCACATTATGGCTGAAAACATAAGCCATATGTATCCTAATTCAGAATGTCCAAAACTATGCTTTACACTTTACACTATTTCTACTGAATTGTGCAGTTGACTTTTCACCTCCAGAAAGTTACACAGTGCACCTTTAAAAAAGACATATACACGTGCAGATCATTTTACATTTTGTTCATGGCAAACCACAATATTCATCCAAAATACTGAGTATTAGAAACAAACCCACTGACTTCAGGTTCAAAACAGCAAAAGTGAAGCTCAAGTGCCTCCTCTCAATATCATTTCACTCCCGTTTCTACGTCATGTATCGCAGAACTGCAGACGCTTCCAGGAAACCAGGAAGTACGATCAGCCAATCAGTGTACAGAGATGAAGCGGTGTGTTGGCCCAGAACCAATCCGAGTGGAGATAGCAAACTGTATCAAACGTTTTCCTCGTTGACCTTGTGTCAGAAGATCACTTAGAATTTAATATTGTACTTTTAATTTGTAAGTTTACTGCACAGAAACAGCAACGAACGTTAACACACATGTTTATGTTACTTCCTGGACCGCACTGTGACTAATGTCAGACTGTTTCCAGTGAAAAGAAACCAACTGATGCATCAGGCTGGATAAGCTCAGCTTCATCAATGACACTTCATTAGGCAGCGTAGCGCTGAGAAACATCATATCGTATATCATATATTGTAGATATTTTAAAGGGTTATCGCCTGCACTATATAACTGATTTTCATTTTAATTGTGAGAGAAGCAGACACAGATTGCTTAATTAGTTCTGATTACTCTAAAGCCTTGAACAAAAGAATCCTAAATTCAGACTGTGGAAGCTCTGCAGAGGTTAGTAACACAAATAATAAAAGAACTAAGGCATGAGAAGTAAAATCAGAACTTACAATTGCAACTTCAATAGACTTTATAGTTACAAACGTTAAGAAAGCCATTGTTAAGCAGCCTTAGATTACCCTTTACGCAATATGAAATACGCACACCCTAAAGGAGTGGATTGTGTATGTTCTGAAATTTAGAAGTTCATGTCACTCATTTTTCAAATACCCTCAAATTACAGGATATGAGTGGGGCTGTGTGGTTGGGGAAAGCAAATTTTCTGCAAACTCATCTCAGTTGTAGGACAGAACAAGAATGGAACAAGCAACAAATTTGAAGAAGCTCATGATGAAGAAGCTGTTGTAAAAAGGTTAGAAGCTCATATGATCTAGAAGTGTTCACTGTGCAAATCTGTGTTAAAGGAATATTAGAAGATATCACCATATATTATTAACTTTTTTGAAGCTTTTTTGTACAAAATATTTTATATTTAATGTTTGTGCAGAAACATGTCAACATGCAGTATGTTAAAAACAATAGTAGAGCTAAGTTCTAAATTGAGCTTAAACACATTTTTCAGACTCTCTAAACATTCATTCTACTAAATAAAAGTGTTTCCATATGTTTTAATTTGTAAAAGAATCAATTATGTGGGATTAGAGCAGTTTTGCCATAGCGTTACTAGTAAAGATTATAAATTTCCTAGCGTTGTCATTGTTTACAGTCAGGACGCAAGGATACAATTTCTAGCTCTTAAAATCATTTCATGTTCACTTTGTTTAACTGAAAAATGTAATCCAACCTAAAGTACGCCATTACGCTAAATCAGGAAAAACTTAGCAGAAGGATTGTGGTGTTGTTTATGTTTTGGGTTGCCTTGGAACCGAACCTACACTTTACACACACAGTCAAGTCACAAACATCTCTACTGCAATAAATCCTAATATGTTTTGCCTGTTTTTCCCGAGTCCTGAACATGCCAATGACCAGAGCTTGTCTGTAGAACCCAGTCATTAGGTCTGGAGACACTCAGCACTGTCATTTGTGAATCTGCGGCTCTCACACATGCACAGCCCATGACATCACTCTCTATAGGAACTCTGCATTCACCTTTTTTCTTTTTAAAACACCTTTACACCAAAGCTATTAGGCATAATTACAGCCTGTGCATGGTTTCGCTAACAAGCTTTGCTAAACACAGAGCTGCTGCTACAAAGGCGTCTGATTGGACTTTCAATCAAGTTCAAGCACCGTGCACTAAACGAGAAATGTCTGCAAGTGAACGACGAGACGACAGACTGCTGCTTTGGTGCAGTTTGTTATGGCAACATCTGCAAAATCTGTAAATGTGTGCTAAAAAACATAAGTATACAAAGCAGGAGGAAAGGAGAGGCTGCCTTGATCCCAAAGGAAATATTTTGACATGAAATCTGTAACAGCAATGGTTAACAAGAAGCTGGGTGCAGTCCCAGGTTTGGAGTTTTGAGTATGTGCATTAAGGTAGATACTGAAAAACCAGCAACACTAATTATGTGTGGACAAATGAAGCTTGTCTTGTTTACCTTATCCAAGGCAACAACGTACATGGTAATGCTACGTTTACCAGAGAATCAAATAGTTAATGATTAGTATTTGTTAACAATAGATTGGAGTCTAGAAAATTTGATGTTGAAACATATTTAAATTGGATGGTGATGATGGAAAAAGTCAGGCAAAGCAATTTGATCTTAGGACTTGAATGAATTATGTTCTGTTTACGTGACATTGTGACATTCTGGAAACTCTATAGGCCTACTAAAAAGAGTTACGTCTAAATTATGTGTTTAAAGGTGGGGTACTTGACTTTTTTTGTTATAAATTAATTAACTTTGTCATTTCTACCAAAAGTATATTGGATAAGCAGCAGGTTGTGACAAAATCAGATCATTGATTTTGTCACAACCTGTCACAATCAAGAGCCAAATGCAGTTCATTTGCTGTTTGTAAAAATACGTTTTAAGGTTTAATTGCAGACAAAAAAATACTGTATGTGGATATTAGAGCTGAAGGATTTTTGAGAGTTAGGAATTAGTTGGACCTTGCACCAGGTTTTGTGGTAAGAATCATCTCCCCCACCTTTAATCTGCTTTTTAGTGAAATCATCTCATTGTAATGAAATATTTCTTTGTTTAATGCAGTTGTCAAGTACAAACAATTTTGCCCACCTACTCTACCTAAATGTTCAGGTGAAGCAGACCATTTTATTTACATCTTGAAAGCAGTACAAAGTGTGCATTAATCATCACAAAAGAGAAATAGTAATCTGGCTCCAGGAACATTGTTAAACATTTTGAGAAGCAGCAGTGCCAAAACACTATAAATGAAAACAAGAGGTTAAATAAATTAATACAAATCTTTGAGGTCAGAATTGTGCACCGCATTGCAATTTGCTCTTGTGGAGCCAAACTCATATTTCATCTCATCTTGTAAAAAATGCATTGGTGTGTATGGTGTATGGTGTATGTTTCATATCTGCAGTTACTGGACCAAAGAAATAAGAGATAATTAGGACTCACCATCCTAATTATCGAGTTACTGATAGTAAATACAAACAAATGGGTGGGGATAGGTGGTAGGTGAAGACAGGGATTTTCTGAGCACTGGAGCATCAGCTGCAGGACAACACAAGATTACTCAAACATGAATCAATCCAAATACAACTTTGGGGAAATTAATGATGAGATAACATGATGTAAAGAAGTAAAAGTAGCTTTATATCTTTATAACTACAGATTGCAGTGTTTTGCATTACATAATCTATTGCAACACATAGTCATGTGTTCTCAGTTAAATTACATATTCTGTTTTTGTTTATTTGTTTTCCTATGCAATAACATGAAGCGTCTGCAGTTACAAACCTTGGCTAAACGCTTGCCAGTGCGGTTTGTGAGTGGCTGTGTTATTACAACCATACCACTTCCCATTGGCACAAATCTACACTTGTTTTTTTGTTATGGTCACAAGTGTTGACTGTTCCCTGTTCATTCCCCGCCACATCATTAACATTCCCCTGAAAAGCCGCTTCTGTCCACGCTTCCATTTCTCCCCCGGTGCGTAAACTTACCCACAGCTTTGATGACGAACCCCTTTGGCGACCTCAGAGCGCGGCGCATCCACGCTTCCCTCAGCACCTCCAGGTTATTGGCGTTGCCCTGGATGAACAGCACGAGGTTTTCCATCCATCCCTGGAAGTGCACCTCGGCCACCGCTTTCACCAGTCTCTTATTCCAAAAACTGCGGGAATTCTGGGCTTTGAACTCCGCGAAGATCTCCTGCCCGGTGCTGGGGACGCTGACTTCGGTGCCGAGGCGGGAGCTCTCACCGTCCCGTGCGAGGACCACAGCGAGGGACGCGGAGGACAGCTGGATAAACCGCGGCGGCAGAGTCATCCTGTAAACTCTACCGACCAGTTCTCACGCTAAAATGACAAAACAGTCCTTAAAACATCGCTGTACGTTCGGTAAATCCACAACAAAGCCACGTCCAAGCGCTCATTCCTCCAGTAAGACCGTGCGTAAACTGCAGCGTGGAAGAGTCAGACTGGTTTGTGCCGTGGCTCCAGGGAAACCGTGAAGTGAAGGGGCCGGGAGGAGGAGCTCTGGCCCCGGGACACACAGGTGGAGCCTCCCCCTCTGGTCTATTATCCGAACAACACAGGTGCTAGCTAAAGCACATGGTAAACTTAGGGATTTTAATCGATTTGAATTGTTTTATTGCACGTATTAGCTGTTTGCGTGATAGTTACAAGTTAGAAAAAACACATTTATTACCTGCTTACTTACTTGTTTTGACTTGTTGGTAAAATTTCACAACTGAATTTTGTTTACTAGACGTGGTTTGTGGTTGAAGCGGTGCTGACTTTTTTGGCACATGCGTAAAAGCCAAATGCGCGACGTGCTCAATGTGCAACTACCTGGTTCTGATTTGCATAAACAGCTTCAAACTTTCTCCTTTTGTTTTGGAAAAAGCCAGCAGCACGTGGAATTTGCATTACAAAAGGTAGAACGCACACTCCTGTTACATTTTAATTGGTGTGTTTTGTGGCATCAGCAATTTTAAAGTCCCACTTTAAAGGAGGCTAATGATTACATAAAAAGATGCTGGCTTCAAACCAAGAATGTGTTTAAACAAGTGTATGCACATCTACTTCTTTGCTTTGTCAGATGTCAATTCTGATCTAACCAAGAAAAACAAATATTCTTCTCACATGATCAGCAGTTGTACATGTTATAAGCCGAAAACAAACATAAATCTTGTAAATACACTGTGATGTGCGGATGGGGAATGTAATTGCTTGTTTTACTGTTTGAATTGAAGTCAGAAGTTGGAGCTGCTTCAATGAAGAAGTTTGTTTATGGGTCAGTGACTTGTAAGGTAAATTCTGTCCTTGTCATGTTCTGTCCTACATTTCACATGAGTATCATATGGCACATTATTTACACTGGATTCATTCCCAGTAACCATAATCTTTGGTCATTCTTTGTAAAGAAAAACACAACAATAGTTTTCACCTTAAACAGGATTTGAGGTTTGATATCAAACGTCACACACACAAAAAAAGTTTTTGTCAAAATATTTTTATGGAAACACTGCAAAATGTCCATAGAGCACGGTGGAACATCTGAGTAACCTCAGGTATATTTAAAGTGACTGTAATTTTCTGGAGGTAAAAAAAAAAACATCTGCTTTAAGGTGGGATAGTTGATTTTCACACTGCAAACACAATTTAGGTCTAAATCTGACAACTTCCTCTCATAAATCAATCGACACAAGATTAACATTGACAGTATTCATTTTAGTTACAAATATGGTCAATAAACGTATTTTTTTAGTGAAACTGGAGAGGATCACCCAAACACAGCCAATCACAGCGCTCCATTCGACTTCAGATTACAACTAAAATTATTTATTATTCAGTTCAGACAGTACAAAGTGGTCTCACAAATTGCTGCATTTATTGTATAATTTTTTGTGGAAAAAAAGTTTGTTATAAAACTAACTATAAGAAGAAAGAAAATCCCGCACACTGACTTAACTTGCAAAGACGTGATTTATTCGGACATTAGACGACGTTTCGGCACTAGGCCTTCATCTTCTTATTGTTTCTTGGGGCATCCCCTCATTCCTACGCACCTGTCCTAGAGCAACTGATGTGCAAAGTTTTTCTCATAAAACTAACTATAAAAATGAGCTGCCCCAACTTTAACCAGAATAAAGAGTTAGAATTATACTTTAGGACATTCTTAATGAAAACATGTACGTTTTATTTTAGATTAAAAAAAAACATATTTTTTATAAAAACAGGCAAAAAAGAATCAATATGTGTCTGCAAAGGTTTCCCCTCTACCTCTAAAACATGTGCAATTGTCTCCTCGGCTCTTTACTCCACTCCCCTGAAAATGAGATTAGAATTTCAGCCGGACTTCGCTGGTTCAAGAGGGGCCAGCTAACTGAAAATTATGATGATTGACAATCCAAACCCAAGCTTAAATATTGTATTGTTTTCTGATGTTTAGAAAAAAGCAAGCTCTTTATTGCTCTATTGATAAAGAAACTACCCCTGAAACTCCAAGTCATCCTTCGTGAATCTTATCTTAACAAAATAGTATTTTTATACAACACTGAAACAAGAATCATTTCATTGTTGTAAAATATTTTAATTTCACAACAGCAATAAATTTGCGATAGCGTTCTAGACCGGCTCATGCAAGATGGTGGTCTATACTGTTTATTTTATTTTTGTGAATCACCACACATGCACACATGCCAGAGATGTTGAAAACTTTGTTCCTACATACTAATGCAAGGCCTAGTTTCCATACGTGGTCTCAGATGTTTTGTGGTTTGCATTTCCAAATAGTGGAAGAAAGTCATGCCACGGGGAATAACTTTTACTCCTCAAATGAGAACCATTCCCCTGCGCTTGGTGACTGTATCCCTGCACCTCATATATCAGAGAGGAGGGGGAGGGCCTGGGGGGAGAACGTCTCGCCTAATAGTGGCATTAGGAACAGGATATTGTGCTTCCTCTGAACATGAAAGAATACATCAGGTTAGCAGCAGAGGCAGAGGAACGTGCCAGGGCATCAGGGCGGCCCAGAGCGGGTGAGTCACTGCGCTACAATGCCTTTAAACTGGGACTTAGGGCTTTTATTGGAGGCAAGTGGGGAGTTAGTTTCACTTTTTTGACTGTAATGTGTGGTCTGTTTGCTTTTTTAGTGAAACATTTTGAAGATTTTTACTTTTTACTGTCAGATGATGTCAATTTGTTATTGATAAAGACACTTGCTTTTTGCTACTGGCTATTGATGTGTTCTTGTTCAGATTAACATTCTCTCTATAGTTTAGTAGTGCAGTAGTCAAGACCACACTAATCGAGACTTGAGACTAAGACCACAGAATCACGAGACTGAGACAAGATCAAGACCACAAGACAGAGACTTTTATAGGTCATACTTTTGTGATTTTTTTACAATTACCAGTGTCTACATGACCTTATTGTGCAGCGCTTATTGCAAAATACTGTATGTCTAGGACAGGTCACTGCTCTGGGGCCATGAACTCCTGGTGCAAGTTTAGCAGAGTGTACAAAATTTGATCCGGCCTCCAATCACTTTCTAAATATTACAAAATGTTTAGATTTTGTGTTTGTAGATTTAATTCTGGGTTATTTCTCAGGAAAAAAGTGGCAAACTTAAAATGTCTTAATGTGCCAATATAAGTGTTGATTTTATTGAATTTACTGTCTGAAAATTCCAGTTGGTTGCATTTTGTCATATTTTAGCAAAACCTCCTTTGCTCTTGTTCTGTTGGCAAATCTTGTTTTAAAACAGTTAAAATTCTCTCAAATGCTTATTTTAAGAATTTATTCAGTCATTATCCAGTTTAGGATTGTCATTTTTTACAGTGTATACCTTAAGACTTTATTTGGTTATATTTCAGTCCTTGATTAATTCTCCTTTAGATCTTATTCGGTCCTGGTTTAGATACTCCAGATTCATATTTGGTTATTATTGTTCAACTTCCCGGCGCAGAAGCCATGTTCTTGATCAAATCTGGCCCTCTGGAAAATAAAGTTGAATAGCCCTGAGCTAGGTAATTAGCTTTAAAACATAACTGTGCTTGATTCAATTCTGCTAATTAGTTATCTATTATACAAATTTAAAGTTTTGCATACTTTCCTTTTTGCGCAAAAAAATCTAACAAAGTCTGCAATGTTTTTGAGTCTTCTTTGTAATGCAATTTCAAAGTTAAATCCTATCTTTGCTTAGTTTCAAATTGATCATGCATAATATGGTTCAAAACTCTTCAATTGCCAGCTAAACTAATTCCTAGTTTTATCTGTAAAATAATATATCTTAAATAGTTTTTCCAAGAGTACAGATAAATTGTCAAATGTGAAATTTAGCTTACAGTCATTGTCTACGTTCAAAACAACATTTGTGTTTTGGTTATGTTTAGATTGCACTAGCCTCCATTAGCACACTCACACAGCTCAACTCAGGCACAGCGTCTGAATGTTGTGAAATATGCTACTAAGATCATTGTGATGAAGAATGATGCATTAGATAAGCGAGCAAACTATGTAAAAAGCTCCATTTGACTGTTTTTAGGCCAATCAAGTCAGCCATTGTTCCTTTAAGAACCTTTTTTTGTGTGAAAATGCTGATACGAGCAACTAAATTTATGCTTTGACAACTGAACATTTATTTGTTTTTAGTCCATGCTGCTACATTTGCCAGTTACATTTTGGAAGTTTATGCTTTTGGCAATGCATACATCTCTCAAACTATATTCTTTATTTAGAATGAACTTTTACTCTCCTGTTTTCCTGTTCTTTCTGCTCCTTTATGAGTACTTTTGAGGTTTGAATTTTTTCCAGTCATCTTGCTTCTCGTCTGTTTTTAAGACTTGATTGACATGAAGTGACACTAGTGTCTCCAATAGAATGTTATGGAGCAGAACAATGAAAATAATGCCTTTGGATTGTCAAAATGATTCCTAAAATCTTTTTGACTTGTGGTCTTTGGACAAAAAAGCATTAGAAAACCAAAGCACATGTTGGATATAAAGTTGCGGAGATTGCCAACTTCCTCTTGATTCGACCACAGAATTCCCGCTCTTTGCTTGGATCAGATTCCCTGACTTTTCCAGGACATGTTCTCGTTACACTGTGACTGACAAGTTATCACGTCTCATGTATTTTCTCACAGCAAACTGGACTGGGTCTGTACTTGTTTACCGAGGGCTCAGTGCAATAAGAAGCCCACACAAAGCTTGTAATGTAATGACATTTCCAGCTGTGGCCATACCTGCTTGTCTATGCCTGGTCCTGCCAGATCTCAGGAACAAAGCAGGACAGGGCTTGGATGGGAGACTCTTGGAACACCAGCTATAGTGAGACAATTGGAAGGAACTGACACGTGTCCTTGGGCAAGATACTTTAAAGGGACCTATTATATAAAATCTACTTTTCTCCATTTTTAACCATGTTACAGCAGAATTTTCTCATCATGAGTTTACCCAAAGTTGTATTTGGATGGATGGATTCATACATGTTTGAGTATTCTTGTATTGTCCTACAGAAAATCCCTGTATTCACCTACCACCTATCCCAGCCCACTTGTCTGTATTTGCTTGCGATTACTCAACAAATTAAGATTCACAGTAAAGCATGTAAGGTTCAAAATTGTTTGTAGACACTTTTTCAACTACTTCTATTTATGGCATATTAAAGTTAAATTTACAATGAAACGGCAGGATTATCAGTTCTGTGGTTTTGTATAGAAAGTCAATGAACCTGTTTCTATTTCTAAGCCGTTTTAGATAACTTTTTGTGCTTTGCAATAAACAAAAGTATTGATCTACTCATGCCATAGTTTCCTCCTAATTTTAGAGAAAAATCACAATATGTTTCCTTTAAGAAACTTTAAACTTGCCATTTAGGAATTAGTATGGTCCATAATGCAATTCTTTTCAGTCAAAAATAAACAAACTAAAAACTTAACAATTGTCAAATTGATGTATTGACATAATTTTGAAACAGATTTTACCTGAAATAATAGATCTTTACTTACCGTATAGTATACGACAAGCAAGCAGTCACTTACACTTCCATTCAAAAGTTTGAGGTCACCCAGACAATTTTGTGTTTTGCATGAATGGAATAGCCTCCATTAAACAAGAATAGACTGTCGAGTTTCACATGAAAGTTATCTTTTTCTGACCATTTTGAGCATTTTATCGACCCGACAAATGTGATGCTCCAGAATACTCAATCAACCTGCTCAAAGGAAAGACCATTTTATATTTTCTTTAACAAATTAAACTGTTTTCAGCTGTGCTATCATGATTGTACAAGGGTTTCTCTGACACAATGAATGAGCAATCACATGTAGAACACTGGAGTGATAATTGTTGGAAATGGGCCTCTACACCTTTGCAGATATTGAACCAAAAACCAGACATTAGCAGCTAGAATAATCAAATACCAAATGAACAATCTTTAGAGTGCATTTCTGATGAGTGTAAAGTTAGCTTAATTGTTGAAAACTGTACTTTTCTTTCAACAACAAGAAAAACTTTGAAAAGTAGTGTCTTTTATAAAAAAAAAAAAAATGGATTGTCTATGAACAAAACAAATGGAACATTTTCTACAGGAATCCAGCGATGGGAAATCACTATTGATTTCCCATCGCTGGGAAATCAATAGTGATTCTCTGGCACTAATCAAGACTAAAACTTGACTTGATGAAGATTTTTTTTTTTCAAATTTTAGATTATGATTTTCTTTTTTTGTGACAATCCAACCCTTATTCCTGTTAGTAGATAATCCTTTCCACTGGACAATAGCACATGCTTCAGCCAAAAAAATCTAAAATTCTCCAAATGTTTAGTCTGCTGGTTGGAATGATCACCACAAGGCAAAGTTCAGCCTTGTCTTACGGTAATTTTGCTCCTCAATCCAGGCTCTTCCATTAGCATACATACATTTTCCTCGTGTCTGCGCACTGAAACAATTTGGCGGCGGTATCAGGTGACTCCGTAGGGTCAGCCACCTCCACTTCATCCTCTGTTCCAATATGATAATTTCCAAACTAACCGCAAATCTCGGCGTTTCAAACATGTGGTCTTGAGAAGCTGGACCGCTCTTTAGTGCCCTGCCAGGAATAAATTTGACCCACATCTTGTAACATGTGTCTGGGATGCACACTGCTCCTCTGTTCGCGCAGGATGGCACTGAGGAATGTAAATGGAGGCAGGAAGTACAAAGGGTCAGAGCTGCCTGATGTAAAAGGTCAAAGGGCAAGGTGGAGTCAAGTTTAAAGAATTGAAGTGGTGTCTGAAGTCTGGAAGTCTTGTGATGATAATTCTGTAGTTGCTGGGAAGAAAAAACAAAAACGTAAGTGGTTCTCAATACAAACCCGATCTCACAAGAAAGCCTAAATATGCTACGACATTATAGGACTGGTAAATTGAGTATAATTAGCATGATTTCAAGGCTTTTTTGCATAAATATTTAATGCTTCGTCGTCCTGGTTCATTTATGTGGTGGTTGTTAAGATGTGTTCTTATTTATGAATATCAACAAAATCCTTATCCTGATCCTAACCTACCCCATGTCCCAACCTTAAACTTACCAGATTTTCTGACTTGATGGATTAACTTACCCGTTAAACCTAAAGAAAATGTGTGACTTCAACCTATACTCGTATGTTTTTTACGCTGTGAAATCTTGTGTAATTTTTACGCTTTTTCATATTGTGCTAAATCTACGGCGCAAGTACGTAAAAAAGGCGTGAAATCCTGCTCATAATACGCGGTTTTTGTGTTGTGGTAAATGTACGCTTTCTTGTGAGACAGTGTTGAAATAGCCCCCACCATTTCTATGGTGGCTGTAAAGATGTGTTATTACCAGCCCTAAACTTACCTATTTTAATAACTTTAAGCCTAAACGTACCAGAAACTGTCCTCAAGTGGCTTCAACCAAAACTCGTGCTTATTTCGCACTATGATATATTGTGTTTTATGCTTTTTCATATCATGCAATATATACTGCGTAACGTCTGTGTACGCAAAAAAGACTCATGCTCACGCTATGTATGTGTCGTGGTATATATAGCTTTACTGTGAGACTGTGTTGCGTCCAGTTTTTCTTTTCCTTCCGAGGGGATAAAATATCTTAACTTAAGTTGGTAAATTCTGCTTTCCTTTATAAAGTTCAGAGGTTTGGAACAAAAATCAGACTGTACTAAACATTTTATTGAATGTAGTGTTGTAAGAAAGAGCCATGTGAGTCGCTATATGACTGATTGATCTGATTAAATAAATGTTCAACCTGATGTCTCAAAGGTTGTTGTTAAGCTGTGCTAGTGGCCAAAAAATATATACAATACCAATATCCGTTTAGATACCTTATTAAACCAAATCTGTTTTAGTTCATTATTTGATTAATTGGTCAGTGGTGTTTTAGTTGAGTAACATTTGTATTTGTCAACTTAACTTTTTTTTTTTTTAGATAAGGATTTATAAAGAGGAGCATCTATGTTTCAAAATGTGGCCCTGTGTGAAAAAAGATTTGGACACCCCTTGTCAGATCAAATAAGTACTTTTTAAGTTTTTAGCATGGCTTCTTTCATGGTTCATCAGGACTTATCTTTTATCACTGACAAATGTGTTTGGTCGATCACAGCTCAAGAGAAAACACTGTTCATTACACTTTTGTTCAAAAGATTTTGGAACTGTTATAGCATTGTTCCCTGATGAGAAATATTTCCAGAGTTGTATTTAGTATCATTCAGTTGGATCAAACCTGTTAAGAAGGTCTTCTCCCCTCTAAACCTCAGAAAATACTTTATTTAGACTTTCTAAATTTTGCGCTATTATTGACAATAGACACTTTTCAGTCACTATTATCAGCCCAGTCTCTGAAGAAAACATAGATATACAACAAAATGGCAAAAACATACAATAAGCACATCTTCTCGCCTTTTTTTTAGTCAGTATATTACAAAGAACCAAAACGTAAAATAATTTAGTAACTTGAAGCCTAAACGTACCTGTAGTTAAACCCAAAGAAAATGTCGCCACGTGGCTTCAACTTAAGTTTGTATTTTATTTACGTTTTGACATATTGTAACATATTGACGTAAGAAAAAAAAATACTTGCACTTATCGTGCGTTGACATTTTGTTGTAAATCTACGTTTTCTTCGGAGAACAGTGTTGCTATAATAGACTTTGTTTAATCACATGAAAGTTAAAATATGGTAAGAAGGCTTACAGTAAATGTGCAGTTTTAATAATGCAGTGATCTTTGCTATATAAAGATTGTACATGTATTTTGGTGTCTGTCCAGTGAATGATCACAACTGTCAAAAACAGTTGGAACTATTTTTATACAGTCAACTACAGACGATAATTCAATAAATCATTGCAACCTTACATTACATTAGAGCCCTTACACTGACATGTCCAAGTTTGTCCAGTCCAGATACTATTGGTTCCAAAGTAACTCAAATGAACTCACAAAGCAAATTACAGCCATTACAATGTTCAGTTTGACGAGTTGGCTGAGTTACGACATCCTCCAAGTTTCACTCTTAAGTTAGCCTCTCGACAACCTCTTTACAAATGACCCTGAGTTTGTGACTGATGACTATTTTATTTGTCATTCACCGCTGAAGCCTTTTAATGAACCGCCTTCAAAAAGCCCCTCAAAAACTCCTTCAAGATGTTATAAATCCACCTCGACAGCGCCATATTCCTCCTCCCTCTCATCAAACCTTCTTGTTAGGTCTCTCTCTCTGAATGTTTGACTTTGTGCTTGAGTGAACTTGTCCCAGGTGCCTCGCTTCTACAGTCTGTTATTACAATTTCATTTTTTATTATTTCAGCGCAGTGCCACGGCGGGGAAGATCAAACAGTGCAGAGGGGTGGTACGTGTCAGCTCATTGAAGTTTCAGACGGTAATGTATGCACCGGGGCTAATCAATGCAGTTTGAACACAAGCCTGCTTTGACTCAAGAGGAGAGCTAGCGTCATTGTTGTTGTTACAGTGATGGAGCTACTTTTGGTACAGATAGAGATATGGTAAAGTCATGGTGGTGAAGAGGAGGAGATGGAGAGGCTGTGGAGGCTGCTGCTTCTGCTTTTGTGGTAAAAATGAGATGGGATAAGTGGAAGTGGAGTTGTTTTATTCTGGCTTGTAAAAGTAGAAAAAGTAACAAATGGTTTGAGATTTCATTGGTTCAGACATAAAGGAATTAGATTATGATTGGCTGACAGCGACAGGACCATGTAAAGATATTGTAAATGAAGTAATAAGGCATGATTGATTATTTTTGATTGAAGATGATCTGGCTTAGATGTTTAACCAGTTTCAATTATTGGCATTTTAAGCTGTTCTTACTGCTGCAAAGTTTGGCAACAATTGCAATGTTGCTCTTTTTTATGAAGTAATTAGTCATGTTTGGGCTCATTTTTAACCAAATTCATAAATTGACGGAAATGTCCTAATTACAAAATTTAGTTTTTCCAACATCTGAAGCAACATGGAAACACTGCTTGCGTCCCGTATGAATCATTTGTCTACTAATTGCTAATGGGTGTGGCTTCTTAGCTAACTCTTCTGCACTAGAAGAGTTTTGGAACTAAAATAAATAATAAGTTCTCTCCTTGTCAGTTCAGGGAGGTGTGGTCTGAGTAACGTTTTTTTTAAGAGGGGTTTCCAACCATCGGTCCATCTGCTGCCGAGCCCCAGAGGATCTTTTAAAATGTATTTAGTTTTTATTTTATAGTCTATCACTACTTCCTGCTTTACTATGAAAATTTAGCACCACGTCACCAAATGAACAGCGGATTTAAGTAATAAGAGCTAAAATTACATTTTATAATCAGTTGTTTGCATTTGTCACTGGAGCTACCAAACCTTAACTGGTCCCTTGATAAGAACATTTGTGACTGTACCGGTCCTCACATGAAAAAAGGTTTGGGGGGCCTCTGTTGTAAAAGATGATTTGTACCGTTACTGGTCATGTCTGTGGGTCACTGCGACTCCTTCATTATGAGTTTCTGTCAGATCGTAATGTTCCAACAGAAAATCAGAGCAGCCAGATATGCTTCTCTGCTCTGTGCTGGTTCCTAATATGTAAGAACTATTAACGCAGTTTGTGCAGACTTTTTCATTTTGCCTGTTCAAAAGGAGTCAGTTCAATGGATCTCCTCTTTCTCTCAACTGTTTTTTGACACCTTTACAAATCCGGGAATATCTAAAACTCTAGTGTGCATCCTACCTAAGACTTTCTGACCAGAGCGCTATACTTCCAAGCTCTGGAAACAAGGCTTAAGTCTATTTATTACATGTTGTAAAACTGTTGTCTAATTGTTTTAGGCGGACTTGTTCAGTTGCCATCATTCACAATGGGAACCGCCCTGTTTCCTTGTTTTTTCCACAGCTACGTGAGAACATGTAAACATGCTTTCTGCTTCAGTCTGCTCATTGTTGAACGTGATGGTTCTAGTTCACCTGTGAGGCTCAGACAGAATGCTTAGTGAAATAACGAGCTGGTCTCACCAGAGCTCAAAGTGCAGTGTTGACATGTGTCAGGCAGGTGTGATGTTCACTGTCCTTAGGGGGCGTCACTCAACACACTTCCTGTACAGATTTTTTTTTTTTTTGACTGATTCAGGGTTTGCTACAATAAAGCAACAGCTTGCTGATGTGGCAAATAGTTATGTTGGATGCTTTCTCTCAAATTACAATTTCTATAGACTTCATTGTGTGTTTTTTGAAACCAACCAAATGCTGTAAGAGCAGAGAACAATACAGTTTCCTCTGAGTGAGTAGGATCTTTTCACACAGAACGTTAACTTGAGTCTACTGTATTATAGACCAGACTGGAGTAATCAGCTTTTATAGTCAAACCACTGTCATTATGTGAAGTGGAGCAGCCCATGACATCTCTGTACTGTAGCTAAAGCAGAGGTTAAGGGAAACCCAGTCAGCCAAATGAATGCTGGCAAAGGGTTATTAAAGGATTTTGTTTTGAGACGACTTTTAGTAGAAAAGCATTACTGCTGCTTGAGGTGTGTTAGTTAACACAGTACATAAAGCACCCAAAGCTATTTTGTTATACTTAAATTGCACTAATCTGCATCTTTTTGTTTTCATTGAGATGTATTGCCTTGAATAAATCCTGCATATCCATAGTAAAAAGTATTAGAGCTGTAGTTGATGTTGGTTGCTGTTGGTCGACAAAAGACGGGATCAGTCGACTTAAGCCGCCTGCACACTAGAGTAGTTTAGGATCTTTTGCGATTTTTTGACACGCCAAAAAGAGAAGAGGCCACAGACGTAAGGACATTTGGAGCGATTATTTTTCTCAAAGTCGCAGCATGTCGCAGGAAGAACAGAGACGACACAGACTTGGGGAGAGCAACAGAGAACAGTGCGTGTATCACGTGATTGAGGGCAGAGTGTTTTCTTTTGCAGTTATGAAAGTGAACAATGAAATGCGAGAGGGTTAAACCAGGTTTATAAACGGTACAGGAGAGCGGAGGCTCATTTGAGGTGAAGAGCTAATTTTCAACTTGCCAGAGCTCATTCGAGGTAAACTGCATGTTTGCTCTATTTTTTATAGTAGGCTAAAGTCGGTGCTTCGCACATCATTAATCATTTATTCATGTGTAATGCCCTTAAGAAAGAATCCCACACTTTGACTATGTGACAAAGCGTTATATTTGTTTACAAATGATGAGGCAATGTTTCTTTATTAAAAGAGCCGTCGTCACAAGGCAGATGCACCAGATGCTTCTGTTGTAAAGGTCCTCGCGCTCGTCGCAGTGACACACAGACATAAGGAGAGAAAGGACAAAAAATCTCGTACAAAAATACTTACTCCGGCCACCCCTCCCCAAACTCGTAGAGGGGCACATCGGGCTTAAAATTGGGCCAAAACTCCCGTAGTGTGCAAAAGACTTAAAAGGGAGCAGGGCCAAAGTCTGGACCTAAAAATCATATTTTTATCTGAGCATTTACCTGAGCCAAACTGTGCATAAACAAAAAGAAAAAATGCAGAAAATGTATAGTGTATTTAATATTTAAAAAGGCAGTTTGAATGTGAAATCACCTATTATATTAATTGGTTTTGATTTGATACCTATGTGAGTACATGTTTGTAAAGGTAAAGATGAGATAAGACTGGAGTGAATGAATAATGTGGTGTAAGTGCTTTGGCTGTCATGATAAGCTCCATAATACTAATGCATTGTTATTGTTACCTTCAACCATGCAGACTATTCCCTCCAGCTGTACTCATTGTCTCCTTCCTCCTTCCCCTGCCCCGCAGCCTTGACCCAGACCAGGAAGTAACTCCACGAGGTCCTTCCTGTGTACTTGAGCTGTGCCTGTCCCATAACGGTGTGGGAACGAGACGAGGGTGGCCTGTTTCATGGGGCTTTCTCCTGTGTCAGCGGGCGGTACTGTGGCCCTAATGAAGCTCATATGTCCCGGTGTCTTTGAAGTGACATTACCGCGTGCTTCAAAGTCCCCTCTCTGTTTAATATGTATGCTGTCCGCTGGATGGCCGCGCTGGAGCAGGTGACGCTTTACAGGCACCAGATTGAGACGCGATGTCGGCCAATCACAGCAGAGCGCCTGATGTGCATTAAGGATGTAACCAGAGCCATATAAGCGCCACAGAAGCTCGCAAAACTAATTGGTGAGGTAGTGGGGAGGTCAGTGAAGACGGCCTGCATTTGTGTCAGAATAAATTTGGGCAGAGCTGATGGATGATAAAGAAATGTATATGTCATAATTATGTCACAAAAAGTTGTCTTGGGCCGAAAGTGAATCAATATGATCAATAAAAATATAGTCATGATGGTTTCATTCCAGCTTTATGCTTACACTTGTTGTGTCCTTGGGCAAAACACTTCTCAAACATATTCTTGCCTGTGTATTTAAGGTGGTATAGTCAGAAATATGGATGCCATGACTGTGACAATCAAAGAGAAGTTTTAAATTCAGTTTAAATTTAGATCCATACACAATGCAATTCAAAGTGATTTACATAAGAAAAGAAAAACATACATAAACATTGCATACATTACTTTAAAGTTTTCAACCCAGATAGGTTAATATATTAAGAAGATTTTTGTTAAAGAATCAGAGCACTACACATCTTGGGCCTTTTTTTTTTTTTACAAGCAGTTTTGGCCTTTCGAAGTTCCTACATAAGTATATAGTATAGGGATGTTAACTTTTTTTTCTTTTTACTTCAGGACTCAAAATAAACATTTAAAATAAATCCACTGTTACTAGTGCTCAGAACTTTTTTTAATCAAATATCAATCAATATTTGAACAGTAAACAATATTTAGTGTCCATATTTAGACGTCCACCATCAGTTGTTAACGCAACATAATAATGCACATTCAATCAAGTCTTGCTCAAGTTCAAGCTTTGTTTTCTCTGACATTGTGGCTATCATTGTGTTGTTATTGTGTGTATTATTATACAACTATAGAGTGTGTATGTAGGTCAGTGGCTGCATGAGTAAAACGATCGATTTATTTATTTATTTATTTATTTAGAAAGGGACAGTGCACATTAATGAATATATGAACATATGTAAATATGCCAGATTTTAGCCATTGGCTAATTTCCATCTGTAGTCCCTTGACAGGTTGCTGGTGCCATTTAAGGACACACACACAAACAAAACAACAGAACATACAAAAACACATTAAAAACGGATTACACAGAAAACAGGAGAGATTCAAAAAACAGACATAAACTCAGGAGGGTCACACAAATCACAATTTACAACACACTGAATTAATAAAGTGCAATTGCATTTTTAAATAACGTTTTAACAGTAAAAAAGTTATATGAAATCCTATTGCACATGCCCATATGCACAATTGCACAAGCCCTAAAGTGCTGCGTGTATTGCACAAGCCCTAAAGTGCTGTGTGTATTGCACAAGCCCTAATAATTCTAGCCTTTGGATTCGCTGCAAACTTCAAACAATTTTCTACGTCTTCGAACAATTTTAAATCCCTAGTAGGGTATGTATTTTTATTTTTGCACTGCACCGAAATATAGGCCCCAGCAACTATTAGATTTAAAAAGAAAGCATAAAAGTACTTACATATCCCTCTCTTGTTTATTGTAAGTCAATGAGAATCTATAATTTATCCACATCGCTGTAAACGGTGCAGAGTATATTCAATATAAAATAATGAATCAGTTATTATAAAGGCATTTACATTAATAGAGTACCCCACCCACTAAAGCCACTGTTAATACCCCTGTTGCCCTTGGGACCAGAGTACACTGTCTCTGTACATACTCGGGGTTCTAAAAACAAAAAGGAGAAATTGAGATTTGTCAAATGTTCTGTCATCTTCTGACAACAAACAACTTGACACATCTTAAACGTTGTGTGCCTGCTGGTGCACATGAGCTGTCTGTAGAGTCCCATTGCCCTGGGCTGGACTCTGACATGTGTGGGCTGCTCTGTTCTCACATATGTCTGTGTCTGTGCAGCTCTGCTCTGTGTCTGTGAACATGACATGATGCACTGAAGGCATGTTTCCACTTAAGTCTTATCTGATTCTCTGTAAGACTAAGCTGCACATGTTTACATAGAAAACAGACACATCTTCCTGCGGCCTATTCCATTGCATACCTTTTGAGTTGTTCAGCATTTTAATTTTTAAAGGCCATGAGTCCAGGTCTGTTATATTGTGACATAGTTGAATGTAAAAGTCAACTTCTTTATAAAAGCTGCACTGTCAACATGTATGTTATAATATCTAATTTTAATGTTACAATTCTTTTATGTCTCATTTTCATGCTTGTACAATTACACTGTGGTGCATTCATTGGTCCTCAGAAACTCAAGAAGAAATAGTGAGACATTTTGGAGTGCAGAAATGAGCTTAAAACTGCTGCACAACTTGTACGTCAAACAAAACAAGATGATTTGTCTTTATCATTTGGTAACCGTTTATTTACATTCAATGGAATCAGAAAGCTCTAGCAGTTAGAAAAGCAAGTAGTAAAAATTATATACAGGGGACGTTTAGTTTTTAAGAACAACAAATGCTACTGGTCAACTTAATTTGCAACATCAATTATTTTATTATTGGTGTCAGTTCATTGTTTTTTTGTTATTTATCAAATGCTTCCATATAAAATAGTGTAACAATTACAAAAAAAGAAGAAAAAACGTAAACAATTCAGAAACCCAACATATCATCTTGATAGCCCAAGAGTTCTATGATCACATGACTGCAGCCTGTGACCAAGCAAAAGACAAATTCATAATCCATTCTAGATTATAGGGATTAAGATTAAATCAGGGGAAAGATTATATCATTTCTTTTGTATGATCAAAGTGATCGGAATGTTAAAGTTCATGTGACATACAAACAGTCAGATAAACACTTATTTACTTTTTTAGATTAAAGATTCAAGTGTCTTATTTGACCGAAGAATTGAGAAATTCAATTCTCACCAGTGTTACAGTGAGGATTTTGCACATGTGGGTTCATTTTCAACTTGCCAAATGTTTATACCTCTCCCCATTTACAACTACAACTCTCCTGTATTAAAGATGTCAAGGCAGGAAAAAAAATTGTCACAATTAATTCTAACTCTAGATTAATTAATTACAACCTGAATAGTCATGATGACAACTCGACCATTATTACTAACATAATCTCTCTCATTTATTTTCTACTTCTTGTTCTGGTTGCAGGTGACTGCAGCCTATCCCAGTGACTTTGGGCCTTAGCGGGGAAATCCTGGACAATGGCCAACTCGTCTCGGGGTTACAGACAGACAACCGTTCACACTCAATCATTCACGAGGGGCAATTTACTGTGATGCACAATAAACCTAAACATACATGTTTTTGTAGTTGGGAAGAACAGTGACATGGGGGACACGGGGAGAACATGCAAACTCCACCCAGAGAGATCTTGAGATGTTGACCCTCATCTCCTGCTCCCACCCAGTCCTATAATCTCTCTCTCGCCTTCTCCAGAAAGCTAACTTGTACTGGACGCACTAAAACAGCCCTCACTCTGATGCTCTTGATTCTTCACTGCTGCCTGGGCTCAGAAATAGCTTATTTTTCCAAAAAAGTAATTGACAAATTCTGTATGTGTATGTGGCGCAGGCTAAAAATGTTTGCTTTTCTGCGTTCCCACTGTATAATTATCTTACAGAGTGACATCTTTGCCTCCAGGCCTGAGTGCACATACGATTAGAGAATCAGCGCTGCACCTCCAGAGCACAGAAGCTCAGTCCACATGAATGCAGCTCTTTGTGGCTCTATTGTTAAACAGTGTAAGGAGAAACGTTTCAAAACCAAGGGAGAGGCCTACAGTGTCATTAAAGGCTGTATTTTGTTACTGTGAAGGAAAAATGCACGTGTTTTATAGGTTTGAGGGGGGCTGTATGTTTGGGTTTACTGAATACGTGCACACAATGTAAGTGCATGTCAATGCTAAACACTATTGGTTTTTGCAGAAGTTTGATTTCTCTGCTTGTTCTCAGAGGTGGATGAGACACAGTTACTTTTATTTGGGTAACTTTTTGAAGAATTTGTACTACTCTGTGTAGTTTTCCAGCAACAGACTTGGGCAATATTTCCATAGAAGTAACACTACGATTAGTTAAGTAAATGTTTTGGTTCCTCTCCTCACTCAGGGTGTCTTGTGTTTTTGTTTTTGGTTACTAAACGTCACTGCAACTCAGCTTTTCTCTTCTCTTAGTTTTTAGAAATCAGAACTACTTCATGCCATTTTCAACTTTTGTCAGACTTTCTTCACAAATTGCAACTTCACAGTGTAAAACGATGGCACCTGCTGTTTGCACCGCAAAGACTATCACAGTAGTTTCATGTTTTTTTATTAGAAAAAAAAACATGAAACTGTCACATAAGCTTTAAAGGGAAACTATTCTGTTTCTTCCCTGTATTTTACTAAAAGAAATAATAACAAATCCACTGACTTCCTGTTTAAAACTTCAGAACTAATTAGCCCCGCCTCTTAGTCAGCACGTCTTCATTCATTTTAACAGGAAAGAACTCTAAATAGAAATGGGAGTACCAATATTCTGTCGAGCTGGTTTCCCCTGTTGAGATTGCTCCCCCTTGTTTAAAGTTAGTGAAAATAAGTATTTTTGTTTTAATTGTAAATCACTTTTGCTAACCCTCTCCCAGGCCTCAATCCTAATCTTAATGGTGCACTGTGTAGTTTCTGGAGATGAAAAGTGACCTTCACAATTCAATACAAATAGAAAGATAAAATCATTCTTTAAATTGGAACATTCTTATTGGGGATAAATTAGTGGATTTGATGTAATAATGTCAGAAAAAATAGCTAAAGAAGCTTCTTTTCCATAGAAATAAACAGGAAGAGGCCCTCCTCTTGCTCAAATAAGTGCTAGTTTTGTGACCATACAAGCCTTCTCATTGTAAAATTACACATTTTTATTAGTTATTTAGTGTCACAGAAAACATGCTTTTATTCAAGTTAATTTTTTTACCAGAAAGTTACACATTCTACCCTTAACTGTCGGATTATGCCTAAATGTAGCAGAATTATTTATTAACTATTTCCCTGGTAAGGTTGGGACTTAACAAACAGTCAAGTCAGTAAGGAGGACACATCTCGACAAGGGAACCTTTTCGACACGGCAGTAGCCCTTTTTTTACAGTACCGTCATTTTTTTTTTTTTTTACCACTTACGGCACTGATCCAAATACAAGAAAGCAATACAAGAACACTGTTATGACATATAAACCTATAAAAAAAACAACAACTAGTGACTTGAAATCTCCAAAACCTTTATGCACAGTTATTTACAGCTCATGCTCTTTGATCCATTCAAGTGCACATGAAGGCTGAGAACTCACTTTCACCTGCTTCTCCACACCTCCATTGTTCCCTTTTGTCATTATCTTGTGTGTGTCATGTGCCGAAATGCTTTTATGTTTCCCAGGTCACCTCTCCACCTCTCCTCTGGGGTCCCATCCATCTCCCCCCTCCTCCCTGTCTCCTGTGAGCCTCCGCAGGTACGTCTTATACCACCTAAGTCCAAACAAACATGGCTGACCGCTCTCCGCTGCTGTTTGATATTTCAGGTAATTGATCCATGAGAGGGCTCCATTGATGGGACGCCGTGGGGCCCCCCAGTGCAGGAACCAGGCTTCCTTTGGTGGGACGAGGGGTGCAGCCAAGTGGGGCAGTGCTGAAGGACTTTCCCTGGGAGTACCGGGTTACAGTGTGAGAAAGTTTGGAGGTAGGTTTTTGACAGTGCGTGAGGTGGAGGAGGTGAAAACTGGTTAGAACAAGGTCAAAGGGGCCGATGGAGCAGAGAGGGTCCACGGTAACTAAATATGTTGTTAGCTCAGACGAGTGTTTTACAAAGTTAGAGGGTCACTGGTGTCAGCATCAGTGAGTGCTGAGGCCAACAGTTCTCAAGGGATCATTATAATAATGCTTAAAGTTGCACTGTGTATTACTGGAGGTGAAATGTCATCTACACAATTCAGTAAAATTTGAAAGTTAAAACTGTACTTTGGGACTTCCTGAATGGAGATAAATACATTTTATGCCATAATATGAAAACAAATCAGCTAAAGGAACCACTTTTCTGCAGAAGCAGACGTGTTCTGGCTCTCCTCCAAGCCAAATAATAGACTATTTTATGTTAATGCAAGTCCGCTCAAAGCAAAATGCAGATTTTTATTAATTGTTTAGTGCAGTGGTTTTTTGAAACACATTTTTTTGAAACATTGGTAATTTTTTTAATATAACAATTTCTTGTGATTTACCATCCTAAATATAGAATTTTGGATTGAAAAGATCAATAGCTTTGAATAGAAACATTAAAACCAGCAAAAATGACCATAGGAAATTAACCCTTTATTCAAATTTGGTACAGATAGCTTAGCTTTAATTTCCAAATTTTAATGTGACACCAGAGCAAAAAGTGATAGGGGGTCCTTGGAGGACTTTTGAGCTGATAAGGGGTCCCTGGTCTGAAAAAGTTTGAGAACCCCTGGTTTACTGTAACAAAGACATCTAAATGACAGAAATATGCATTTATTCACATTTATTTTTGGCCAAAAGGTGCATCTTTAAAGTTAAATACAAAATCAACTTCTTGCTTCTAATTTGTGTATAATCATTCATTTTCTACTGATTGTTCTCGTTAGAGGTCATGGGTTACTGACCCAGGACTTTGGGCCTTAGGCAGGGAAACACCCTGGACAGTGGCCAAATAACAACAGGGTCATATTGGGTGCCTACTATTCTGAGGCAGTACTTACTCAACATAAATGAAAAATTATTATTATTATTTTATTTTTTTTTTTTCATTTTTTCTGTCAATTTTAGTACAAATTGGAAGTAATTTCAATACATACATAATAATGTAAACTATATAATCTGCATTTGTTGACCCTATTTATGATGATACAGATGGTTGTAGAACTCAGCTTTCTTTTGTTATTTTGTCCTTGTAAATTACAAAGTTATTACTGTGAAATATGAATAAATATTTACCATCCTTTCATTCTCCAAAATAAAGCTAACTTCCTTTGAAACACAATCCTGTAAAATAGACACACTTTTACCTGGACAATCTAAACTGATGTCTCTGTATTATCTTACACCACCGCTAGTACAGAATTGTGCTTGGGATTTTCCAAACCATGGAAACTTCAGAAACAGAGAACTTGAAGTCTAGAGATGGAGAATTGCTACACAAAAAACAATTAATCTGAAGTTTGTTCCAGCACAATATTGGTTGAGACCCAGTACAAGAATGGCTGCTGTAAAGCCTTATAAAATGGTAAAAATACATAGTTGTTAATCCACGAGACTTGCCTGTTCCTGCAAGATAACTATTTCATTTAAGTCGCTGCCCATAAAACCTGAACACACTACTCTACCTCCAGGCTTTGACAGCAAATGCAATTACCATCACATGTTACTCACTGGGTAGATTTACTTTTATCACTATTTGCTTTGTGTATGTAATTAAAAGCAAATTTGTGTTAGTTCATAGGCAGTGGGCAAACGTGCTTTTTGTGTCATAAAAAGTACTTTGTAAAATGTAAAATGGATCTTGAAATTGTATCTCATCAGGTTCCATCAGAGGCACATGTTGTGGACAAAGCTGAGGTCAGCAGACCCCAGGCCAGTGAGGGACAACCAGGGGCTGTTGTTGTCATGGTAACTTTTGGCGCACACACACACATACAGGGAACAGAACAGGGTCCTAATACACAAATAGTCTTGTATAGGAAAGTGCTGAGGGGATGTGAGCAGAGGTCGTACGTCTAGCGTCATGTGACCACACCCAGTTTGACCAGAGGAACTGCTCTATGAGAGTTCAGTCTATGTGGTAATCTGTTATATGCAACACGTTTTAGCATCTCGAAAACATAAACAGCTGCCACAAGTTTAGCTCGCTTAGGTAATGCCTTCTGAGCTCCATGATTACTGTCTTCAACTCCTGTTTTTAGGGCTCAAAATAGGGACTGCCCCAGGTAAATAGGGACGTCTGGTCACCCTCACGAGAATTGTTACTCAAGCCACACTTCCCCCGAACCCATGCAGAGGCAAATCCGGTTTATTATAGGGCCCAAACTCTTCTAGTCTGCAGAAGGCTTTAAGAACATAGACAGAACACTGGAAGGGTGAAAAATTCAGTCATATGAGAGAAGCTCGGAGTAGAGCCACTGCTCCTTCACATTGAGAGCATCCAGTTGGGGTGGATTGGGCTTTCTGAACGACAACCCATTCCATTTTCTTTCACTTTATGAAAATGTTAAGATATAGTTGTTCACTTTTTTCTGCCGTACCCACTCTTGGCAGTGCACTTCCTGTGTAGTTGCTGTGTTAGCCTGTAGAATTCAGTTGCTTGGTTTATTTTAGCTATCAATCACAGAGCAAACAGGAAACGAGATGCCAAGAAAAGTGGGCGGGGTTAAATAAGATGAATACATTTCACATAATTATTTCTGCTGATCTTTTGTGCGATTCAGTTTTCTATATAGCTTCTGGAAATAGAACATGTTTTGGATATGCCTTCTTATGTGACTTGCTCTAATTCCTTATCATCGCACCCTACTTCAGTTGTCCTCAGCTTTTCTTGGAGCATCTGATTTGGGTCCTCGTCTCCCTGATAGCGCTCACACAGGCTGGGGGGGGTACCTTTAACCCTCACAAATATCTTTCTGTTGGGCCTGTAAGTGTGGCATTACCTGGATACGTCTCCTGTTTCACCACACAACACAACACAAGCATCCAACCAGCCCACAGCCAAGTGCAGGAGACCCAGCCCAAACACCAGAACACTGAGGCCTCTACGGTGTCTCCTGGGGGACAAAAAGGACATTCACAGCACAACAAAAGCCGTCACACGGGGCAAAACGCTGAGGCACATATAGCTATTGTTAAGTAGGAAGTGACATAACCAGGGCTGCAGATTAGAGAAAGGCTCTTGTGCAAATAAACCACGGAGCAGTTACAGCTGGAGCTTTGTAAAATGGGAAAGTTCGACCTTCAAGCTGACATTAATAGGTCGGAAAATAAACAAATTGTACGCAACAGTGAAGTTTAATCAAGCACTAATTTGCCTCTTGCTTTATTAGAAGTGTTGCCCAATTCCAAAGCTGCTCTAGATCTGTGCGGTTCTTTTAGTTTGCAAAACCAATACGATGACTCTGAGGAGAAGTTTGATTGTCTGATAAAAGCTGCAGAGATTAATCGAATGAGGCTCAAGTTAGTATTGGAATAAGATTTGTTACTGAAGTAAAAGTACAGATACAAGAGTAACTTGAAATGAAATGTGGTGATTTTGATGAAGAGTTGTCTTGATTTGCCAGTCATTTAATTTTGTATCCAGATGTTCTTGTCAGTCAGTTAAGTATAATTTTTCTCAAAGCAAATATAACCTCCCAACTCAAACATAAAGCATTTTTTATTTTTCAATCTTTTTCAAACTTGTAGTCCAAGAAAAAAAGTACAGATAGCTTCTCGAAAATGTAATTAAGTAAAATTGTCCACTCTAATGTGTACTTCAAGTTGGGGTAACTAACTTTTTTAGTTAAAAAAAATAGACCCCAGACTACTCTCTGAATCAAATAGTAAAGAATTTAAGTTCTAATCAGCAGCATAATGCAGCAATACCTAAAAATGTTACATGAGTACAGCTTTTCTACTTAGTTATGTTCCACCACTAACAGTGACAAGTTGACCATATGATAATCCTAAATATAAACATTAACGGAACCAAACAGAGGCTCCATATAAAGACTTTTTAGGGCTAATACAGAAGTGTTATTACATCATTGATTGTCTTAATAATGCACTTGTAAATGTTCTGCATCTAGAAGTCTCAGTCACTGTATTTCAGTTATATTTGGTGAAAATAATTAAGTAAAGTATACACCAGCGTCCCCCAAACTTTGTTTTGTAAGGACCAGTAAAGCACAAATTTCTTTTCCAGGGGACGGTCAAGATTGGGCAGCACCAAAAACCACAACGTAAAATGCAGACAACTCAATAGTGTATATATATTTTTAGCTCTCTTATTGCTTGAATTTGCGGTTTATAGGATTTAAGTGGTTGTATCTTTCCATAGTAAAGCACAAGGAAGTATATAACATTTATGCCAGAGGTGGACAGTGTTTTTTCACAAGGGCCGTATTGTGATGAAGGGCCGAAATGCCAGGTGTAACAAATTGTCATTGTCAATAGAATAATGTATTTTTTGTGTATTTATTGTGACATTTACCAAGACCACGACAGCTAATCAAGCAAGAAAAAAGCAATATAAAGATTACCACTTTCTAAACTGTTGATGGCCGCATTTGGACCCCGGGCCATAGTTTCCCATGTCTGATTTATGCAAAGATGTAATTAACAATAAAACATATGAGCATGTAAGTTTGGTGATGTATGCATGTCTGTCAACTACTAAAAGTTTACTTCTTATCAAAGCAGTAACTATTGCAAATGGTTGAAGCTGAAACCACCTCCTACACACAGAAAAAGTCTCACAGCTTTAAGTAATGTTGTCTGAGCAAAACAAAGCTTCAAAGGTAACTGATCTTCTCTTTCACATTTGCAGCTCACAAGAGAAAAACAATGATACAAGTAGTTTTATTGTGGTCACACCCAGAGCCATAGGCAGTGTTCCTGATGGCTGCACTGACAGTTTACGTTTGTCATTTGTGTGCAGAGACCAAACAAAGCCCGAGGCAAATTGTTCAATATATATACTATACTATTGGTGCACACAATCTGAAAAGAGGACATGGATGTATGGGAATAACTGAATCATCTCTTGAAGACGTTTTAGAATGTGGATTTTTAAGGTCCTGAGTGACGGGCAGAAACAAATGAGACGCTGCTGCCACCATAAGGAAAACTGTGTTAATTACACCTACAATTCCGACACTTTTTTTGCGTTTTTCTCTAAATAAAATTAGTATAGTGATTCAGCCAGTTTATCTTCCACTCTCTCCATTTTTGAAGTGAAGTTAAAGGTACAAAGGCTTAAACAAATCTTTTTTTACTTGCATATTTTGTTGGACTGAAAATTATACAAATGACTTAACTCTGCATCTGCATATAATTGATTTTTACGTCCTAGAGCAGGGGTCTCAAACTGGCGGCCCAGGGGCCAAATGTGGCCCTGCAGATAATTTCATGTGGCCCCAGGATGATTTACTATTGATAGAGGCCCACCAATCAATACCGTTGAGATGTGACTATAAAAACTTCTAAAAAAGCACTAGAATACAACATCATACTAACAATTTGGCCAAAATTAACTGGAGCCTAGTTTTATTTACTTGTGTGTATGATGTAAAATGTAAATCAATGACTATAGACATATTCTACATTAGGCTTTACTAGCCTAATATGCTTATTTATATAGAATATAATATAACATAGTAAGTCCTGTATTTTTAAATGTGGCTCTGACCAACGCCGACTTTATTTCGGCTCCCAGCTCCATTTGTCCTAGAGCCTAGTTAACCATGGAAATCTGATTCCTTATTTTTTAGACAACATGAAACTGATGTTACTCAAACTAATAACTTTTGATTTCAATGAGATTATGCATTTGATTTAGACACTATAAACACAATATATGCAGTTTAGCTAGTAGAGCTCAGAGTTTTCTGGCAATTTTTGGAGGAAAACTAAGCAAAACTAAGCTTTTTGGTGAAAAACTCGATCCAAATTCTCTAGGGATTAACATTTCTTTATCTTATTAACCTGCAATTTCACCTTGGACTGATTCCAGTGGGTATTTCTGATACAAACACTTGCTCATGTGTCTGATCAATCACACTGCTCTTTATGCAGGCAAACTCCATCCTTCAGTCCCACAGAGCGTGTCCAACTTAACAGCTCGACACATACCCATACTATGCAAAGTAAAAAATGTACAAGTACTCAAAACAAAACACTAGTAGTTGTTAAAATTAACCACTTTACTTCTCACATGACATCCTTTACATTTCCATAGAAAAATAAAATGGCCAGCTCTGAACGCATTGGAACTGAGTTTGTTCAAAATCCCTTCAAAGTCGATGAGAAATATAGACTTCAAAGTGTCTCTGCTGCAGTTTCTGTCAGAGTAGCACATTCGTGGAGCTTACATTTGGTTGTGTGTCCATTTTGTTTCTCAGGTTAAAACACGGTAGCTGAAGTGAGGAGGGTCTGTGGAAACAAACCAGGAAGTACGAGCAGAAGAGGTCCACCAGGCAGGAACCATGCATAGCCACAAGTTAAAAACAAGCAGAGCGGAGGCAGCTGGAAAAACAGGTGCACGCATGTAGTCCCACAACTGACTAAAGTATTAATGGCTTTCAGAATCGCTTGTTAATCCCGTTTAATCCTAAATTGCCTGTATAAATATAGCTTTGCAGAATTTTTCTGGTGAAATTAGCAACTGTTATTGCTCATTTGAAACTATCTCGCGCACAAGTTTAGCGTATGAAAACTAGCTGGTCATGATCTTCCAATGCCATAAGCCAAGAAATATCTACACAAAATAAACTCAAAACATTCATTCATAACAAAATGTTTTACAAGTCAGTAGGTCCAAAGAAAAGTATTTACAATGGATTAGATTGTGCCTGGTTAAGTTTTTGAGTCGGAGCCGTTTTGAAGATCTTCGGACATCTTCTCAATTTCCTCCATCTCTTCGTCCTGCTACACAAAACAAACGTGTTACAGAGATGAAGAGAGAGAAGACTGGAACCTCAGAGACAAACCAACCTTCTTGAGCACAGTCAGCAGCTCTTTGACTGTTGTGAGCAGTGTACTGGACGATTTACTGAGCTGACTGTGGTACACATTCTTCTGCTCCTCTGTGGACTTAAGAGCCTCTTGAGCTTGGCTCAGAGACTGCTTCACCTCCTCCAGCTCTTTGGACAAGGCTTTGTTGGCCTGCTCCAATTGTGTTTTCACCTTCACATCCTCCTCTACAGCACATGGGAGAAAAATAAAGCAAAGGATAAAAACTGTTATTGCCCGAGATGCCATTTCCATCAAATTTTAGTGACACCTTGAGACAGGTGACAAAGAACTAACTTTGAATGTTTATTCATTAGATCTGGTTCTCAGACTAAAAGTATGTGCCAGTCTACTCAGCAATCAGCCCTCACAGATGAGTGAGTGGTGTGTGGAGCAGAACTGGACTTTTCTGTAGCAAAGCTCAAATTGAGCCAGATCATTGTCCTGTTGGACTACTGACACAGAGTGTAGCTTGCAGCAGACTGAGAATGAGATTACCCATCGGTCGCTGAACTTATGATTAGTCTACCAAATTTTCAAGGAAAAAAACAAGACACCGATAGTTAGAGCAGTGTCCAGAGAGTAGAATGAGACAAAGAAATAAAGTTGGCCAAAATAAATAAATAAATTGTCTAGCGTTGGCTAGCTGTGCTGTTGTCTTATAAGCAGACTGCTAGTCAAGAGAACGATCCCACTCCTGTTGTCATACATTACACAGACATACCCATTTTGTTGTCTTGAACAAAAAGCTTTTGTTCTATATCTTCTCGTGCCTTGTTGCTCTTCTCCAGTTTTTGCATCATGCTGCCCACGTCCACCATGGCTCCATTATACACAATCAAATTTCCAGATTCACTGGCCGGAGCCTGAGGTGCAGCTTTGAGAGTAGGAAGCAGGGCTTTGTTACCTGAACACACAAAGGCATTTACAGTCAGCACAACAATTACACCATCATTATAATCCGACTGAGAATATACCATGCACTACCCTACATTTAGTTGAAGACAGTAAACACAAACATGTGGAAAGGCACAACTCACCAAGCAAGTTTTCAATGTTTACATCAGGAATGGAAGGAGCAGGCTCGTCCTTGCCTCTGTCCGTCAGTTTACGGTAGTGACAAGACTCTCGCACCACTGGTTTGTTAAGAAGCTTCTTTACCTACACACAGCACATTTCATGTAGGACTTAGAGTTACAGTTAGTCCTTGTGTCACTTGAATCTTGTGTGTGCACTTACTTGAGCTCTGGAGAGGTGCAGGCCTAATGTGTAGAGGATCTCCTCCAGTCTCGCTCCAGCAGGTAGCCACAGTGACTTTGGTCAAAGTACACAAACGCCATCAGCAGCTCCCGATTATACGTCACCATCTGCTTCTTCTCCTAAGGACCAAATATCATACAATAAATAAATCAGATGTCAAACAGCCTGCAAACCCAACCTCTGTCAATACAAACAGCAGAAACAACAGATCATAAGTCTAATTGGTCACAAAATCTATCCAGTTCTTGAATAGAAAAATACAGGAAAAACAGAGTTGCACTAAAATTCAGCTCAAAACAAACTAGGCACCTACCTTATCTTTGGAGGAGCGCTCCTTAGAAGACTTGCGATCATCCTTACGATCCTTCTTATCTCGATCATTGGAATCTACTTCATCTTTATCTAAATATAGTAAAGAAAAAGGCCTTGATAAGAGTCTCATTGACTGGATTGGGCTAAATGTAAAAACGTTGATAGTTTTACCGTCGTCATCATCCTCGTCTGCGTCCTCGGCCTCTAGAGGGTCGTACTCCTCTGCATTGGCTGGGCTGCCGTCATCTTCATTGTCATCTTCATCTCGCGACGGCTCCTTTTTCACAGTCTTCTCTTCAGGCTGGATCATACACACAGTAAATGGTAATTTTTTCCCTCAATTTACATACAGGTCTTTGTATGGGCACATACAGTGGGGGAAATAAGCATTTGATCCCCTGTTCATTTTGTGATCTCTAAAAGAGTGTTTGTGGGACGTTTGGCATCAACTCTGCGTGTTGCGGCGGCTGATTACAATCCAAAGAACACCATCCCAACAGTGAGGCATGGAGGGGGAAAATATTATGCTTTGAGGATGTTTTTCTTCCAACAAGTCAGAAGACTAAACTATATTGAAGACAATATGAACAGTGCAATGTAATGCCAGCAGTGAGGTTACTGGAGTTATGGTTACAATAACCCAAAGCAGCAGACAGAAAACTGAAGACAACCCTGCAGGAACGGTCAAAAATTCCTAAAGAGATTGGTGTGAACTTAGTAAATAACAATTTCTGACTGCAGTGATTGCTAACCATAGTGATGAAACAAAGTACTAAATTAAAGTTGCTTTGGGAGCCAAATACTTCCTCTAAAGAACACATACAAATTATAGCTTTTTATATTTTTTGTCGTTTTTCTATGTAAACTGTGTGGCAATCCAAGTACATGCCTATGCAAACAACAGTCCCCTCACTCCAAATTATGAGTGGATCACAAAGTTATTCCCCAGCTGTACGTGTGACTATACCTTGCGTTTCTCCTCTTCGTCCTCCTTGGGCTTCTTTGTGACCGGTTCCTCCTCCTCGTCCTTTTCCTTTTTTATTTCACGTTTTTCAGCCTCTTTCTTTTCCGACTCTTTTTTAGCCTTCTTCTCCTTCTCCTTCTTTTCATCCTTTGAGGGGAGCGCAGCCAGAGCTTTATAGATTCGGAATCCAAAGTCACGCTGTAGCATTTCATTGAAGAGCTCAGCGAACAGTGAGACCTGAAGATACAAGAATGTGTTAGATCAAAGAAAGTTCAAAACACTGCATGAAATTGTGCGTGTGGTTACTTCAAACGAGTGCTCCTTGTTGTCCTCGAGCCTGTAGTCCAGCAGCACGCTCAGGGACATCACGCTGCAGTCAAACTTGCCGCTCTTTGCAGCCCAGTTTGGATGCACCAGGATAGTGGGCTCGTCTGGGAGGATGTAGCGTCGCTCTCTCCGCTGGCGTTCAAGCTCCTCCTGCTTCTTCCTCTCCTCTTCCTGAATATGACAATTTGGATTTAATAAAGGAAGCAAGCATGTAAAAGTGAGAGTAAGTTTGTTCTGATACAGATACTCTGACACCACATTTTTTCCAGGTATCCTTTCCTGAAAGAGGAGCTATAGATGTAGGCAATCTCTGTTTTCTCCTTGTGCCCAATCCTAATGCTAGCCTAACACAGAGCAGCTGAAATACAAACTGCAGAGGCTCTAGAAACAGGCAAAAAACTGTACCGCGACTATCAGACAGCTGTGCTTTTAATCTGCAATGTCCCTTTAGTTTACTTTTTCAAACCAATGTGATTGCTGTGTTGCTACTAACCAATTATCTGACTCACACGTGTAATAAAACTTTATCAAAACAACGCTAACAGAGTACAAACCTCTTTGTCTTCCTCTGTGCGAACTGGCTCCTCTTCCTCAGGAAGTTTGACCTCGACTTTTTCAGGTTCTTTGGATTCCTCCACCTGCTCCTCCACTTTCAGTGCTTTGTGAGGCGAGCGATCAGCTGAGACTTCAGGCCTTTGGAACTTAAAGAGCGGCAATCCAGCTCTTTACGAAGATCACTGACCTAGATTACAAAACAACAAAACCACATTTAAGAAGATATACATTTCCTTATATATTTGAAGTACAAATAGAATGCATTAATTGTTTTGTTATGGTCTTTTAAATGCTCTTCTGTACCTTCACTTTGGAATATCACCAGTTACAATCTTTACAAAAAGCACTCACCAGGAATAGTTTTTGAAATTTCTACTGACAAAGAGGAATACACACCTTAAATGCTGGTGTAAGTTGGCAGTTGTAATAAACATGAATTGATGGACTGTATAAATGCCAAGAGCAAGCCTGGTGATGATTTAACGAACATTAGAACCGACACTCCACAAAACTGGGAGGAAACTATTTATCTTGTGGTGGAAACTCATCACAACTCAAACAATACTTTGGGATATGCTTCATGCAGATACATTGATTTGAGTTGCCACACTGTAGTTAAGACAATTATCTAATATTTTTAGGCCAACAAATCCATCCAAATAAAAGAAAAGGAATACTAAACAAGCCAGTCCATCAATTACACTTAGCTATCTTCAGTTCGATAAAGTAAAACTTACCTTCATGGATTTGGGGTCCAGTTTGGCCCAGTGCGTGGGAGTGCTCACATCCTTGGACTCACTGTCGTCCTTGTCATCTTCCTCCTTAAAGTCAGATGTTACAGAGACAGGCAGAGAGAGGGGAGAGAGGCAGGGGTGAGAGAGAACAGTTAATACGTCGCTTATGGTGGTGCGAGGTGCAAGTAGATCCGTGCAAGAAGCATTGCCACATCTGACTTATATTTGTTCATCTAGTGAACGCGACTGTGCTTAAGTCCACTGCTACTGACGCATACACAAGCACAGCTCTCTAGCTTTTGTAAAGACCAACACACATACCCCCCCAGCTGCCAATCAATCAATCTGTGGAACACAAAAAAGGTCAAATCAATGAGAGGTGTGTGGGTGCAGCAGGTGAACTCAAGCTGGTCTCCAAACACAGTGGCCAAGGCCCTAGTTATAGTCTATAGAATATTTACAATTTGTATGTTTTTAGAAGCCTATGTTACTTGTAGCGATCTGTGCTTCTGTCCAACCAACTGCCCTGGAAAAACCAAGCTCTAGATGTGGTCCAAATGAAAATGTCAAAATCCAACATTGAAAACAGACAGGGAGACAGGGGAACAGAGAAGGTGGGGCTAAGGGGAGGTTCTCTTTTCAGATGGGGTCGACTCGATGTGAAAAAAGAACATGTTGAAATGCACAGCTGACTCCACACTTTCCAGCGTTTGACTTGACATCAGTACAAATTTGTTGTTTAGAAAATAATATCTAGTTCATATTCTTCAAAAGAAATTACTGGTCGCCCAATTAAGCGGCGTTTTGAGAACTGGAAGTTGTATTACCAGCTGCCATTCGGGGGCCTATTCTGCGTCCACTGAATGTGTCTGCTGGATTCGGAGGTGGTGGGGTGGGATGGAGGAGACGAGGGGGGACAGGTGGGACAGGATTAAACAGAAGAAGCCTAGGTGAAGTCTGCCTCTGCGTGTTTATGGGGCGAGTGTGAGGTGTGTGTGCTGTGGTGTCTGGACTTTGTATGTTCTAAGTCCTGTGCCTTCCTGTGAGAAGCGGAAAATGAGAAGGAGGGATTAGCGGTTCAGTGCCTGTTCTCCATCCGCCTCCTTGCGCTCGGCCGACAGCTTCTCAGCCAGCTGCTCCCGGAGTCGCCGTGACAGCACCTCCCACTCTGAGCGGGTGGGAAGACAATGCCAAACATCCGGCAGAAACAAAACCACTGTCTCCACATGAGCAGGGACAGTCCGCCCCTTGTGAGTCTCCTCCGGCCGGTGATAGCGGATCTCTGCAAATCGATACCTGTCGCAAAGGAAGAAGGCGCATTGGAAAGAAACATTGTGGTCAAGACACACTTCAAAAAAGACAGCTAGTCATAACACTGAGCCTTCCCCAACCACACACAACGTCTGCAGCGCTCCAACTCGTGTCACGTGTTATGGCAGCCATTTTGAGAAGTTCAACAAAATAAAATAAAATAAAAATCACATTGAATGATTCACACTCAACACTGGCCCGATTAATAGCCACCTCCAGCCAATTATAGATGGTGAGTTCTGCATTAACCTGGAGTTTTAAGGGTAACGCACCACATTAGGTTTGTGCGAAGGAAAAGCATCAACAGGACAGTGAAAGCCAGTTAAATATGTGGAAATATTTAACATTGATTTAAATAATTAAAAATCAAGAAAACGTAAGATCAGCAATGTCTTCTGGTCCAGGCTACTGCTTCCAGCCACAAAGTCCATGCGGTTTTTCAGCACAGTAAGGAGTATGCACACAAATTCTTACAACAGAGAAAAGTGGCAAGATGCCAGCAGACAAAGGCAAAATAACAAATTAAGGTAGCAAATGAAAACTAAATTTTTAAAGAATCAGGAATAAAATTTAGTATTTGGTAGTCACAATATGCACATAACCGCAAGTTTTAAAATAAAAGATAAATGTCAGGTGAACAGATCTTACCACTGGGTGCACAGACTAAGATCTATGCCTGTGAGGGCCTTGCAACAGCGTATGGCTGTCTTTATAAGCACAGATGGGTCCTTGTCAGGGTCAGCTCCATCCAAAGAGGGAGACCAATGACCTCCTATGGCCATGGCCTCATCTTTACCCCTCATGCCAACCAAAAACTAGAACGACAAGATGCAAGACAGAGTTAGAGAAAACAGGAGAGGGAAACAGTTCTGTGTTGCAATAATGCTTTGTGTAAACTCAGTTTGGATTTTTCCACAGAGTAAATATTAAGAAATGGAATAGGAACATTACATCACAGTTTACTTATATAAACAGAACAAATGAGCAGACACTGTGCTGTACCTTGACAAGTCTGGCAGGATGCTGGAAAGCCTCTCTGACCTCCTGAGTGTCCTCTGCCAAAGCACAGGACTTGTGATAGAGCTCCTCAATGCTAGGTGTGGCTAGCAGCATCACCTAAGAACACAGTCACATTTTAGAATGGCCCTGATGACTCACAGTTCATTTACAGTAATTCTATGAAAGACTCTCAACCTTAGCACTGTAATTGTGATTAGCATCTGGTGGGTCTAACACAGCTGTGTTCTTGGCCAAAGGATCCACCTCTTTGTGAAGGATATGAAAGTTACAGGTGTTGCTGAGCTGGAATGGCCTGGTCAAAGGAAAAGCATCCACCCAAGTGAAGGCTGCATCAAAGAAATCACTCGGGATGTAGAGACTCTGGTAACGCCTGCGCAGCTCCATCATGTCACAGCTTGTGCTGCACATCAACAAGGAATAACATTAGGATTGTTCTTTGTAAAAACTGGTAAGTGTGGAGTTTTACATACCCATCCAAGCTGAACTTTGAGAACTGCACAGTGTAACGAGGCACAGCCCTGCGCTGTCGCCGTGGTGATCGATCTCTTCTGGGGGAGCGATCTCGGGAGCGTTTGCGAGTGGGTGAACGTTCTCTTGATCTCCTGCGCTCACGCTCTCTGTCTCTGTTCAAACACAAACTAACCATTAGAATGAGACCTATAAAATAAAATCCACTTTTCTTGTTTACAATACAACTGTGTAAAAACAAATGATTAAACAATTGACAACGTAATCAAAAGAATGCACTGTAGAGGTTACCTGCGCTCCTCTTTGGGCCTCAGGATTAATTCTGGCCCTCTGTCATTGCGGTTGGGGAAGCGTTGTGGAGGCTCTATTCTCCGTACAGGTTGTGGCTGGGCCATCATCCTCACAGGAGGCTGAAGCAGACCACCAGCAAACACATCTAACAGACAAAAGATTCAACCAATGTGGTTAGTTCCATTGACTCATAAGTATTTATTTAAATCTACAAAATGATTAGACCTTTTGGCGGCGGTTGTGGCAATAGAGGCTGCGGAGGGTTTTGAAGAAGTGGAGCCAGAGAAGCAGCAGAGAGCTGGGCCTGCAGAAGTGAGGGAGGAGGCGCCTGGGCCGGGACACTGAAGGTGGTCGGAGGTGGCAAAGACTGTAGCATGGGTGGAGTAGGCTTCATCATATTTGGAGCTTGAGGTTGACTCTAAACACAATTAAGACAGAGAAAATACCTGTTTATCTAATGTGCTTCATTCAAAAATCTTTTGCACAAATATGTTCAGCATTTTGTAGAAAGTACAAAAAAGGAAGTAATGCTATTTATTGTGTTAGTTATATAAAGAGAAATATTTAGTCGAGTTCTTACCGTCTGGTTTCCGAGCTGAGGTAAAGTCTGGATGCGCTGAGCATTCCATTTGAAGGGCATGTTGGGATTGTACACAGCCTCCACAAGGACCCTGTCGCCCACTTGAGGAGTTTTCCCTTTTACAGCACTAACACAGAATACAAAAATACCTTTAGGAATTTCTTGAACCAAAACGTGTCACAATTAAGTGCTAAAATGGGAAATATAAAGTGAACCTCAGCTGAAAGAAGACGTCTTCATCCACAAAACCAAATGTGTCGTGCAGTTTGTTGACCACTCCAGTAAAGACACGCTGCTTCTGAGGCTGAGTCTGCTGCTGGTGACTGGAGCGTGGTGTTGGGTACGATACCGTTATCTGAGCTGTCTGCTGTGGGTTGGAAAGGCTTAAACTAGTTGGCAAGGCAACAGGAGGCTGAGGAGAAACAAAATTAGAAGGTCATAAGTTGTTAATTATCATGGGTTTATTCAGAATTCCTTCTGTAAATACCTGAGATAACAGTGCCTGTTGTGGTTGAGGAAGCTGAAATACAACAAAATTATCAACATTAAATTTCAGTTACAGAAACTGAGTAATTCTACAGAACAGTTTTGATGAACTAAGCTTAATTTGATTAGAACAGTGCTTCACCTGATGGGGCACATTGTAGAGCTGCTGTTGTGGGGGCTGTTGAGGCTGAGGCTGCTGTTGCTGATACTGCTGAAGAGCCGTATTGATCTGAGACTATAAATAACAAAGACCATGAGACGACAGATCAATACAGTCCATGTGAAGAGTGACTGAGACTTACCTGCTGCAGAGCTGCTGCTGCGGCCGCCGCTGCCTGCTGCTGCAGAGCTGCTGTCTGTTGAGACAGCTGGTAGTTGGCTGCAGACTGAGTGCTGAGTGAGGCTGCAGCAAGAGCCGACTGCTGAGAGTAAACTGAGGGAGAAGCACCCAGCAGAGAGGGTTGTTGCACCCCCAGAGCTGCACAAACAAACGCACGCATGTAAAATCTGTGTTATAGAACTTCTAACTGAAAATATATCACTTGCTTGTCTCCATAGAGATGAATTTACTAATGTGACATTATACTTAACTTAGGGTTTAGACCAAGGCTTTCCACAAACAGCCAAAAATTACATGGTCCAATATTTGCAAAACACATTTGATCAGAGATCAGAGCAATTTAGACAAGTGTGTATGTTAACAGTGCATACTCACAGTGTAGACTGTTGAGGTCCAGAGACTGTCCCGAGTGCCCCGGCTGAGACACTGCCGTGGCGGCAAACTGAGTTGCCCATGGAGGGTTCTTCTGTCCCCCAAACTGGGCCATGACTTACAGAGTACAGATACTGTTTATTCTCCGAAATCCACCTACAGAAAAAATACAATCAATGACCTGCATTTAACACAATCCTCCCTGCTCTGGTCCAGGACAAACTTTGATTCCACCTGCATAAGCATCATCACCATCACACAAGACTTTAAGTGGGTCCAGTCCATCAGCTCCCTTCTCATGAAGGACTAGCACTTGATGTACCTCCTGAGACCGCTACAGAAACCAAGCTGTCTGCTCAGATGTTGGTGCAATAATTCCACACAGCCATCACCAAGTCCATCCTCACCTCCTCCATCACTGTGTGTTACGCTGGAATCATTGCTCTGGCAGAGATTCCAAACACAGACTGCAGCACATTCCTGCAGTCTTCGATCTCTCAAGGGCGAATAGCAGCTGACCCTTCACACCCTATTTGAGTCACTTTCTCAGGCAGAAGGCTGCCGTCTCTGCTCATGTCAACTAAATAATCCTTTTTCACTGTTATTCTGATTATGCTGCATCTTATACATTGTGTAGAAGGCTATTTAAATCTAACACATAAACTTACATGCTTTGTTTTTTTTTTTAATTAATTTAATCATATCTGACGCTTTAAAAAATGTTTATATTAATTGGGTGTTCTATGGTACACTTCATCACTGAAACAAGTTCCTATTTTGTGAATTTTGTTTAATGCTAATGGCCGTAAAACCTGTACTGATTTACTTAATTCTTATTTCATAAAACAAAATACAAACCAGTGGCCTATCAACACAGCAAAACAAAGCAACAGACCTCACTCTGGTCGTGACTCACAGATTAATTTTTCTAAGAATTGATATAATAGATTATGTGTAAATCGTGCAGCCTAGAGTGTTCACACATTTCGCTGACACAGCAGTGCCCCGGGGAAAGCAGCTAACGTTAGCTTTGGCTCAATACAAGTAATGTTAGTAACATTAATGTTGAACACGCACTTTTGAACAGATAAAATATGTTCCAGAGCTGTGTACAAAGTGTATTTACGTTGTTCTGAGGCGTGCAGCTTCATAACTGCATACACCCAAAGAGACAATGATGTTGTATTTACAGCTAAAGCTTAGCTAGTGTTAGCTACACAATCATTAGCTTTGGTCGAGAGGCGCTCGTGCTGCATTTGTCTGCACGAGGCCTGAGCTCCACGTCTGCTGTAAAATAAAGTAAAAGACTGTAAACATGCACTAACTGGACCCCTGTTTAGAGCAAACACACACTGGATTCACCTTAGATACGCTTTTTATACATATTGCACACTTAAACAGAATAAAAAAGAAACGTGAAATTTGACATCTGCGTTTATCTCACCTCTGTTCTCTGCACCGGCCTCAAAGAATACAATGCGCATGCGCATAGAAGGGGCGTTATTAAAAGGCACGTGCTGACTAACCACCAACCACAACAGAGATCCACTGCAAGCAGGGGCGTACGTAACTAATTTATGCTTTTGAGAAGACTTTTGAGAAGATTGGAAATGGTTTATTTATAGAGCTATAGTTATTAGGGACAAAAATGAGCTGGTTGCTATGGTAAAGAGTTTAGTTGCTGCCCTAAACTACGGTACTGCCCATCGCTGCTTTTTTTTCTCTTTCTCTCTGTTGTATCCCAAAATTTCATGATCAGTATCAGGTAAAAACGGTACTATCAGGTAATAATAACGTGATGCAAAATTACACAGACAAAAAAAGTTTTGGGGAAAAAATATCAAGTAATAACATGTTACTATCAGGTAATTACCTGATAATATAAAGTAATTACCTGATAGTATCACGTTATTATCTGATACCATCATGCTCTTATCTGATATGTATATATAGTTTTAATTATTTACCACCTTATTACCCCCCTCAACCCCCCCCCCAAACTTTAAAAAAATATATTTATATCACATTATTACCTGATAGTATCCTGGTTATTACCTGATATTGAAAATTTGTGATACAACCTATAACCCAACTGTTCAAAAAATAAATAAGGAAAATAAAAAAGGAAAATTTATAATAATAATTGATACAGATTCAAAATGTTACTGTAACTATATGAAATTTCTACTTTAAATCGTTTTTTTTTTTCACTGGGCTTTTGACAGCAATAGAGTCAACAGTACAGTAACCCATATACTATATATCCACATTTAAGTCAAATTTAGTAAAGTCAGCATTTATTTATGAAATACAATTGGCAAAATGTGTAATTTAATAAATAATGCTTTCATAATATTGAACACAAATACAGCATTTACATAACTGTAAGACATAGCATTACATCAGTCCATTAAAACATATAGATACAGTCACAGATGTGTTATAAAAAAAAATACAGAAAGATGCATATTTTCCTGCCTTGTAAAGCACTTTAAATTGTTTGTATGAATTTGCCTTGCCAAATGTGCACAGTAATATATTGTAATAGGTTTTTTTTTCTCTTTTTAAATATAATGTCAAGATTTCTTTTCTGTTTATTCTTGCAGTTTCCGTTCAACCTCCTCGAAAACCTTTGCATTAATTTCATCAACTTCATCTTCAACCTTGAGAAAAATAAACATGTTAAATTAAAGAAAATGAAAAAAAAAAGCAATTAAAAAATAAATACTAAACTATCATTGTTTGCATTATTTTACCTGTTCCACTCTGTCCACTTCTGGGATGTAAAACTGCATCATGTTTTGAATGCCACTTCGTAAAGTAACTGTTGAACTTGGGCAGCCAGTGCAGGAACCAACCAGCTTCAGTTTAACAACTCCATCCTCAAAGCCTTTAAAGATGACATCTCCTCCGTCCTCCTGAACGGTCGGCCTGTAACGAACACACATCATGTAGGACACTTACAACGAAGTCCATACTACTGTTAGGTTTGTACCTGATTCTGGTGTCCAGGAGTTCTTTTATAAGTGATACTATATCATCATCATCTTCACAATGACCTGCAATAAACATTAATATTAGCTTCGTTAACCTAAATCTATTACCCATCTTGCTTCAAAGTATACATTTTGAAACAGTTTCCATTTAAAAATGACTTACTGCTTTCATTGTGCACGGCACCAGTTGTTACTGGGTCTCCACTTTCAAAAAACTTGGTAATGGTGTCCATGGCCTGACGTTTGATGTCTGTCCACTCCACTTCCTCATCTGTCTGTATATGCACCACACAATTAATGAGGACATTACAACCAAAAAACTAATTTCTTAAAGTTGTTTTGTTTACCTTTGTTAGTGTTATAAAATCCGGACCAAAAAACACACTTTTTACTCCTTCAATGTCAAATAAATTCCTGTAAAAAAAAAAAAAAAGTTTGGGATGAGACACATTTGGACTAGTTGACATTTGTACTTTTGTTTACAGTATATATATTTAATACCTAAAACATTGTTTATTTTAATAGAGTTATCTATCTGCTTAGTGAACACACAAACTGTTTTAGAATTAACATTCTATCTAATCTAATCTCTCAAAACAAATAGCAGGAAGTCTGCGTTCTCATTTTTGATAAGAAACAACAAGTCCCTGTATGTATGTTGTCTAATGCTGACATTGGACCTGCAGCTGCAGCCGCTCCTCAACGACTAAGAAAATATGTCGACAAGACAAATTTTACATGCATCAATGGGGTATTTGTGTTTGAAATGCACAAGAGACGCCCTTAGCAGTTTTAGATAAAGTAAATCTAAACTATAGCATGGTCTAAAAATTGTACCACACAATGCTGAAGCATTCATGTAACTTAGACAAAACAAATCATGTCATGGGCTACACTTTCAACTCTTGTTTGAACAAGTGTTTCAAATTAGGTGTCATGCTGAAGGATTCACTGTTGTGTAATCCTTTTTATGCAATGTCTTTAATGGTTGAAAGACTGTGTGTCCAAAAAATAATTAATATTCTCTATCCTGTGTTTGCTTTTTGTGTTTTGGGCAGGAAACTCCTCTTTTCATTAGGACAACAACAACAAACCTTGCTAGAGTGGAGCAGTCAGCTGAACTCGGGGAAGGGAAATCCAATGTTCCACTTCCAAGCACAGCTTTGCCAGGCAGAAACTTCAAACTTCGAGGGTTTGGAGTGTCCTGTGTTTCAATAGACAAGGTTCTCTCTGAAAACATAACAACACAGTTGTTACACTACTCACTTACAACACAGTTATTTTAAAGATTCTGGAGTGGTTCCTACTGGACACATGTGTGGTCCGTGTCACATACTGCGGTCTTCTGGATGGATGTATCCTGGACTGTGTGTGATATGAAACTGCAGAGATGTCAGGGGCCCTGAAAGACAAGACAGATCTCTTTAATCACACTTTCTTGTTTGCTTTAGTGGGGAAAACCACATTTTAAAGAATTTAGAGTAGTCAAAGGTCAAATAAATAGATCAACAGAAAGAGTTGCTGCTGGTAGAGTCTGATACAAAACAATGAAATGGCCCCTGTGCATGGAAGGTCACTTAGCTTGTTTATTTTCAAAAGTTTAAAGTGAATAAACATTCTGATGATCAAACAGTGAACAGTGTACTGCGGTGAATGTCTCAGAAAACACGTTAAAGACTTTACAAATCAGGAGAATACTTCACTAATGGACACTTGTGTGTGTCTAAAGGCTAACGCTATCAGGAAATGCTCATAAATAACGTTACAGAAGTTAGCCATTTTGAACATAAACAAGTCAGCTGACATTCCGTGCACAGAACCCATAACATCACATTATTTTTTGCATCAACGCTTGGATGCTTGGAATAACAATAAGTATCAACATAGTACAACCCTAAAAGTCATTCTGAAAAACGTGGGGCCTAAATTGTGGCGCAGTAGGACACCCAAAAGAGGGGCAGTCGGTCACCATACTCGAAATCAATATAGCAACCATTATCACCACAACCACTTGCAAACCCCCTGTATGAAATGAACATGATGCATCACAACCAGGCCAAGAGTAAACATATTCGTACAGATTAAACTCATAAAAAGAGCTGAATGAAAAGATAAAAAATTCTTTAACGTTACTGACGCTAATCTGGTTCGCCTTGATAGTTATAATCTGATGTACGGTGCCTTTGGTGACCAACATCTCACTAACACACAAACAGTCAGTCACAGAATAACTTACAAATGATTGAAACATTATAAGTTTGCTTTCATACCGAATTGAAGCCACATTTCTTGTCCGTAGCAGCTGAAGGAGAGGCCGTCCCACGCGCGCCGCCATCTTGTTTGTTTTGGAAATGAGGACCTCGTGTGGTAGACGAGACGAACTCCTGTGAGCTACACCTGCTGCTGTGACCTGAAAAAACACTGCCTGATTTGAACCTACATGAAATATTACCGTCTGATCTTCAGCCCGATCTGCACCTGATCTGGTATACGTGACTCGTGAAATATTAGGTTTGTTTTGACCCTTTGTCAGTGAGTTAAAGGGCCATAACCAACTTTAATGAGTTTTTACTTTGCTTCATCTGTGTTTGCTTCTTCGTTTTTTCGTGGGGCCAACTAAAGGGTATATATTGATTATTTCCTGTAATTTTAAGTATTGATGTCCTGACCTGCAACTGTCTTGGAATGTCACACTGGAGCCACCTTTCTAAAATTAAATGCTAATAATTAAAGTTGGGGTAGCAAACTTTTTTAGTTGAAAATAAGTAAACTCTGTGCTTTCCACAAAAATGTATATGACAAATGCAGGACATGGTGAAAAAATGAGACCTCTGAGTGCTGTCTGCTTTGAATAAAACACATTTTAGTTCCACTCAGGAGCCTAATGCTGCACTCTGATTGGCTGTGCTTGGGTGGGTAACTCCAGTTTCACTTTGTTGCTTGTAAAAAGTGTTTTTTAAGACAAATTTGCGACCACAAATGAATACATGTTGATATTAAGTGTCAAAGGATTTAGGAGAGGAAGTTGCCAGATTTAAACCTAAATCATGTTTACAGTGTGAAAATCAGCTTCCCCAACATTAAGGCTCTAAGGGCCTGATTTATCAAGCCAGGTGCTAAATTGCAGGTGCAAACTGAAAAAAATGCATGTATTATTTGTGAACTTTTTGCACTCAATTTGATATTGGAACATACACAATACAGTAACGTATTACACAAAACAGATATGCATCACCTCAAATTTTGCATCTTTAGTGTCCGGTGAGAGAAAAATATCAGCTGTGTCCAGTTTTGCACACTCTAACTTAGTTTGCACATGAGCGAATGCTTGATAAATCTGGCCCTATTGTACATGTGGGGCTCTCTTTTTTTTTTCTTTTTGTTGGTCATCTCAAAAAATTTGCTATCTAACCTCTCGATATTTGGTAAATAAGTAGACGCAAACCTCTTATATAGTCAAATCAACCATTTGGGGCGACTAGGTGTGTTCACACGTCCCTCTGACAAAAATTTTAAAAAGCCTAAAATTTTTATAGCACTTTTTAATGGGGACGTCTAAACCAGGGGTGTCCAAACTTTTTTCATAGTGGGCCACATTTTGAAACTAATATGAAGCGGAGGGCCACATAATACATGGCTTTGAAGTGAATCATTCAAAATTTAGCATTTGACTTTATTTAATAACCCACCGCAGTTTTAATAAGGCAATAGACATTCATTTTAGGTTTATATAACATCAAAATGATTATTATTTTGACTATGATAGAAGAATAACTCGGATTTGACATTAAGCCAATCTAGCAGATCTGAGGGCCATACAAATTGGTCCAAGGGCCACATTTCACCTCCAGGCCGCAGTTGGACATGTCTGGTCTAAACCTTTTCAACTTATTTTACCTTCTGCCTTCAAACTAGTAATATTCTGCCCCAGGCTTGTACCACCAGATTTTTTTGTAGCATAGGTCTCCTTTATATTTGGAATCAATTAGACACCAGAGGCCAAAACTACAGTTCCACAATGACTCCAGCCATTTGTTTGTGCACCAAAGGCCGGTACAATAAGTTTCACCATTTTGAACAAGTCTGCAATGGTCCTGCTTCTTTCAGAATCAGAATCAGCAGAACACAGTTTACAATGAACAAAAGGTAACATGATATGAAGTAGTTCAATACTAAGAAAGCTTTTACCTGAAAAAACATACAGTGTGTCTTTTGATGATATAAGAGAAAGTTTTAAATCATTTGTTTAGAATTGTATCTGATTTTTGCCCCTGAGTCCAAGCCAGGAAATCTTCTGTCATCCGAGATCCTGCAGGGAAGAAAAGAAACAGAGCCGTGAAGAGCGGGGAAAAAAAGTTATGTAAGAAGGCGCTCTTTTGAAGTATCTGGGCAAGAAACCAGGAATCTGAAGCACATGTCTGCAGAATCCACATTTCCGCCTGTAGCTCGGACAACAGTGAGCTGTACGTTAAAATAACACATATTAGTTGTTGTAATTTTACTTTTTATGAATTTTATGAAAAACTGCAGACGCACAATTGCATAAAAATCAATGTCTCAAAATCAAAATCTGTTATTACTCGCATGTATTTATACCATAGTTTTACTTTGCCAAAACCATCTGATAGTAAATTACAATAATAAACATCAATATACTGTAGATCAGGAGTCTCAAGCTCAAATGGAGCTCAGGCCGAAATGATTGAAGTCAGAGTTGATCGAGGAGCACATTATGAAATATAGCTCTACTTATGTTATATTCAATATAAATGATGTTATTTTGCTAAATTATATAACATATATGATAATATGCAGACAGCCATTATTTTACATTAGAGACGCACAAGTGATAAAGTAATCAAAAGTGTATAATCGGTTTTAGACTCTCCCCAAAATACTGGACTAAATGTATGTACTTTGCTGTATTCCTGTGCATTTCAGAAGTTGTATAGACACATCTCAACAATATACACTATTTGATTAAGGCCACAATCTATAATATTTATTGAAATATATTGTATGTATCCTATTGTAAATAAGAGTTTTTAACTATTATAACTTATTGTAAATAAGAGTTTTTAACTATTGTAACTTTATATATATATATATTCCAAGTCTATTTTAAAATTATCTTGTTTGATTGCATGTTTCTATTTTCCTTGCTGTTCTTAAAATGTGCATTGCAACACTGGAATTTTCCCATTGTGCAACAAATAAAGGATATCTTATCTTATCTTAATATCCAGACATTATCCTGGGGGCAAACAAAAATTCATCTCAAGGCCTCAATTGGCCCCCAGGCCGTGAGTTTGTGTCCTCTGATATAAATAATATTCAATACATTGAAATAATATAAGCAATTACTGGTGGTGGTGCCACTTCCTCACAAGCTGTATGTTTTATTCAGTTTGATCTAAATAAACTGTGATTTAACCTGTTTTAGCAAAGGTTGGACTACTTGTTTTACAAAAATGTAATTAAAGTAAGATTTCACGTAAAAAGTTTAATCTTGTATCCCAAGTTTGCTATTTTTATAGGTTTCGCTTTCTGATTGTAAATGATGATGTTGCACTAGAAAATATTTTATTACAGTATTTACAGCCAAAATATAGTAATTGGAAAAGCTGGATCAGTGCAAAGACAGATCAATATAAAGAGTACATCATATTTTTGAGCTGCAGTAGTGACAGCAGTAGATGTATATATTTTTACTTTTCTACTGTACTTAGCAGTGATAGTAGCAGAATACTGAAAACCTGCATTGAAATGTATTTTGTAGCATTTACCATTACAAGGTTCAAACAGAGTTCTGTATTCTGAATACTTAGGACACTTTTAGTATTGTATTTTAGTGTAAATAAATCATGATGACAATTATGGGGGTTACTTTATCATAAACTGCACAAAATGTATCAATTAGTCAAATACTGATGGATAAAAACACGGCTTTAAAAGATCAAAATGAGTTCGTTAGATGTCATCAGCTTATATAATTTATTTTTTAACTTTTCCTCACAAACTGGTTCATAATTCATGCAAAACTAAATAACTCGTACTTCTATATCACCAACTAAAGTCAAAATGGTCATACAGAAAACTCTCAGTTGCACCTTAAATGTGTGAAAATAATCATATATAGTCATTTTTCCTCATATGGCATATTATTATTATTACAGAATATGTCTTTTCTCCCACAGTCGACACCTGGACGGCATCAGAACTAAAGCACCGCCGGCCAAAGAATCCACGGTATGTCCTAACTATCCCATTAACCCTTTTGCAACAGCTGCTCCCACTTGACTGTTCTCTGTTGCAAAACTCTGTAATCTCGTAACACTTTTCCTAGTAACAGTGTCTGCGATTCAGAAGTCAGTCGTGTCACTAGAGAACCAAGCCTGTTTCTGAAGGTTTGTTCTGGCAAAGTGAGCTGAGGTGGTGCCGGGAGGAGTGTCAGCCGGAGAGACGCTCCCATAAAGAGGGCAGAGCGCGGGAGTGAATGTCGGAGCCTCAAATCACAAGGATCAGGACCAACTTGAGGAGCAGGCTGTGTTACCGTTACAACACTCAACAACTGCTCTGATCTTCTCTGGGGAAATTAAAAGCAAACTTACGGATTTGAACTCATCATAATTCATATTTTCATCAACATGGGTCTGTGGATACTCTTCCCCATCACTTTGGCCTTCATATCTTTTGTTGGGACATGGACAGTGTGAGTAAATATGTTCATGTTTGCACTACACATAGTTTACCATTTGTCCAAGTTTTAAAGTGACATTGTGTAACTTTGTAAAGCTGAAAAAACACCTGGACAAACCTGCAGAAATATAAAGTTTAAACCTTTATCATCAACATTCTTCATGGAGGTAGATAAATGTTATGTCATAATGCAAATAGCTAAAGAAAAAAACATTTAATTATTCATATTTTTTGACACAGTGGGCATTTATTTCATTTGTGAAAGAAAGAAAGAAAGAAAAAGAAAGAAAGAAAGAAAGAAGTTGCAGTTACTGTGTGTATAGTATCCATGGCTTTTGGAATGATGAGAAATGACAACAGTTGCCATAATAATTAAGAATTCAAAACTTCATACTGTATGTGTAATATTGTTTATAGGGGAAAAAATAGTCCCAAGTGTGCACATAACAGAAATCCAATCTACAGCAAAAAGTATCAGTTGAAATAGTTGAATGAACAGTAGATTTAATGATACCAATATGATTCTGGGATCAGATATCGGCATCAATTCTTGAAAATTCACTGGATCAAGTATCAGTCCTATGATGTGTTTTCAGTCAGAATCCTGGTTGGATCTTTAATTAGATAAAATTGTTGGCTGATGTTGAGAAACGTTTGAAATGTTATTTACACAAAGTTGTTTAGTCGCTACAAGCAAGATAAAGAACAGTTACATATCACAATTTGATCCATAAATCATTGGTAATTATTTTGTTTTGAGGAGAAATAAAGATAATTTCAGTTCCTATTAGAATGATTTGATTCTGGGTTTTGTCCGATATTTAACTATTTTAGTTGTAAATTTGTAAACTTTGTGTTTTCAACTAAAAAGTATATGAAAAATGCAGCTTTATGTGAAAAAATTGAGACCACTATGTACTGTCTGCAGTGAATAATAAAGAATTTAAGTTCTAATCAGGAGCTGAATGCAGCGCTCTGATTGGCTGTGCTTGGGTGGTCCTCTCCAGTTTCACGTTGTTGTTTGTAAAAAGAAGTTTATTAGCCATAATTGCCATTCAAATGAATACATGTCAGTATTAACCACGTGCGGACGGATTTATGAGAGGAAGTTGTCAGATTTCAAACTCAAATCGTGTTCGCAGTGTAAAACAGCTACACCACCTTGACAGAATTTTTGAACCTGGGAAAGCTGGATTGGTTGTAGAATGTCTATGATCAATATAACGAGTGCTTTACTTGATATTTGCCATTTCAGCTGCATAAACAGAAGTAGGTGTATATTTTTTATTTTCTAATCAGCAGTGCTGGGAAGGATGCTTTGAAATTTATGATAAAAATGTAGGATTTAATCTGCTTTAAAGAGCATATGACATGTTCTTATTGTGGTAAATATTTATTTTAGTTATCATGGACCCCTATTGTTTTTATATTGTATTTATTAATTTATTAAAGCTGGTTGCTTGTAATTATTACATTTACAGCATACCAGTGCAAACTGAGAAAATGTGAAAGTTTCAGGTCAAAACAGTCACAATCCGACTGTGTCTCACTGCAAAGACATTAGTGTGGATTTCTGTGTGCACCTGCTGTCAAACCAATCACACTGCTCCTCAACTCTCAGTCCCTTATTTCACCCTCGCTGCGCTCTTGTAGCACTGCTAAGTTTACAAGTTCTGTTTGAAATGTGTTTGTGGGTGGATTGTAGAGCGTTAGCATCACTTTAATAAATCTGGTTTAGAAATAGATATCAACAAATTAAAACAAAAGTATATTCTGTATACATTCTGATTTCACTGCTGAAGATCATTGTTCTAATATTACAAACAATTCATGATAATTTTTGACATTTTTTTAATCTTTTCATTACTCTGATCCCTTCTCTCACATCCACATCTATTTTCTGCATAACACAACACAAGATTCATCAACGTCATTTACATAATGTACACTTTCTGCTCTGTTCACGTTGATAACCATAAATGTCCTGTGATTACCAAAACAGTAGTACACATTCTATTCTGATAAAACATGACAGAGCCGCTTCCTAAACCCATAGTAACGTTATTTATTTAACCATGTGCTTTTAGATAATCATGCCGTCATATGGGCTTGTCCGGTACATGGATGTTCTCAGAGATTACGTAAGATGAGTTTACACCTTCAAAAACAAAAAAGCAACAATGCGATCCGGCGAGTTTTGTGTGTTCACTGGTGGAAAATAATAATTAGAACATAATGAACGTCGCGTCACTGAAGAGATGACAAAATCGGTTAAAAATAATGTTCAGAAAGTGCAGTGTTGTTGTTTTTAATAACGGATTGACCGAATGATTGATTTTGTTGTTTTGTTCTCTCCGAAGATGTTTGGTTGTGGAATTTGATTATTTGGCCAAGTTACCGTGGAGATAGTTAAGTATTTTGGTAAATGTTTCCAGAGATGCTTTGGCAGCGAGTGAGAGGCACTTAGAGACACAAATACACTTAATAGACGTAGACTTTTTAAACTTATATTAGTAGACCTTTTATTCTATTATTCTTAATTAGACAATAAGGATTTACACAGAAAATATGGTCATCTTAAATTACATAACAGGTTGCTATGTGTCTGAAAAAAGCAATATTTAACACATTTTGAGTAGATTTTGATTGGCTTAATATAAGACTGTCAATGGAACAAGCGTAAAATATCTTGTTTTACTTAAAACGTGAAAAATACACATTCATTCTAACTTGAAATCAGCAAAAAGGCTTCAGCACTTGGAATAAGAATGAAATTTATGCTATTGGCAAATCGTCATAAAATATTCCCATTTATAATGATAGATGCTACTTAATTCAACCTCCTTTTTTTTGCTTGTTAGCAATATAAGTTTGTATTTTTCCAGGGTTTGTTCAAAAGCTACAAAAAGTAGTGAATTAGCTGAAGGTTTTGAGACCAAACCATTCAGTCTAAGCTGCATTTTATGATATAAACACACAGCCATTTTAATTTTCTATATATGCGATTTTTAGTTGAATAATTGTCGATGGAACAGGATTTTTTTTAGTCAACTAAAGCCCTACTACACCTGAAAAAAGTAATCTATGCAAAACTCCTGCTGCAGTTTGCTCACATAAATGTAAGAAAAACGTCACGGTGTGGATCTATCTGCGCTATACCAGAGTGGATAACGCAGATATTTTGGGGGACCACAGAAAACTGAAAAATGGGTAGAGACTAGATTAAATGTATTCATTTTGTGGACATTTTTGTTTTATTTAATTGACGAAAGAGAGCATCTTTTTTACGATAGTTTTTTTGTTTTTGTTCAAACTAAATCTGTCATTTTTTTAGATGCAAACATTAACAAATCAAGCTTAAATTAGCTAACAATCCTTTTGTAAAACCTTATAAAAACAAGTTCAGTCCCAGGTTGAGGAGAATCTGTAGGAGCTAGTTAAGCGGCTGATCTTGCTGCAAGAAAGACATTTTGAGAAATTTACAGGCTCCCATAAATTCTAAAGATCAAGTAGATTAAATTAAAACTTTAGAAGCAGATTGGGCCATTTTGTTGTTTCTCTTTTATGAAATACACAAGAGAAAGCAAACTGACCTAACAGAAGATTTTAAAATAAATATGAATTAAAAACAACAATGAAGTAATAAATAAAATAAAACATTGGTGATGAGATTCCTAAGTGCTCAGAAGGACGGAACAGTGCAAATAATGTTTGCATATTTGATCTTTAAAGTTGACAGTGGGTTTGAGCTTTGATTGAACTGCTTTACTCTAGTATTTCTAGTCATGTGTATAATTTGTGTGTGTTGAGATTGCTACAAAGTTTTTAATCTTTTCCATAGCAGTGAAGTTTCTAGAAGGCTAAAAATAAGAGCCGTAGCTGAAAATTAGGCAATACTTAGAAACAGTGGAACAATGTGTTTTCAATTGGAGTGAAGAACGCAAACTAAATATGCAAGATTTGTCTGCTTTAATGAAACTGCAGCTGTGTTTTGGATGAGAAAAGCAGCGTTATAGAGACTCTTTCATGTAATAGTTATGATGGACATGCAGCAGACATACATAATGCAGAGTTTTAATTACTGTGCTTTGGCCGTGCTTTGACCATTGAGTACACACAGAGCATTGAATTCCAGTATAGATGGACTTGACAGTGCGCACACACAAGCATATCTAAACCAAACACTACTATTTGCCGTCTGTGACTCGCTCATTATTGTCCGACAGTGTTCGTATGTAATCTAAGGGCTTTGGTTTGTCCTGAAGGTAACGTCATACTAAACCTGACAGAAGTGAATCAGCCAAGTGCAATATATAGTAATGAGATGTATTAAATGTGGGGTACTTCAAGTAAGTATGTTTTTATAATTATGACCTTGTTTGGTGTGTTAGTTCCTATTTATTATAATCTTACAGCAGTACAGTTGCATCATTATTATTGAGATGCACAGTAGAAGAGTAGTTTCCCAAAAAGGAAATAGTGGAGTTTGCATGTTCTCCTCGTGTTACTTCTGGTTCTCTCTGGGTACTCCAGCGTCCTCACACCTCCAAAAACATGCATGTGTAGGTAAAATGACATTACTGCAAATTTCCCCTGGGAATGAATGAGAGCATGAATGCTTGTCTGTCTGTGTGTCAGCCCTGTGATGAGTTGGCCTCGGTCCAGGGTGACCCCCGCCTAAGGCCCTAAGTCACTGGGACAGGCTCCTGTCATCGGCCAGTTATGAAGTACCAAACATTCATTAATAAATGTTAGCCAAATCCAGTTGTATTCACATTATGAAGTTTATTGTGCTGACCAAAGTGAAGAAAGAAAACATGTCGGACATAAGCTTTCATTTAGTGAACTATCCTTTCTTTGTTTCAGTTATGGCATCGCTCAGTCCAACAGCCACGTGTGCTCCCTCAGTGACTGGTGAGGACAAACTCTGTGTTGTGCTGCTAACAATAAACTACTTCTGGTTTTCAAACTAAATCTTGATTATTTCCCCAGGAGCGGTGAAAACTTCTGCTCTGGAAACAAGTCTGTCAATTGTTGTCTTGTCCCAACCATAAGGTAATTGACAATACAAGAGAGAGACAGCAAATGATCAAGCATTTTATAATTTTTAATCTATAATAATGCCTTTTTCCCAAGTTCGAGTGGAACATACGCACCGGAAAACTCTCTCTTCACAGCAACAATCAACGCTGGATCATTTTTGTGTAAGTTCACTGTATGTTAAAGGGACACTTTTCTGGTTGAGTCTGTACGATAAGTTTGACAACATGGCTTTTTTTAGATAGCTTTCAACAACAGTATTTTTTACATTTTCAAATACCTTAAAGAACATGTTTTCTTGTTATGAAATCTGCCTTCTAAACCAGGATTCACCTTCTTTTAATTGCCTGGAATACAGTTGCAATAAGGATGTAAGTAGGGTATTTAGTCAATTCAGGGGCGGCTTGAAGCATAGGCAAAATAGGTGGTTGCCCAGGGGTCCATCTGGTAGAGAGGGCGCCAAATTGCAGCCATAAAAGAACAAAAAAGTTCTATCACTCATAACTATTAACCTTTTTCTTTTTTTAAGCCAATAGGACACATAATTGTAGAGTTACAACCACAAATAGCTGACAAACTTATACATCTGCATATTTTATCACTACAACATATTGTAGTGCAAATTATGTGTGAGGTAACAATGGTAAAAAATGTATTTATTGGTCTAAAGTACTCCAGATTGTCTCCTGCCTTCATTGATAACGTATGGCCCATATGCAAAAATATTTAGGAAAACGTGTGTGTACAGTGTATTACAAATTTATTCAGACTTTTTTAACATTTGAAAATCTATCTTAAATGCATTTTTGGCACTGATTTCAATGTTATTTTTGTATGAAATCTTGTGAACTATTAGTGTGAGTGCAGTTGGCATCGGGTCAAAACTTATAACTTTTGCTAGTTTTGACAACTTTTGGCAAACCTCCTTTTAATCGACTGTTTGAAAAATATTGCATGGTTTTAGTCAATTAAGAATTTTCCTGATCGACAGCAGTTCTACTAGTTTCAAATCTACAACATACAGCGTAATTACATTTTTATTTTTTGTGTAATGGCAAAAATCGTCAAACACAATTAAACTTTTCTCACCTAAAATTTTGATCGTTTTTTGTTTTTCTCAATGATTCTGCAGAAATCTACCACACTTTTCAGTAGAGATACTTTTTTTCTTCTATGTACTGTTATTGTTATTTCACACTTTGTTAATTCAGTGTAAATGACAATAGTAATACAAATCACCTTAGTAGAAATGATTTCCAGAAATCAAACACTGACTTCCTGTTTTAAAGTGCAGACCTTACTGTATACGTTTTGCCCCAACAGTTCTCCAAAAGCAGGAAATATGGTCGTTCAATCAGTGAGCAGGTGGTACGTTAGTCAGAACAAACGCGAGCTGAGATAGCAGACTGTATATGTTCTCCTTCTTCCACCTTGTGTCAAATATTAACCTTTTAATTTGCAGGTTTACCCATGGAAGTATAATTAGACAATATACAGTAATACATCCATGGGTTTACCACATAAAAAACAAACAATCACTGACACTCATGGTTATGCTCTACTTCCTAGATGAAACGACCAAAAAACAGCGATTGGTTAAATTAATGGGTGCACGGTAGCCAAGTGGTTAGAGCTCTGGCTTCCCAATAAGGAGGTCGGGTTCGACTCCCGGGTCGGACCATATCAACATCTCACGATCTCTCTGGGTGGAGTTTGCATGTTCTCCCCGTGTCACCGTGGGTTTTCTCCGGGTACTCCGGTTTCCTCCCACCTCCAAAAAAAACATGCATGTTTAGGTTAATTGGGCATCACTGTAAATTTCCCTTAGTGAGTGAATGAGAGAGTGAATGGTTGTCTGTCTAACCCTGCGGCAAGTTGGCCACTGTCCAGGGTGTTCCCCGCCTAAGCCCAAAGTCACTGGGATAGGCTCCAGTCACCCGCGACCCCTAACGGGATTAAGCGGTAGAAAATGAATGAATGGTTAAATTAAAAAGTTCCCGCCTACTGTGAAGAGAACAAACCCCAATGATGTGATGTCAGACGGTTTCCACAAAGTGAAATGAAACCGGCTGATGCATCAGGCTACCTCAGTTTTATGAGTTTTATGTGCAAGCTAATGAGGAAACCCTATTGTAGGATCTTCAGACAATTTGCATAATATATTCCTTATGTTAAAAAAAAAAGTTGAATGAAACTACAAAAAGTTAAAACCCATTTACATTTATACATTCAGTGTTTTGTATTGTTGCCCTTTATTCAGATCTGTCTGTATTTCTCTAAAACTGAATACACTTTGACACATTTCCCTCTGATTCCCAGTCCTGCTCTTCTGCGTCTTCCACCACGCTCACATCCTGGAGAAACACGCCGGCCTGTCCATGATGAGCCGGATCGCCGCAGTGCTGGGAATGGTGGCCGGCCTGGGAGCGTTCATCGCCGGGAACTGTAACGTATGTGCACACTTTACATCCGGATTGAGACAGATGAGGGTGACTATAGCTGAGTAAACACAGGAGGAACTGGCCACTATAAACTCAAGGAAACTACATCAATCGCTGTTTGTTTTGAGGCTTATATGGTTTCTTTGTCTTCTGATAAGGCACATTAAGCATCATGACACCTGCTGCAAGTAGGAATAAGAACAAACTGTGAATCCTGTTTCTCAGCGGTAAAATGCTAAATAATTACCTTGTATAGTTATGACTGTAGGGCTATGATTAGGACTTTTATGAATATTTGAACAGGTTTCCTACATAGGTGTTAAGACAGTGAAATAGGGACGTTTTGTAATCACAACTCTGGCCTCCCCAAGAAAACTTGTATTGTTTGCCCACTTACATCAAAACTGTCAAAGAAGCACAAATGTATGTGCCCTAATACATTATTATACCACAGCACTATATTCAATCCAACTATATTTATGCACTATAGAGGGATTTTTGTTTATCAACACAGGCGATGCACGCGCACCCCGCCTGTAGAAAGAACCGCCACTCATAGACACAAACAGTGTTACAAACTCAGTACACAGCAGAGTTGTATTGGGTTGAATTTGTTATCAGACTGCAGCATTTTTTTCCTATTTTCCAGACAATTGTTTGTCAAAGTCGATTTGTCTTGCGTGTTGTTTTTACTGTCTTTACTGTGATTGGACATTTTTCTACTAAATAAAATGTGTTAAAGCTATGTCTGTGTCCCACAGCCGGACTACCTGGCCCTGCTGCACTACCTGGGCGCTGCCGTGAGCTTCGTCAGCATCTGCTTCTACACCCTCCTGCTCACCGCTCTCACCTGGAGGTGTCAGCTGTCCGGCTTTGAGAGCGTCTTGTATCCGTGCCGCGTCGTGTCCACCATCATCCAGGCCATCGTCACCATCTGCTGTATCCTTTCACAACACTGTGAAATACACTTTAAAGGAGACATACTGTGCTTTTTTTTTGTAACTAGTATTGGACTATAACACAAATAGACGGGTATTTTCAGTAATATAAGGTACTGTATTTTGATTTCCTGTTCTCTAATCTATAAGCCCTGCCTCTTCTTATTTCCCCGTAGCAAGCAGCAGATTGTCATTTACATGTTTTTATTATTGAAAAGTGTCTATGTGATATTTTGCAACCTTGTTGCAATGTACAGAGAGGTGGGTGGAGATAGGTGGTAGGTGAAAACAGGAATTTTCTGGGTACTTTAATTGCAGGATAATACAGGCTTATTCAAGGAAGGAGGAATAAAACAAAATACAACTTTGAAACTTAGTTGTAACAAAATTAAAAGCTAACAAATGTCGAGTTTGTAGAATACAAAATGTGCTTTTTAAAATGTCATTAAAGCCATACAATCTTTGAGAGAGAAGGAAAGTTTGAAGGTATCTAGAGCAGTGTGACTGGTCAGAACAGATGTCTGCAGCTGTTTTTTGTGATGAAACACATTTGGCTGTAATCAGGGCAGTTCATTATAATGTCACATAAAAACTTGAAATGTCACTGACCTCTGCAGTGGGACACAGTCAGTCTGGGATTGTTTTGACCTGAAAGCTGCAGATTTGCACAGTTTGCACTAAAAAAAAAAAAAGCCAGAAATTGTCTCATAACAGTAGACAATGCTATAAATACCTCACAGTTGCTTGGTTCCAGGTTTCTTAAAAGCAAGACTTGGTTACAGTCAGAGTGTATAATATTAGTTACAACAAAGCTTTGTAATCGCTCAACTTTATTGACAAAGAAGGACTGGTCACAGGAGGCCATTTTATTAGCAAGTTAACAAAAGTTCTTATCAGCAAATAAAGATAGGTTGGTCAGTAATAAGTAATGAAATGGCAGAACATACAAAGTTGCTCCACCTCCAGTCAAGAATGTAATCTTGCAGTACCTAGACATGCCCATGTAAAAATGCCATAGATGCCTTACAAAGGGGCTTTTCAACCTGATCCTCTTGAGGACCAGATTTTATGGAGGGCCATAATGTCTGTGTCAGGTAACTGCACAAGATGTCAGCACTTTTGACACAATTTTGGAGTTGTACAAATATTTACAAGATCTGTACCCTAACTCATGTTACAGAACTAATGGTATTGCTTGTGTTAGATTTATTTCTTTACAGAATGTCCAAACCAGAACTAAACAGGGACTAGATGAATACAAGTCAAGTCTGAACCAGACGAAAGCCAGGGTCAAATCAAGAATTGCACCAAGATTAAAAGAACCAAGCCAGGTAGTAGCCCAAAGCTTACTTCCAAAAAGCACACTTGAAATATTAGGAAGATGGGTTGGGAGCCAGATCAGATCTTTAAGGCGATTGGTTGGTTTAAGTTGAATAGGCCTGCCATACATCAAACAATCAATAAATATGTTTTCATTGAAGCTATTTGAAAAATCTGATTGATATGTGTAGCACTTTGATTTGAGTTGTAACTCACAAGGTTTTCAAGAATCCATCTTCCAGTGCCAGATATGTGTCTAAAGATATTTTTATCGTCTGTCCAACAGTAGTTTTATATGTTATTTGGCAGCGGTGGCAGCGCGGAGAGCGCTCTTGCCTCACAGTAGGAAGGTTGCTGGTTCCACTCCGCATGGCATCCGTTGGAGTTGTATGTTTCTCTTTGTGTCAGGGTGGGTTTCCTCGGGCACTGCGGTTTTCCCACCAACCAAAACATGCACGTTAGGGAATATCCTCCAGCTACAGTAGTCTGACCAAGGAGATGGGTCTCTGAGCACTGCACTGTGGCGCTCACTGCTCCTGAGGAGGATGGGTCAGATGCAAGACAAATCTCTCTACACGACAATAAAGTGTACCTTGACTTCACCTTCATCTAAATCCAGAATTTTACAAATAGTTCAGATTTGCCATTCTGTGCAGAGTTTATGCGTTCAGGCAGATCTTTAGCAGTAATTAGTGTTAGACATTATTATATTAAATTATGCCTCCAGGAAGTCTCCAAAAGTTCTTTTAGAGCAAATCTGAGGCAAAAAGTATTGATATAGGAAATAAAAAAAAAATAAAAGATTTCACCAAGTTCACTAGATATGAAAGTCTATATATCGTTAATATAAACATATAAGCATTACGGATACAGTGAACAAAGCACAAATATTCAAAATGTTCCATCTCCACTTGTTCTCCTACTTGGCCTTAACTTCCCTCTGCAGACACAATTTTCTTTGCCCAGGAGGAGTATCTGTGCCAACACGTGTCGGCCATCTTTGAGTGGATGCTGAGTGTCAACCTGCAGTTATTCGAGCTTTCCTACGCTGTGGAGTTTTATTACTTCTCCTCGTACATGATCTCCAACCTGCTGAGCAAGAGGGACGAGCAGAAGCCTCTCATGACCCTCTCCTGATGCCCCCAAACCAGCAGCACCAAAGGACTAAAACACACACAAGAGACAATGGAGGGGCTGTGGCTGGACCAACAGTAGTATCTTTTTGTAGCTTATATTTATTAACCAGACTAAGGTATTTGCACAAGACCTCCTTCAGACCAGACTGAGTGAAATAGTGCTAGTTAATTCAATTTTTGTTGGGCTGCACCACAGATTTATGTTTTTAATTACAAGCATTTCACAATACTATTCAGCAGAAATCAACAGTTTGACTGAAACAAACAATATTGTATTGTCTCATAAAAACAGGACAATAAAACCTAGTGTCAACAACCAAATTTAAACTAGAATAGATCAGAGCAGCAGTTCTAGGACAGGACATCATTCTAAAACTAGTTCATGACATTACATTTGTATTACATAGGCTAAGTCACATCTTCATCAAGACTAGACCAAGACTAAAGCAGCAGGACTATAAGGTCTTTTACAGTATATAAAGTCATTAATGTTAAATACATTGTGCAGTAAGTTTAAGTAACAGCATTATATTTTTTTTAGTGTTGCTTTATGAGATAAACCAATTTGTTTTGTATAGCCCAAAATCACATCAAGAGGTTAATTTAGCAACATCAGTGTTAGAAAACAAGACCGAACATTCATTAGTCATACCAAACACAAAATCAAAATCAGAAGTCATTGGTCATTGGTTTAATTTATTTAATTTACTGTAATGCTACAGAGAATATCCAATGAAAATGCTACCGATGCCATGTGTTTTTTGAAATATTGATATCTAATGAGGCGTTTCCACTAGTTCTGTTACAATATATGATGTGGGTGGAGATTGGTGATAGTTGAAAACAGGAGTTTTTTGAGGCATTAGGACAAAACAGGATTACTCACACACACAAGAATCCAACTGAAAACAACTTTAAGTAAGTAATGATGAGGAAACATAGTTGGAAAAAGATTAAAAGAGATTGAAAGATTTTATCCCAAATCTACTTTTATCTTTTTTCTGCATTTAAAATATCTAATTTTCAAACTGCAAACATGATTTAGGTTTACATCTGACAACTTCATCTCCCAAATCCTTCGACACTTAATATTGAGATGTATTCATTTTGGCATTACGGCTTAAAAACTTATTTTCACAAAACAAGTGAAACTGTAGAGGACCACTCAAGCACAGCCAATCAGAGAGCAGCATTCGGCTCCTGATGAGAATTAAAAATCTTTATTATTCAATTCAGACATTGCGCAGTTGTCTCATTTTCTTACAAAGTGCTGCATTTATCATAAACTATTTATCGGAAAACAAAGCTTACTAATTTACAACAACAAAAAATAGTTATCCTAACTTGAAGAAGTATATATGTATGTGTTTTAATATGATTTAAATTATTTTTGGTCATTAATTTTTTCAAGCAGCCCTACCAAGTACTATGATCCATGTTAGCGTGCTGGGACACAACATATTGCTTAGTAGTATTTCAATAGTCCTGGAGAAGATCACAGAGCCATGTTTGGGACTTTGTTACAGATTTGCCCAAATCAGTCAAGGAAGTCCAGTCTGAAGTCTGAAGGAGGTCTCATCTACAATGTGTTACTGTGGAGCTTTCTAGTTATGTTAACACAAATGTTCAGTAAACAGAGCAATGCAACAATGTAAACTTATACTGTATTTCAAATGGAAAGCCAAAGATTGGACTTGTTATTTGTTACAACTTGTTTTGTTCTTGATAAATCCTAAAATATTTCTAATGTGTTTGCAGTTTCATAGAAAAATAAAATGACTCAGAGAAGATAAAACTGACAAAATCTGAGAACACAGAGGCTGACATCAAGACGTTTTAGGTGTGTTGACTTGTTCCTCACTCGTCACAGGTGTCTGGGAGTAGCTCATGAGGACAGTCCTGAGGTGTGGTGGTGCGTTCACTGGTCTCTCACATCTCAGATATTCAGAGATTAACTTGTCCCACACATCCAGGTGCAGCTCATGTGGACAGTGCAATGGCCTCGATTGTGCTGAGTAGTAATAATCATAGAACATGTTATTACAAACAACGTGATAACCTGTCACATTTGAACTTGTCTGTTCTGTCTGTCAGCAAAACAGATAAAACTATCAGTTGTTCTGCTCTCATTTTATTGAGGACACCGGACTGGCACAATGATGTTTGTCAAAACCACATCCTCAGTCGGAATACAAGATGCACAACTGAGTTTCCTCTGAAGGCGCATTCAGTCACTCTCTCAGGAGTACTGTTCAGATCCAACATGCTTAGCTTCTGAGATTTGACGTGATCAGGCTTTTACTTACTGGTATGGACACATTCAGTTTTCACATAGACCAGAGGAGTCCTGGGGTGCTAACTTAAGCATTCACACAATCTTTCCTTAAACTTCATTTAAGACTGAAACTTGTTTATAAACTCGCAGGAGTATAAACATTTGATTCTATAGTTTTAGCCTTTAATGACGGACTCTGATTACAAGTTGGAATAAGCTCCACATAGAAAGTATATATTTCCTTTGGTAAGTATATGGACTGGTAAAGATGGCTTCTATTTTGGGTTTGACAATTCCTCTTCCAAAGTTGGGTAATTTATCTAAGATGATTTTTTCTTGAAACTCGGAATAGATTAAAAAGCTTGGCCTTCTCAATTATTAACAGTACTGCATCTTTAACTTGCCCGGAGCGTAACAGTTTACTGTTTGGTCAGACAATGGTTGACAGAAAAGTGTTGGCTCTTTTCAGAAGTTCCAGATGGTCAGATGTGTAAAGGAGCACCTCAGGACTCCTCTGGTCTGAATGTATCCATGTGGACAGTGTCTTTTGACGCTTATAAGATTAGTTTATTACATGTCCACTGTATGCATACTGTCCTGGGACATGAGGACCAGCCCTGGACAAGTGGATAGCTCATTAAAAATAATATACTTTTACATACTGACTGAACCAAAATGCCTAGAATCTGTAGCACTAAAATTGGTGCATTGTCCAGTTTTACCAGTGTCTGACTCATGATTGGGTAAAAACAAGGCTTTGCGGTCGGTTTCTTCTCCGCCCGTCTGACTCACTGCAGTTATCCAGAGGAATGTGTTGCCATAGAAAGGATAATGTTTGCACCAAAGAACAGACTCTAGTCTGGAGTATGTGCTGGCTAAAGAATACAACCTTTAAATCCACACTTACAAGAGGCTGTTGTATAATGAACAGTAGCGACACTTAAAGTTCACAGTAAAATGTGACACAAGGACAAAATCATCAAGGAAACGAGAAGCTTCTGGTTTTAATGCAAAGCACTGAACCTTTACTTGAAAGAAGGTAATATACATCCTGGAATTACAGATAATAATAAAGATACATTATGGGCAAAATCTTTTCACAATGAATATCTTTTCTTTTGTGGTCCTGCAGCAGAGCAGGGCCACTGTATCTACAGTCTGTTAGGAAGAAACAGTGACAAGCACACCTAAGTCTGTCAGCATCTGCACTGTAAAAAAGGATCTCTATGCAGTAGTCCACATTATTAACTTCAATAACAAAAGGAGGAAGAGGGCATTGAAAAAACACAAGTCATGATTTTCTTTCAACTAACTGCAATGCACACATTATAAATAAAATGTAAAGGGAAGAAGAAAGAAAAAAAGTTCAAAAAACTACAAGCAATATTCCACAAAAAATTCCAGCATGGCTGAAACAATAAGTGGCCTGAATCCAAACGCGACATTTTGGACAGTGACCACGGCTTTTCACAAATGTTTAAGATGGTGTAGATTCTTACGCTGGTGCATATGTGAGCCCCACGTCTGCTTAACACTTCAGAAAGAGATAAAATTGCCCTTAAAACATTGTTCTGTGGAGGACAAGCAGCCTGTCTTCTCTTGTGTGAGGCGGAGGGAACAAACAAAAGGCCCTCCACACAGCACTGGGGAATTTAAAAGTGATTTCTGCGTGTTCTCCTGCGCTCACATCTGCCTGTTTAGACCCCAGTCCCATTTCTGAGACGGGAGCTGCCTCTGAACACACTAGACTCTTTAAAAAGGAGGAAACACTACAGTAGCCAACAACTGAAAATGAGTGTTAATGTGGAGGTGCGTGGGAATTGTTTAGGTCTACACTGGTGCTGCTGAAATGGTTAAACAGAGTACATGTTCTTGGTGGTGGAGCCGCTTTTGCTCGATGTGTCGTCGTGGGACTGGTATCCGATGAGAGCTTTGATGGGGATGCTCAGACGCTCCTTGTACAGCTGCCTGTGGACACACATGAGTGAAGGTTACAACGATGGCTCCGTCTAGTGGCTGTTTAACGACATTACTCTGCAGGATAACTCACCCTATCGTCATGATGGCGTCCCTGTTTTGGCAGTTGCTTGTCCAGATGGCTATTTTGTCTCCTTTTGGTCTGACGTTGACCACGGCCCCGCACACGTCCTCACTCGCCTCGTCAAACGACTCGCCCACTAAACACAAGAGCTGAGGGACAAAGCCTTGGTCATAAATCATGATGCCAGACAAGGATCACAAATAATCTTACTCTTCCCATTTGAGTTCAGTTTTTGCCAAGAAATCAAAACTTATTTCACTGGCAATTTCTATTGATGACTTTAACTTATCTTACTACAACAGAAAATGTATTTAAATATGTTCATTTTCAGCTGAAAAACATATCTATTACTACTGTTTTACATAAACAATATTGACCAGGGAGTGATGTAAATAAATAAGCATACATTCTTCACTATAAAACCTAATTGAGAGCTAAAGAATTACAGGTGCATTGTTAAGCCTTAATGCATATAAATAAGCCTGCATTGACTCCTGGTAGTCTCTGCCCCTGCTTGACTTTATGTCAGCGGTGCCCAAAGTGAGGCCCGGGGCAATTAAGGTATATAACTTGGCCCACAAAGGGATGTTCAAGTTTGTTAGAACCATATTTCTGATTTAAAGGTGCACTGTGCAACTTTTTGGCCAAAATTAAACTTCAATAAATGCATATTTTTGTCATTTAAATGCCTTTGTTGTACTAAATGATTTACTTTGAGTCGGCTTGCATGGCCACAAAATAGTTATTATTTGGTCTGGAGGAGGTCCCGAACATGTTGTTCTGCTGAAAAGTGGTTCCTTTAGCTGATTTTTTCATCTTATGGCATAAACTGTATTAATCTCTGTTTAGAAAGTCCCAAAGTACAGTTTTAGCTTTCTATTCTATGAATTGTGTAGATGACTTTTCACCTTCAGAAAGTTACACAGTGCACCTTTATTTAGTGTTGAAACGACTGTCAAAGGACACCAAATCTTGTGTAATCTTAAAAAACATGCTTTTACAAGACAATTTAATTATCATCTCTTCTTAATTAAATATTGCAAATGCAAAGCACTAGTAGGTTTGGCCCTCCGCATGCTTCAACGTAATACATTTTGGCACACCAAGGAAAAGGTTTGGGCACCGCTGCTCTACGGTGATGTTAATGCTTTACCTAGAAGTTCCCTTGTACAGAATTATATAAATATCGAGAATTTCCACAGTACTGACTTTTAAGTTGACCTATTAATGCTCGTCTCCATGGAGATATCACAGTTAAAAGTCATACTGTGTAATATTCAATTGGCAAAGCAACATCTTCTCTGAGGAGAAATTTAAACAGTTCAGTTTAAATTTAGTGAAAATAGAGGTGGAGGATTAAAGTCCAGAACACAACAGGACGCTCAGACATATGACAAATTAAATGCTTCATTGTTTAGCGCTGGACAATGGGATCTTACTTTTCCATTCATAATTCTGTTATCTGGGATATTTTACTTAAACATACAACCCTGTTTTAGCTCATTTGCTCTTTTATTTCTTTCTACTCTTTAGTCTTTGGAGTGTAGGGACACTTTTCCTCAATATCAAGATAAGAGTTTGAATGTGTAGCAAAAGCACAACAGGAATGGAGGGCACTATGCAAAGCTCTTTTCAGACAGAACCCAAACAGCACAGCAGCAGAAGAAGTCTATGGGAGCAGGGAGAACCTCACCGTCTCCATCCAGAATCGGTCCAGGTCGTTGTGTCTCTGTTGTTTGTTCAGGGTCATCAGCCATCGGCCGCCCAACTTGTTCCTGTCGTCTTCCCACATGGGTTTGATACCATCCTGATAGAGAAGGAGATTCATTTAATCCAATTACACTTACAGATTTACTTATATATCTGTTCTGACCAATCCACCCAATATAATAATGCCCCAGATCCCCAAAAATCATCTGAGAACAGTGAACTTTAATAAGAATTTCAGAATATCATGGTTTTCGATAATTACTGATGATTACATAGACTGCCAACTATTCACCTTACTCGTTAATATTAATACAAAAATATGATTAAGACATTTTATTTATTATAATCTGTCAATTTTTAATGCCTTTTTTAGACTCTGCAGTTACACACATTTTACCTTTCCTTACCTTAAATAAGCAATAATCACAGCCGAATCCCAATTTGCTAGGTTGCTGTATGTGGTTGTATAACCTGCAAAAGCACAAAACATACAGTCAGTAAAATACTTACGTCACATACTGTATCTCTTTGTAAATCTAGAAGCTCATTGTTCTTCATCTGGATTTCAGTTAACAAATGTCTTATCTCTGGTTCTGTTCAGTAACTTCAGCTGATTAAAAAGTGCATTATATTATGTCTGCATCTACTTCAGAATGCCATAATTAAAATGTCTTTTCCATTATTAACTACTTGACAGTACTTTGCTCTGGACACATGTATACTTAAATGTATTTGCAGATAGAAAAATGCTAAAGGCCTGTACAGACACAGTGAGCTGCAAATGCCACTTAAAAATCCCATTCATGTGTAAGTGTCTGTCAGTGTGCCGCCAGGGAGAGCGCAGGATTGATGTGCTCTTGCTTCAGCTCCAGATAAGTTCTTCTACTTCTGCTGTGATGAGTTTTTTTTACTTCAGTGCAGTGTCACAGGTCGATGTATGAGGTCAGGTTGGTTTTGTTTAACCTTTGCTGTCTGAGTTTTTGTGTTTCTTTGTTACTAAACTGTGCATGGTATTTTAATTAGGGATGCACTGATCCGATATTGAGATCAGATATTGTTGCTGACCCAGGAAATTTTCCTGGATCGGATATTAGCTCAATGATATCGGTTCAGTCGTTATTCTGGTTGTGTTTTTAAATGAACATAATGAGACATTTTTACTGATTGAACGTTGACCCAAAATGTCTTAAACCGGGATCACACTGCATCCAGTCCGTACAGAGGCTTTCCGTACTCTGAAAAGTAATGAGAGACCCTCACATGGTGATCAGTCCAGTCCGGAGCCAGTTATTGGTGAAGTTGTGAAAGCAAGACAAGCAAGCACTGGTGCGTACAACAAGTGGTTTAAAACAACAAATCATTTCGCAACTGATAATTTACAAATACGTCAAAAGTATAGACCGATACACGATTATATAACACAGAGGATGTGAATAAATGTCCGGTGCTTATCCACTGTGTGGCGAGAAATAAAAAAAAAAAGAACAGTAAATGTTGTTTACCAATATTTCCTAAATATGTGGTCAGTGATAGCGTGAACCCTCGTGAACTTGTGGTCATGCGATGCCAGCAAACCTTGTACATACGCATGCTTACTTGCTTACTCCGGTGTAGTAAGTGAGTGGAGATCGCACCCAGATGGATCAGGACCTGGACTGGAGGCAGTGTGAGCCCAGTATTATGTTTGAAGTTTTATTCAGATTAAGTGTTAAGTTGTGAATTGCACTGGTTAATATCGGTTATCAGCACATACTTAAAACCAAAGCACCACAATCAGTATCGGAACTGAAAAAGCTGGATCAGTACAGCCCTTATTTTAATCAGTTTTAGTTGAAACTAGCACTAGTTTAACTGAATTCAACATGGCGTCATGCTGAACTGCTAATTACAGCCAAGTGTGTCTGATAACAATGTATGGAGTTTGACTTACGCCCAGAAATCTTCCACTGTGTCAAACTTGGAAATCAAGCGCAGGTTTTCTGTCCAGCTTTTGCTCTTGTCATTTTTGAAATACCACAAGGCCCACCTGCAGAATAAGAAACAAAGATCATTTAAACCTCGACAGTGGCAGATTAAGAACACTTCTCAAAACAACGAGGAACTCTCTGCAACACCACCCCATCGTCCCCATTGACATGCAAACTTCCATTAACAGGCAGAGTGAAAGGGAGGTCCAGCTGCATGTGAATGAGAACCACAACACAGCTTTTGTTTACCACGCTGCTGTTCGGGTTTTATCAGAGGGGTGGAGTAGGGGAGGAGGGGGGCATCCTGGGGCAGGCAGAGGACAGCGACTGAACCCTGTGCACCCACCGACTGGATCATAAACCGGTGTTACGTAAGGACGAGCTGGTGTGTATCAGCGCGGTAAACAGAAAGGGCACTGGGTCAGAGTCGCTGTTTCTACGGCAAACTACTGTGACTTTAGTTGGGTTGTGGGTGTAAACATGTCCTTTTTACAAACTAAGGAAAACATAACTCAAATTATTTACTGACCATATTGTCATTTGTTTTGTTAAGTACGACAGCACAAACAATCCCTAATAGATTAGCGATATTTATTTTTGAAACAATGGTTCAGTCAGTTGTTTATCAATTATAATAAACATCTGTGCAGTCTAAAGCAGAAGTGACGCCGTTAAGAAACACCTGCTGGGACATGAAATTATGTTTTATACTCCACTTTAACAATGCTGCCAAGTATTTTATTCTCTCAAAACTTCCTTTCTCAGTTCTTATTATATTGTTGTCTTTTCATCGTTTCAGTGTTCTAATAGCAAGAATGGGTCAAATACAACCATGCAGGCCGTGTAATACTGACAAAAACATCTTGACCTTTTTTAATTCATCTTGATTACAGTATTCAGACATTATTTAAATGCAACAAAGAATATCACCTTTTTATCCTTATTTCAAAGTTTACAGCATACTTTTGAACATTTTATTTAAATAATGTATGTAAAACAATATACTTGAAATTTAAGTTTGGCAAATCTTCAAAATAGACCGATATGGGTTTGTCATTTTTTTTTAGTTTTAAAAAAAAGTCTAACTGTTTCATGAATAAAACATGTTTATGCGCATTACATCATTTTTTTTATTTAATAAAGTGCTGCTTCTCAATCACAAAAGTGTTCTTAACTAAAGCCTTTCCCCTCTTTTCCTCTTTTTTATCTCTCTTATACAACTTTGTCTTCTTCTCCTATCCTCTTCATACTTAAATGAAGATAGATAAAATAGGTCTTACCATTTCTCTCTAAAAACTACCTGATGCAAAATATGCAGATACGCAAAAGAATCTAAATATCAGACAAAACATATTGGCCAGCCGATACATTGGTCTATCTCTACTACAAACAAACATCTGCGATAGTAATTTGATATATTGTCCATAACCACAATTATTTGATAATAGTTTATATATTTGAAAACAGCTATATTAATACATTTTAAAAAAGGGAAAATGTTTTTTATCCCTTCCTACCAGGCCTTCTGTGTTGAAGGAGACAAAAGCAACATAATGTAACTATTTCGGATTACAAGGGCCGGCTGGGGCTCAAAGCTCAACAGAACAAACAGAACAGTCTGGAAGAGACTGAGGACCATTCTGCAAACAAATAAGAGCATCAGGCAACAGAGGCACTGGAGCAGAAACCATGTGTGTTTTAAAGATCTGTGACTTTAGAGATTAGGTCGTCACATGCTAGTGCTGTCATTACTGTCAAACAACCAAGACACAAAAACAAACAAACAAGACACTCTAAGCATGACAATATTTCAAAACTTAAATATGGTGAATGTTATTTAAAATGTTATGCAAACACACACCAGCTTCTGCAAACAGGGCACCTAAAGTCACACTTGAACTGATCCACCTGTGTTTGAAGGAAACTGAAAAAGTAGCCACTCACGGGTTGTTTTTAGGTTAAATAAATTTACTGTAATACTATGACCATAACATCTTGAATATCGACACAGCTGCTTCCTTTTCTTGTGCTGTACTGAACGGTAAATTCCACCAAATTGTTCATGTGGCTATAACAATACATTTCTGATTATTCTCACAATAGGTTAAAGGTTAGTCACATCAGAGCTTTATGACACTTTAGTATAGGATTTTAGGATAAAACAATAGAAAACAATAGAACAATAGAAGCCCTAACAATAGAAAAACTATTGAGACTAGACTATCTAAAGTGTTCCCAAATTATGAACATAATTAGCAGATTTAAGGGGGAAAAAAGTCTATAACGTTGACCTCAATCTCTCAATCACACGTTAATAAAACAAGCAATTGTTAAAAAAAAGTTATGTAGCCATTTTCCGACAAGCAAAAAAATCTGTTGCTTATTACGGTTGAATTATACAATAACGAGGCGGGACTTATCAGTTGTGGAAAAAAAGTCAATGTAACTGTTTATTTCTAAGCGGGTTTATGTTTTACAATGAATAAAAGTAAACTAATACTCTTCATATGTCAAAGTTTTTGTTACTAAATAGATAGAAAAAATGCAAAAGGTTAAGTGTCTGAAGATAATTCACTCTATAGACTTCCCAGAGGGGCATCTGCAGTTCCAGTGATCTTCTTTACAATGTGAACATAAAGGTGGCAACACATCAAAAGTTAAATGACATTGCAGATATTGTGTGGTTATGGTAATCTCTGCAATTGTTCAAAAGTTACTGTAAAGAGCAGACATGGCAACTCTGCTGTAACATGAGCCTGATTCTACTTCCACATTAACTTGTTAAATCCCAAACACAACCTTACTCCAAACTACAAGACAAACTACAAGACTCATGATTGTGACAGCATGGATCCTCACCCGTTAAGTCAGTGTTTTTCAACCAGTGTGCCAGGGAACACTAGTGTGCCTTGAAAAAATGCTAGTTTCCAAAAGTAAATCTATGAAAGAAGACTAAACAGATTTAATTGAATCATTTGCCATTTTGGAGTGTTTTGGACAACATTTTCACCAAGAATGAAACAAATTCAATGAATAATTTTAACTTTTCCAACAAAAGTTCTGTTACTTTGAGAGGATCATTCAAAGCACAATAATATAAAAGCAGCCAATGAACGTCTACTTGAAAAGCTAGATAGTGCCCTTTAAGTGTACTAGACAATATTAAATGCTTTTGTTTGATTTGGCCAGAATTTGAGTAGGTGTTGTGCCTCGAAAAAATTTCAACCAATTAAGTGTGCCGTAACTCAAAAAGGTTGAGAACCCTGCGTTAAGTCACTTCACTGTATGTTAATTTATCCATTCTTTCTCAGTCTCCTCCCCCGATCTCCTCACCTGTTTTGCAAAGGGTGCTTGATGTACTGCTCAGGGTTTGCGACGACTTGACTCTCGGTTGGTTGGTCTTCAGTATCAGCTGCTTTCTATGAAAACAAGCAGGTGACGGGTTTTACAGTTGGGTTACACAATACACACACTCACAGCAAAATTATCAATAGATGCAGAACACAAAAGATGTTTTGTAGTATTGTAAAAGACAGAGAATGACCCAAATTACACCAACGGATGTAGTTTTATCTGCCTCGTCATAAAGTTGTAGGAATGAATGATCTCGACTGTGTCAATAAAGATGATAAGGCCAAAGAGGGATATAATGCAAGACTACTATTTTTGGTTGAAGCATATTAATGATTGATACATGTAGCAAATTCCTAAACCAAAACGTGTTAGACAACAGAAAAAAACATAAATATGAACATGGGACTTTAACTAACAGTTGAAAAAATGCCCACAAGATTAATTTTAAAATATCTATTATCTATGACAATGATAAAAACGGTCGATATATTGTTTTAATCACAATTAACTAAATTTTGCTTTTGAAAAGACTGTTTATACAAAGAGTAAACTCCAAGCCTTCATGACTTAAAAAAATAACACTGATTTATCTGTTTTTGCAAACAAACTCAGCAAATATCAACCCAAGGAAGCATAAGCATTGGAATACTATTAAAATGTTTTTGTAGTCGACTAGTCATAGTTATTCTAGATTCTAGATGTATATAATACAGAATTACTCTGTTAAAGCTTGTTGAAAGTTGGGCTGGGCGATATTGACAAAAATGAATATCTCGATAAGTTTTTGGCGTACCTCGATAACGATATTCAGGCGATATTTTGTTAGTCCAACATAAATGTATTAAAACCAACATAAAAACGATAACCTTAAATATTCCAATGAGTTTAAAACTTGACCGACTTTAGTGTTTTGCATAATTTTAGCATTTTTTGACTTTCTTAAATAAAAAAAATGGATGACAAAAATGTAGCCTTCAAAAAAAAGTTTTCAAGTTAGTGTATTTTTCTTATTTCATGTAAAACAAGATGTTTTACTTGTTCATTTATCTTAGTTCAAACCAATAAAAATCTACTCAAAACATAAAATACTCCTCATTTCAGACACATATTCGCTTGTTTTCTAATTATGTTGATCATTTTTTGCCAGTTTGTTTAAATATCAAACAAATATTTGTCAAATTAATTACAAGTGCAGAAATCTCCCATTATATCATATAATTCTGTTTATTAGAAAGTTGATAGCATCATTTATTTAACTTTTTTTTGTAAATGTGCCCTTTTGTGGCATGTTTTGGCACGATATACTCGATATTCCTTTTTTTGCATATCTTAAAATCAACATTTACAATATTATTTGTTGCACAGCTCTAGTTGAAAGATAAACCAAATAGTTTGTTGGCACTTGGGCAAAGCATAATGAGTAACTTAACATATAAATGAGGTCTTTAAATAGTGTCGATTGATAAAGGCAAATGTTATACCTTTTACACTGACTACTAGACTTGTTCATTCACAGTGTTGTGCCATCACGTGCCAGACTTCGACACGGTTTAGTAAATACTATGATGACAACAAACACCAATGCGGTCTTGCATGATGATAATAATCATTACAACAAGTTATCATCCATCATTAGCCCTAGTTTTAGCAGATGGAGCTAAGCTAACGACTAACGAGAAACACGCGTGTCCAGCTTCTTTACGAAACCTGATGAATAAGATTACGATACGGTGTCTGATTGTTAAGAAAACATGTTGAAAAGGAAGATAATCGCAGTGCTGATGTCGATGTTTAGGAGAGCTAAAAGTAGAGCGCGAGAGGAGTTTGAATGAACGCCGCTCCCTGCTCCACAAAGTCAGCCTCATCCTCACATTGCAGCAGCGAGCTAAGGCTAACTCAGACCCACGCCGATGCTACAACTGCGACACCAAAATGTACACTTCATCACTCAAACCTGCCGCTTCGCCCGGGGATTTTCAACTGTTACCTTGCTGTCTATTGTACGAGTGATGCATGTTGTTTAAAATGGCCTTATGTTGGATAAATTTGAGTAATCTCTCGCTTATCTTACCGGCTCCGATGTCGCCATCTTGACAGCAGAAATGTTCTGCCCGATCAGCGCCTCTGCGTCACGCTCCGCACGCACTCGCCTACGGAAGCCGACGCAGAGCTTTCGACTTTTGTGTAGATTTGATTAAAGGGGACCTATTGTGTTTTTTTTTATATTTAGTAAGAAACTAGAACATGTGCAGATCAGTAATATACCTTTTGTTCATTGTAAAACACAAAGCTGATCTAAAACAACTTAAAAATAGGAACAGCTCTACTGACTTCCTGTTCAAAACTGCAGAACTGATAAGCCCCGCCTCTTCATTTTAAAATTTTATTGTAAGAAGCAACAGATTTTTAAAAAACTATTTTTTATTGTTGGAAAATGGCTATGGGACAGTATTGAACCATAAATGCTTCACTTTGAGTTTTAATCTTTTGAAATATACCAAGTAAATACAGACAAGTGGGAGGGGATAGGTGGTAGGTGAGAACAGGGATTTCTGAGCAGTTGAGCTCCAGCTGAAGAACAATACAAGATTACTCAAACATGCATGAATCAATTCAAATATAACTTTGAGTAAACTAATGATGGGAAGATCATCATAACAAGGTTTAAACTTAGAAAAGTGAATTTGACATAATAGGTCCCTTTAAGAAGAAACTAATCGCACAAATCACGTTTTTCTAAAATGTTATTCATTCAAATGTTCTCACAGTAGGAAAGTGTACTTAAAGGAGACCTTTTGTGATTTTTCTCTATATTTAGGAAGAAACCATGGCATGTGCAGATCCAAAATTCACATTTTGTTCTTTGTAAAGCACAAAGATGATCTAAAACTGCCTGGAAATGTAAAATGTAACTTTAATAAGCCATCTTAAAAATATTTTTTAAGTTGTTGTTGGAAGGTGTCTGTATGATCATTTACATGTTTTCAACCTTACATGTTTTACTCGCATCCTAATTTTTGAGTAATCATAAGTAAATATAGACAAGTGGGTGGGGACAGGTGGTAGATGAAGACTTTCTGAACACTGGAGCTGCAGAACAATATCATGAATTCATACTCAAAAGTGCATGAACCTATCCAAATACAACTTTGGGTAAACTAATGATGAGAGAACACTGCTGTAACATGATTAAAACTCAGAAAAGTAGATTTAAATTTAAAATGAGATTTTGTGCATTTTTATAATTTTCTAATCTACATACTTGCTTGTCAAAGCCTGATCCCGTCAGATCTCAGAAGCTAAGCAAGAAAGGGCCTGGTTAGTACTTCAATGGGAGAGCGTTAGAACACCAGATGCCACAGTGGGACGACAGGAGTAGATTGTCGTTGTGTCCTTGGGCAAGACACTTAACCCACACTGCCTGAGTGTCTGTTACACTGGGTGAGTGGATGCTAGATTGTAAAGCGCTTCGAGTGCCTGGAAAGGTAGAAAAGCGCTATATAAATAGACCATTTACATCAACTTCAAATAAAAATATTATTTGTTGCATCCAGAAAGTAGCTCTCCGTTACTCTTAAAGTTACTTTTTCTAGATATTCTCCAAAATACTTTTTTGTTTCTTTTGTAATTTCTCAAATCTCTACTTTGTACATTTAAATAGAAATAACTTTACTCTTGAGTGAAACATTTAGCTACTTCTGATTACACTGTATTTCCATCCTTTACTGATTACTCATGATCATCAGTAATATTTCTGTGCTAATTCAGTTTAAGTGCAAATGTCCTCTCTACCTCAACCACATTATTCTGGAATGGGGAAGTATATTCAAGAAGTACTAGTCGAAGTAGTAACCAAAAACCCAGCAGTCTTGAGGCTACACGTGTTACATACATGCTTGAATATACTTCACACATTTTACATACAATTTGTAAGATTTAAACAGGCTACCAGCTGATTGGAGAACAAAAAACACTTGTCTTAGCATACTAAACCTGCAATTACAAGTATATGAGAAATTGTCAAACGCTGAGGTATCGTTATTAGAAATGCTATTTTTATAAACAATCCCTAAACGCACCATGACTCATGCCCACGCTGAAACTGAAGCATTACAGTGAGTCATAACGTGGGAAATTAAAATGAATGAACAGTGAAAAACAGAAGCAGCGGCAGTCAGAATCAGGTCCAAAATATAAATATGGTTTTATTTTTACAATCCCGAAAGAGACAGCCATCCGTAAAAGGAATGCTAAATGTATCTGTCTAAACAGGATATAATAATGCAACATACAGTAATTCAAAACAAAGCAAGATCATCCATTGTCTAAAAACACCGTTGACAATACAGTAAAAACCGCCTGCTTCACATACAGAATATTTACATTACAATTACAATTCAGGGTTTAAAATGCTGGTGCTGTTGTTTTACTCTGACAAATTTTATGGTAAACTTGAAATGGGTTACATTCATTGCATTTTGTGACGTGAAAAAAACTGTGGAAGACTTTCAAAATAATTATTCTGGCACTTCAAGATCAGACTGTAGAAATGTAAAGTAGAAAGAATTTGTTTTAAAACTGGGATATCTGATTATTTTTGTTGTGTAAATGAGTAAACTTGGCTTTTCCTACCCAAAAAGTCTATTGTAAACGCAGTACATTGTGACAACATCTAGCAGCTGTGTTCTGTCTGAATCAAATAATAAAGTATTTTCTTACTCAAAGACAGCCGAAAGCAGTACTCTGATTGGCTGTGCTTGGGTGGTCCTCTCTAGTTTCACTTTGCTGTTCTTTAAGTATAAGTGTGATATGTTATTTGCATTGTTCTGGTCTTTTAAACATGCTCTCAAGTTATGTCCTACTACAGAAAAGTCATACTATTCACATCAGGACTTAGAGCTCTATCTACTGGCTGTAAGTTGGACAAACATTAAAACTAATCTAATGCTCAATATGATTTATGGACTTAAAGACACTACTCACTTTTTTATTTTTTTTTAGCAAATAACTTGAAATCAGTTTCCCTGATCAAAACTATTTTGTTATTGTATCAATTCTGGTGAAAACTTGATTCCAGTGTCTCCTATAAGTATTAAGCTGTGTTGGGAAAAAGTAGTTACACATTACTTAATACTTTTTAAAAATGTAATTAGTTACTGCTCTAAAAAGTAACGTAGTTACATTACTTTAGGATTACTATGTGTGTATTACTGCAAACATCGATACAAAATTGGCTTTTATATTTAATTATTGGTCTTTGAACAAAGGTAGATTTTGTAGATTTTCAAAGAGTATTTTGTTAGTAACTGTAAATGAATTACAAGTATTTTCCACAGTAACTAAGTTACACGACTAGCTACTCAAAAATTTAATCTAATTACAGAAACTAAGTTACAGTAACTAAATTACACCTCACACTGGTAATAAGAGATAATTTGTTAATTAAAATCCAGGATGTGGGAAACTGTTCACTTATACAAGTTGTGGAAAGTGTTAAAATATGTAGACTGTTGTTAAGAGTTTAAAATATTTGGGTTTTTTTTATGAAGCAAAAATTGTGTGTAGTGCCTTTAAGTACAGAACAGAGTGTAGTGCCTTTAGGTAAACAACAGAATGTACAAAGAAACAGAACAACCTATGAAATTAACTCAGAACATTGTTTTCTGAGGCTCAGAGGGAAAAGACTAGTATCTCACAGACAGAACTACAGCTGTGTTTTTAACGTGGAAGAAAGGCTACAACATGATTAAAAACTAAAATATTACATGCCCTTTAACTGAATGCACATGGACACTGTCAGAGCTGGAAACCATGAATACCTTCTTTTTGAAAATCAGATAACTCAGTTTTAAAGCAGCAGTCTTGTGATTAGTGGGTTTTAAAATAGCACCATTGATGACACACACAACAGTCATTGAATGGTTACGTTTTGTCAGTGACTAGACTCTTAGCACCAAGTCGGAGTGACAGAAAATTGACCAGCAAATGTGACCAGTGATAAGGTATTTTGGTTAAAACTTGTGCTGCCTTTTTGAGATGCAAAACGAGCAAAAAGTGGTCCACAGTTTGAAATCTTAGAGCTATAAATAGGTAAAAGAATTAGAAAAATAAAATTATGTGTTGCTGACATTTTGGTGATTATAGGTCACGTTCAGGAAAATATTGGGTAACACTTCATAATAACTACCTCTTAATAAGTCTTAATACACCCTTAAAAAGCGAAATTAAATACTTAATTCATTATGAATAAATTACAAATCAAAGAGACAAAAAGTTTATTAGGGCTTAATTACTTCTTAATTACCACAAACTCCACCTCTCAACCCCAAATCATAACCTTAGCTCTTTAAATACATTTTAATAAACTTTTTTATCAATTATTTGACCATTTGTTCATAAATTAATAAGTCTTTATTAAGGCTTTAGTAAGGCAGATTAAGATGTAGTTATATTTATGTTTAATATGGCCATTTTAAACATTTTATCCAAAATCAGGTTCGAAAAGACCTGAGCAAACTGTGGCCCAGGGACCAGATGCGACCCTTAGACTTTTAATCTGGCCCCATGTAGGTTTCTGAGAACAAATTTTCCTCTTATATATTTCTTTTTTTGATTGATTTAGCTAAACAGCATGTGTCTTTGCTTGTTTTCCTAATAGTTATTGCAGTAAGTAGTCAAAGTAGTACATTCAAAAACCTGGTTGCTTTGAAGTACACTTTTTACACCAATGACTGCGGTGTGGGCCTATTTGAATATGGTTCAAGGGGAAAAATAATTGGCTCTGTGCACGGAATTTCAGTTGGCTTGTTTATGTTCAAAATAGCTAACTTCTGTGCATACAAGCATTTCCTGTTCAGTGCATTTCTACGAGGTTTTCACAACTAGCTTAAAACGATAAATACTCAGTGACAGAGAGTTGTGGTGAATGTTACAGAAAACATGTTAAAGACTTCACAAATCAGAAGAATAATTCACCATGGTACACTTGATGAGATGTATTTGTATCTAAATGCTAACGCTAACAGGAAATGCTTGTATGTACAGAAGTTAGCTATTTTGAACAAAAACAAGCCAACTGATGTTCCGTGCACAGAGCCTTGGGTTAGAAAGTCATTCTAACACTGGCAAAGAAAGCACTTACGCCAAAATGACACCTGAACGCAACCTACTGACAACCTTTGCCACTGAATTTCAAGCTATTTTTTTAAATTTGTATAACTAAGCTAACTTATTTTCAAACTTCGGACCACTTTTTGCATTCTGTCTAAACATTTACAAAGAACACTGACTTAAAATGCCGTGTAGCCGATATCGACGTCACCCTTTTGACTCACAAGGTCAAAGCACCTGAACAATTTTCCCCAAAAAACATTTTCAGTGACAAATTCCAATAAATTGATATTATACATAAACATCTTTGTGAAAAATTGCCATGATTTGAGTAAAAAATAGGTCTCTATCTATAGCACCGTTTGAAAATACAGTGAGTGAACATTTTTGTATTTTGTGCCCCATAAAAGACATTTGTATTCAACTTTAGACAGTACATAAGTGCCTTTGATATTAAGCACTTGTTGCAGCATAATTTCATGACGTGATGATAAAAGATATGTAGTTTTAACGTAAAAACACTGAAAAATGTTGTATTCTCTTCTCTTCTGTTTACATTATTGGCCTATTCAAGTGATAAAACAAAAAGTGCTTCTCAAGATGCCACCGACTAAAACTATCGCAGTACAATTCATTCCTAAAAACTGCGGAGACAAGCAGCAATACGAAAATAATAGTTAATGCTACATGTGACGTTGTAGTAAATAAATGGCACTGTTTTGAATAGGCTCAGCTAAAACAGATGTACAAAATGCATGTAGTTAATCCAGTATTTGTGTATTTATGTATATGAGATCTGCAAGTTTGTAAGTACTTTGGAAGAGCAGACAGGAGCAATAAATAGTTTAGTGGCTAATGGGGCTAGTGAATACATACCGAGACAAAACATTCTTTAAATATCTACCAAATGCCTTCACGATTTAGGAGGCTAGCTGTTGAAACAGTTTGGGGAAGCAAACAAGAGCAATAACTCGAGCTAAAGTGGTTTTCAGTAAACAGGCAGGTGCTGTAAGTGTTGATTGAGCAATGTCAATGCAACAGACAGCATCACTGAAAACAGAAAGTAAGTTGGATATTTTCTACGTTTTCAATAATCCTTTTATAAAACTTAATAAAATGTGAACCTAAAGTGACACCTTCTAACAAGTGAACAATGCATAAATATTAGTTGGGGCATTCTCATTGATATATATGAGTTTATGGCCATGCTATTATTAATTATAACTAGGGTTTGAAAAGTTCCTAAATTTTAGGGAAATGCAAGTCTGCTTATAGTAAAGACTCCTTTTTTCAAAGTTTATTTCTTAGCTGAAGAGTTACAATCTTTTAAAGGAGACCTATTGTAATTTTCTGTATATTTAGAATGAAACTATGGCACAAGTACAATAATTTGTATTTTGCTCATTGCAAAACACAAATATTTGTTTTAACAGCTTAGAAATAGAAACAGGTTAATTGACTTCCTGTTCAAAACTGCAGAACTGATAAGCTCTGCCTCTTCATTGTACAATTTAACTTTAACAAGCTACAAGTGGGCGGAAATAGGTGGTAGGTGAAGACAGAGATTTTCTGGGCACTTTAGCATCAGCTGCAGGACAATACAAGATTACTCAAACATGCATGAATCAATCCAAACAACTTTGGGTAAACTAATGAAACTAATGAAAAAGTAGATTTTACACAATAGGTCTCTTTAAGTTTAATCATAATGTAATTGATCAAATGTATGTATCAAATATGTCTTGCTTTTGTCTTGTGGAAACTGTGTCTCATCCTATTCCTAAACACTTTGTATTTTTGTTAAAAGCCACCAAAGCCACTGCTTGTTGCTTTGTCCTAGTTATAAAGTGAACTGCCCACTGAGAATACAGTGTTCTATAGTTTAACCTGCTTGTGCCGCTGCAGCTGAAAACCAAACGTTGCTCTTGTTTGCGTCTCAAATCTGTGTGAAAACTATTATCTGTATAAACTAGTCCCACATAAGCACAATCACTGTAAAATCCTATTGCAGTAAACAGGCTCTTAGCAGAAATTAAATAAATGATCTAAGATCAGAATAAATAATCACATCTTAGTTGTTTTGTATAAAACCAGCTCCAAAGTCTCTAAGTAAAAAAAAACATTTAAAAAGAGGTGAATGAGGTAAGGCAGAAGCACTTGTGTGAGGGCTGTTATTGAGGAAAACTGAAGACATATATTCATTTTTTGTGTAAACCTCCCAAAATCAGAAGGGAAAGTACTGAAAATACTGTAATGAGGAGATTTCTTTGGATAATTTTGAAGTAGTAGTTCTCTATTGTATAATTCTGTTTTATAAGTATACCTAAAGCTGCCTATTTCTCATGAAGAGCCGAAAGTAGTATTCTGATTGGCTGTGCTTAAGTAGCCTGCCATTGTTTCACTTGGGGTCTGAAAAAGCAGTTTTTTAGCCATGACTTTTGCCAAAATTAATGCATGTCATTATTAACCTTGTGCAAAAGTCTGTGAAAATGAGGATCTAGTTGATTAAAAAATATATAAATAAATATGTAAAAATCGGAACACCAGCTTTAAAGGCATTTAAATCATGGGAGTACCAAAGACAAAGTCTCAGATAACCAAAGCCCAGTCGTCTCCTCTCTGTCCACGCTTCTCCTTTTACACATAATATCACTGCATCGCCTGCTCTGATTGATTTATAAATAGAGTTAAAAGTCACTAGTACTATGAGCAGTACTTTTCATGTGAACGCTTTACTTATGTAAAATTACATAATTGAATTCATACTTCAAACTGTTAAATTTCAAGAAGATTTCTCTAAAAATACTAAAACTGTTAAAAACCAAGTGTGTAGCTTCATGTGTACTTTTACTCAAGTACAATTCTGGCAGCATTATGTAAGTAGATTTAAGTCATGTAGCTAAATAATAACCATTAACTTTTAACTTTTAAAATCGTGAACTAAACATTATAATTCAAACTAGGTGTGTAAAAGAAGGCCAGTATAATTTAACAGGCAAAATTGTCCTTTTAAAGTGTTTCTATTTCATTGGGGTATTTTTAAAGTAGTTACTAGATATAATAATTTTTCTATTCAATAGGTTGTCACTTGTTCTTTGTGACTTTTTGCTCCTAAGTCAAATTTAATGCCATTACAGGGAATATATATTTTTCTTAGGTACACAGAAGCGCTTGTTTCAAAAGAGTTGGGATTTTAGCACTAATATTAACTTAACTATATTAACTAGCTAATAAAATCTAAAATATGGGACACTTTTTTGTGGAATCCGATGTCTTTATGGTATTAATATTGACACTATAATGCTTTTAAGGCCCTAAAGCTACACCAAATTACAGTCATATTTGAATACTTTCCCCACCTAACCCAATCCAAATCCCCATAACATCAGCTTCACCTCGATAACAGCCCTTAAGTTGTGAAAGTGTGTGTTTAAGTCCATCTGTTATAAGGCCCGGTGACCTGTGTGAGTGCATACGGGGACACGGTGACCACCCCATCCCGGGCAGTGTCCATGTCTGTCTCGTGGGCACGCTCAAAACCTTCCCCGTCTCCTCTTCCTGCTCCTCCGTTTCTTCTTTTTTCCTTTTCCTGTCGTTGGCTTTCCCGGGGCTCTCTCCCCTCCTCACCCTCTCCGCCTCCTCCTCCCTCTCCCTGTCGCGTTTGGCCATTTTAGCGTCCCACATGGCCATACCGTGCCCCGGCTCGTTTAGAGACTTGTGCTGGTAGAACACTAAGGATATTCTGGTGGGGTGTCTCCTGTTGGGTTTGAGGATGGGGGTGGTGGCGTGGAGCTCTCTCCTGGCGCACTCGATCAGAATGAACCGTGAGAGGGCGCTACAGCTACTCCTCCGATTTCGCGGTCCAAGAAGTTGTGCTCGCTGTCCGACCACACTTCTTCGTCTTGGCGTGGGGGCGTGGATAAAACGGGGTGGTGCTGGACTCCGTTGAGCCTGCTAAAAAGCCCTTCTGAGGTAGGCTGCGGGGAGAAGGAGGAATTGGGAAGGGTGTAATCTCTAGGGGAGGAGCAAAGCACTTCCCTCGGCTCAGATTTGAACGTGAAGTTGTTGTGAGGAGGTATTCGATGTAAGGGCGAGCCAGGAGGGAAGGCACTGCTGGCTGTCCGGTAGGGCGAGGGGGTCTGTGCACACTGAGGGTCCGGGGTGAAAGCCTTCCTCTGGGGGCTGGAGTGAGGGTAGCTGCTGGTGCTCTGGATGTAAGTGCTGAGATAGGGCCTCTCCGGGGGACACTGGCCCACGCTGGCTGGACGAGGGGACAGTTTGTAAGAGCCAAAGTACGGGGTCTGGAAAACAAAAACATTTTAGTAATGAACAATGAGAAAAAATATTAAAATTATTGAATTCACAATGGCCTTTCTGCCGTGATGTTTGCATGTTTCGTTATGTATTAAGGTTGGGCTTCGTCCAGGCACTCTGGTTTCTACCACAAACTCAAAATATGCAGTATTGGTCAAATCCTTCAGCTGGAGTATTACTAATTAAGCCTTGAACTAGAAATTCCTTCAGTTGGCTGCTCATTAAAGGAGCTTAAAATGTTTTGTGATTTTGAGCTGTGTTAGAAAAAAAAGGCAAGAGGTGCAACAGATTCAGGGGCAAGTGTCAGAAATAAATAATATCCACAAAAACATCAACAACAAAATGCAGACCAGGTCAGATCAGGTTGAATTGCCTAGTTATGACCCAATAATACCCTTTTGACAAACCTGCTTAAGATCACACCTAAAGCTTGCATGCTTTACTTTGACACTTCAAGCTTTTGAGAATAATTATGTACTCCTTGTAGTGTGCATAAAACATCACATCTGTGGCATAAGGTAGTGGCTATGGGCCCCAAAACAAGCTTTGCTACTTTGCCTTATTCAGAACACACATGAGCAGAGTAAACATGACGTAGGACAGTGACTTTACAGCTGCCCTCCACAGTTGTAGTAAAGTTCAGCACACAGACTTTGAGCAGCTCAGAGCAGGTGAGTTTTAGGCCTGTTACCTTTACAGCCGGGCTCAGGTTTCACTTTGGGAGTGAGAGGACTCAGACCCAGCTTCTTCTCCAGCCGCTCTGCCTGCGCCCTCAGACGAGCCTCCTGTCTCATCTTACGCGCCGACTTCACAGGCTCAGCCAACATGCGCACCTACGACACAAGCAGGCTTTAGACACCGGCACAAATGTCCCAGGAGATGGTTCACTTCAGAAAGAATCATCTTTATGCACAGATATTCATGTGTAATGAACAAGCAGAACATCAACATTGTACTTTCTACTAAGAAAAGTTATATTTGACCTCTAGTGGCTACAGTCAGCCCTACACCTGGTAATTGTATAGTAAGAAGATACAGTATTTTTAAAGCGAACAACATGCAAAAATGAAAAAATGTTCTCTCTGTTTTTTGTGTTAATTATTAAAAACAACATGTTAAAAATATTTTTAAAAAGTTACACGACTGGACTTAAACTTTATTTTGCTCTGATATAATTTTTTATTTTGTAAAACTGCTTACAAATCTAACATGCTAAACTCTGAGAATGATTTCTAATTAAAGAGCTAATTCTTGTTTGATCATGTTTCAACCCTTAACATTCCGGCATCCCTTCAGAGGGTTGTCACATTTTTTCTTGATAAATTGTTTTTTGTTCAATATCTGATAAAAAACAAACTAAGAAGCACCTAAAATAAAAAATAACATAGTAGCCTATTCATTTACAGCCAAATCAGCCATTTTGTTACAAATAGTTTCCCAAATATCCAAACATTTTCATTTGGACTTTTGCATAGGCTCCGTTTATTTTTTTTTAGTAATTTTAGGTCCCTAAAACTCATTTTTACCTCAATTACCTTCAGCTTGTGCTGAGGAATGGTCAAAACCCCAAATATGCCAAATCTAGTGTCATTCTTTGTCTATACCAAACCTTATATTTACAAAAAATTTAGCCGTTTTTCTTTTGTGTGGAGAAAGTTCTCAATCAGAAGCTAAAACTACTGGGATACCACTTTACAAAGACTCCAGCCATTTCCTTGTGCTCCAAAGAGATCAAAAACCATTACAGTTTGAATTTAGTCAGATGTGTTAGGGGAAAAAGGTCGGAATGATTTTTAGTAATACTTGTATGGAAGGAAGAGGTGGGCAATATATCTAAGAAAGTACATTATCATGAATAATGTTTGGACAATTTGAATGTTGCTAACAAATTCAATTAATAGTTACATTTCTTCACTTCATTATCTGAACATCCAAATAGGTATAGAGGTCTTCAGTTTTGGTCATACCCTCGGTCTACAGTGTTCTCAGGACTTGCTACTTGCTGACTTTTGTCTCGGGTCATACCTCTCTGGGGAAGGAGGACAGCACCTGTAGAGCTCCACTCTGGATCTTAGCCCACTGTCCCTGAGCCTGATCAAACTCGTCTCGCTCAGAGATTTTGTACAGAGGCAGGACATGGAGCTGCTCGTCCTCCGGGATGTTCCTCACAGCGCGGTTATCCTCTCGGGTTAAAGTGCAAACCTGCAGAAACACACACAAACAAGGGACGTCAGGGAGAGGCAAAGAGTAGAAGCTAACAATTAGATATGTTGTTGTTAGCTTGTTCAAAGGCTAACGTTAAATGCTTGTTTTAGAAATACTGTCTCTTATTTTTCTATTTAACGTTAGATTGTTTCATTTATAACATTAGTAAATCTGTCTGCCGCTGTGTTGCTCTTATGACAGAAACAACTGACAGTGAAGCTCCAAATGCAGCAATTTAAGTCAATGAGCTGAACTGGTTACCATTATATGATAAAAGAGCAAAATTACAGCAAATAATTGGGAAAAGGTGTTACATTAGAGCAGGATAGCTTGTGAAAAAATGGATCTGAACTAAAACACACTGAGTGAAAATTTCCTAGTACTATATTTAGGTTAGTCCAAAAAAATAAGTAATTTGAAGTACTCGTTGAGGTAAGTTAATTGTAAGCTAGTAATGTATTTATCCCAACACTGGCACAGAGCTGGTGTTTTGCCACAGTGTCAGTGAACTCACCACAGTGCTGCCGTTGTTCATGTTGTGCGTGTCTTTGTGAGCGTGTGCGCAGAAGTCCACACAGGCTGTGACTCCAGAGAAAGGGCGACCCTCTCTCCAGCCCAGTCGACAGTCCTGCCCTGACGCCTCGTTCTCCACCTGGACGACACAAGCACAATGACTATGAAACTAACGATGTGTATTGTCATTTCAGAGAATGTCAGAGAAGCAACAGCATTTTTAAGGTCAAAGACATGGTGTGTTTCAGTACATTTATGCAAAAAGAGGACACAGCTCACACTCACCGAGATGTGGTATTTTACATGGCTAACGCTGGACTTTATAACTGAATAATACAGACAAATAAACAATACAGCAGACTGCTCAAAAGCATCACTTGGTCCAGCTGAACTTACATTCAAATGTAGCACACTGGTCTGGGTATTTCAGACATGTAAGATCCATCTCAAGTGCTGGTGCTGAATTAGGTTTCTGTTAAATAGCTCTATTTATAATAGCAGCAGCTGTGTGTAATGTAGTGTACAGTCCAGCTCACCTGGTTGTGGTAAGCCTCAGGAGCCAGTCTCTTGTACAGAGGAGCCAGCTCTGTGGCCAGGCCCTGCAGGTTGTTCTCTACTCGCTCCTCCTACACATACAAGAAACACACTCATTTAGTGATGTTTAATGGTAGTGTTAGTAAGTGGCATAACACATTTCTGAAACATTATACTGAAATTACACATTTCAGTATAATGTTTCACACATAACAGCAATGCAGCCTTTTGTAATTTGTCAAATTCAGATTCTAGTACAAAAACAACATTAACATTATACTATACAAACTTATTTTAAATCTCAAAGTCTCTGGAGATGTGCTCTTGAGTGCAGTTACCTCCTCGGGGTAGTCTCCCAGCAGTCTGAACTTGCGTGGCACTTTGCTGCGGGCGAACTTACAGCCGTTGAAGTACATACTCCAGGAGCAGCCGAAGGAAAAGGAGGCTCCACAGGTGTCTGGGTCCAGCCCTTGGCACGCACATGTGCGACTGGAGAAAGCACAGTGTACAGTCAGACACGACACAGAGCAGGGATACCAGACTGGACATGTGATTAAGTTTATTGTTGTTAATCTCAACCTAATGTTTGTCTTAGTCAATACCTCAAAAAAAATGTAAGCTTCAGTGCATATGCAATTAGCAGCAATTCAATACATATAGAAAAAACGGCATTGCACACTTAAATGGGAGATGTCCAAAATGTATTTATTTTCCAGATAACATTTCGGCAAGTAGCCTTCATCAGATATTTTTTTTCTTTCTCGTGCACTGTGGTTAAAATAAAAGAAAAAAAACTATCTAATGAAGGCTAATTGCCGAAACGTTTTGGACTTGCCTGGAAAATCCAGACGATATATAAAAAATATATCGTCGGGTTGCCTTGTCCCTCTTTCGAATTTCTGTATCCGTGATTGACAGAATAATTAGCCAATCAGAGACACGCATCTTCTGCCATCTGCTGAAAACCAACATGGCTGCTTCCGACGGAAACAATACATGGAAAAAATATCACATGGAACTGAAAAACATCACGGATTTCTGCAGAATCAATGAGCGAAGCAAAAAACAATTTTAATATGAGGTAAGTGAAGCTAGATTTTGGTCTAAATGACAGACAACCAATCAGCTCCTTTGTTTCATTTGCGTCACACAAATAAACTAATCTGATTGTCCGGTACGATGTAGATTTGATCTGAAACGCAGGCGGGAAGCGTGGTGACCAGACCGACTCTTCACAGTTTGCTGAAGCGTGGGTTCTGTATCCCAGGCAAGTTTTGGACATCTGTCAGTGTGCAAAGCAGTTTTTTCTATATTGTCTTAGTCACCATGTCTGACACACGGCAGCATATATAACAAAATCATAAATGCTGCTTTTTTTTCTGCGCGCTACATACAAGGACCTTATCTCCATCTGCCTGTATCAGTCTCTACTACACTGAGTCTAGCTGAGAAGCTGTGTGTGAACTCACTCTTCGTTGAGAGCGCAGCGGCGGCAGGTGGCAGAGCCGTATTTGAACAGTGTGTCGGTCAGGTCTCTGTACAGGTGGTCCGCCACAGGCCGGGACACCCCTCCCAGGCCAGGATGAGGATCACCAGCACTGCACTGTCACAGTGATGCCCAGGACGCTTCCGCACCAGACACAAGAGCTTCTCCTCCTCACTGCCCCGACGGATCACCTGCACACACACACAACACAATTACACACACGCATTTTGACAAAATATTATATAGCAAGATATGTGTTTTAAGGCATTGTTTAAGCTTAGCTCCCATAACTGTTACCCATACCCCATATTCTAAAAGTCCAGAATGTGTGCTTGTGTGGTCTCATACCCATTTGGCTATGGGACAGCCCTGAGAGCTCCGGCCTTCTTTCCCAGTGTAAACAACCACTTCCACTCTCACTGCGTTTCCTTTGGCACCATATCTGCAACACATGCATCCATTTTTCAGCATTTACAGTAGATTTAGTGATAAAGCATTCGAGTAAGAAGAATCTAAGAGCAGTGCAACAACAGGATCATTTCACTCATCTCTCACTCTGATGTTGAATCAACAGACAAAAACAACACAATACTCATGCTTAAGTCAGTAAAAGACTTGGACAATAGAAGATCACACCTGTTCACTGGGATGGTGTGAAATTTCCAAGATGTATTTATGACCAAAATCCTACTACCACTGACTAGTTTTCATTTCTATCTAACCCGTACAACAGATGAATGCTATGTTATACAATGAGTAAAATATGATAACTAATCTACATGTCATCGTTTATTACTAATACACGAAAATAAAACATTATGTATTCTTTAATATCAAAAGAATATAAAAGAAAAACAATGCAGGTACAGGGCCTTTAAGTGCAAGTTTAAGATGGACCTTGTGCCTCAGCTTGTTTAAATCATGCTGTCATCTGGTTTCACTGGCCCCTGGTCTAAACTCCAGCGGTTTCCTGTTTCGACATGCTGCGGAGCGTGATGCGTGTGCACGTTTGAGAGTGTGCATGTGCAGAGTGAGACGAGCCAGCTCAGCACTGTTTCCTCCTAAAGACTGAGGCGGTGCATTCCACACACACTGACACACAGGCCTCATGCTCCACAATACGCTACTTCAATATTTACACTCTTAAAGTAACCATACCTGTTCTCCATCAGCTCTCGCACGGCCGCCACACTAGGCCCCGCCCCCAGGTGAGTGTAGTACGGGCCTTCCTCCTTCTCGCTGAATTGATCTGGCAAGAAAGAGCGGTAAAAGACAAATTAAAGTTGCATTTACAAGAATAGGAAAAAAACTTCCTCTCATTTGTTGAATAGCACTTTAACGGTTCACTAAGTCATTTTTTTAATATGGACTTGGTCCCCTTGTCTGACTCCAGGTGATGTTATTGCTTTCCCTGTCCCATAATACACCTTTAAATGTGCTTTATCTAAATGTGTGTCACTATGGGTGTCTTTATGGCTTAAAAATACCTTTTAACTTGGCCCAATAGCACCAAACGCTTGTCTCCAGGTAGAGAAGATATCTAAGTCTAATTTTCTAATAGATATATATTTTCTCCCATATTGTTTGCTACTGTTGTTAAGTTTAATTTAAGATCTCTGCATTTGTTCATTTAAGATCACACAATAAGTACCTACAAGCAAATGATCCTTCCTCGGGCAGAAGCAAAGTCACAACACATTTACAGTCTTCAGCAGTTAGTTCATAAAAAGACCAAATATCTTTTTAGTTACATAGACAAACAACCACCAACAATCAGTTGCCAGCAGGGGGTGCACCAACTCACCACATCATGTAACCTAGCCCTAACCTAACTTTTTTTTACAACTCACACAGAAAGGTGAGGAGTTCCAGACTCCTGCTACTCTTACTAAGAAGTTCTGTCCAAATGTGGTGGACCAGCCTCAGCACACAATCTCACAAACATGTCTAGAGGTGAGGCAGGTATATATGGAATGTCACCTATATTAGCTGCAGAATGACATTTTCAACAGTTGGTCAACAGAAGGTCAAAAATAATTGTTTTAACTAGGGCTGCTCAATTACGATGAAAATAATCATCACAATTATTTAAAGAATTATTGAAATCACAATTATCCAAATGATTATTTGCTAGAAAGAGAGCAGGCATTAGCACTCCTTAAAAGCATAAATAGGTCAAATGAAATGGGTGAGATATATGGAGCGTTGTGGATGTATTCTATAATCTGGGACTTACACTGTAAAACAGTATATCTAGACTTGCTTAAAATGACTTGGAATCAGAATTTTAATCCAGATTTGAGCTGTTTTAATTGCTTAGGTAACGTAAAATATTTCAATGGTTTCAAGACATTTTAACTGGTTATAAAAGAATTTGGCTTAAAAAAAGAACAAACCCATAACCCATTGGCAAGTAATGTGAAAGTGAAAGAAGAAGCAATGTCTTGAAAGTAGTTCAAAACAATTTAAAACAAGGACAATGTTTTAAGTCACTAGAATAAATTTGTCTAAATCCTTAAAATTAGGTTTAAATCCAGGAATCAACTTTAACTTGTCTTGAAATTCATTTTTTGCAGTGTACTTTTACAACTCCAGGAAATATCATAATATAACTATAATATATAAACATAACTGAATGTGAAATCTGATTAACTGCACAGCCCTAGTTTTAACTATAGGTTGAATTAAAACAGTGCCAATTTACAATGAAAACATTACTAAAATTAGGGCAATTCATTGAAAAACTAAAATGCAATCATGACAAGTATAGTGTTTTGTTTTGATGAGACGAGATCCACAACTAAGCCTCTAAAAGACATCTTCAAATTAGTGGGATAGATTGAAATCTGTTCAGTTTATGTCTTTATTAAATCAATTTTCATTTTGTTTTGAAAACCATTAAATCAATTGAGATTGATCAAGGTTTGGAAAGAAATTGTGAGCATGTTTTTACATATCACCTTTGAATAATCATGAAAACCAGTGAAATATATTTACATCTCTCTTATAATAACACAAATACTCACCAACACAGTGGCATGTTGGCAGCTCGCTCAGCTTCTTGACCGGCGTGTTAGCAAATTCCTGGTGGGCGTATCCAGAAAGCTGCAGGGGGACTCCAGGAAGCTGTGAACGCTCTGCTTGGATGGCGTCGACTCTGCAGAATGACCCACGTCCCCTCCCGTATCTGCTGCGCTCGTGGACAGGACAGTGACCGGCCCCGAGTGCTCCAGCTTGTAATAATTCTGCTGACTCGGAGGAGGTGACTTTCTCGGGTCTGAAAATCCATTGACCGGACTGTGATGATGTGTGGGGTTTAGGTGATTATGAATATTCCCATTTAGACCTACATGTCCTGTTAAATGTCCATTATAATGACTATGATCGAGCTGTCTGTTAGCTAGGCACTGCGGTTGGTTTTCATGTCCATTCGTTTGATTATATAGTTAGAAATCCCCGACAGCGCTACCCCGTTTTGCAAAATTGCCCTTTTTGTTCTTGCGCTTCCACCAAATATTTCTTAACATCTATCTGAGCTTGCGGTAGAAACAAGTTCCTTTTATGATTCAATCTTGGTAATTGTATCTTCGCGCCTCTTTTTTTAGGTGTCTCCCCATTTCTCTTAGACAAGGGTGTCTTCCGAATTGCTTTTTCTTCATTTGTTTTCCTTTTCCTCGGTTTGGTGGGCGTGACTTTTGTCTTTTTCTGATTTAGCTGTGAGGCGTTGAAGTTGTATTTTATAGCAGACACTGGTGTTCCCTTTCTAGGATTGCTCTCCGGTTGCTGGTTGTGTCTAGCTTGAATGATGAATGCTAAGTCTGCTAGCTGCGCCGCACCTCCTCCTCGTCACGATTTCGTCTTGGTTTCGCCACCATTTCTTCCACTTCTTTTTTAATGCTAAACTCAGACTTTATGACTTGAAATGGCTCTATTTTCTTATACTGGATGACGTTGCCTTGTCTTGCAATAGGTGGTCTTATTACCGATGTTTTAAGTGAACTTATGACGGACACTTTGTTGAATGCTGGTTTTGAAATCAGATGTTCGCAGTTATTTTCACTTTTAATGGTGTTGTTTTGAGGTAGAGCTGCCAGCTGAGTCAAGGCCTCGATCGCGATGGCCTGATCAAAGCTTAAATTCCGCTTTTCTGCTAAAGATTGCACGCTTGGTAACAATTCTTTTCTGTAGGCTCAGTTTTTATCACTTGGACGTTCCTTGCACAAGCTGAGGAGTCTTCCGGTCTTTCAAATCATTCTCCTTGAAATGAAAACTTGGCGGTTCAGTTTTGATGGATCGTAGAATAGACGATCGTGAGCCTAAGATTTTATCCTCAAGTCCTTTTCTCTCCGTAACGACAAGCAAACCACCGCCGCTAACGTGGATAAAGGATCTTCGCAAACTTCTTCTACGTCTCGCAAGTGTTTCGTAGCTTGTTCTGTAAACCATAACCAAGGTTCCTCTGTTTTGATCTTCTTATGAGGAACCACAAAGTCCTCTGGGGCAGTCTTGAGCCCGTTTTTAGGAACCATGGTTATAATCGTCCTTGGAGGTTCAGAAGTCATTGTGCTTCTTTGAGGTTCTGGATGGGACCCTGTGGTCGTGTTAGCACCGTTAGCTTTTGCCTAGAGCAGCCATTTTGCAGTGTTACAGATGAGGGTTGGTGAAGGCCGTTTTGTGCTGGTTCACCTCCAGGAAGTGCACGATTTGAAGCATGCTGGTGGTTGTTGTTGATGTGTATTTGAGGTACGTGGTTGTTGTCTTCTTCCTCATCTTCCTCCGCTGCTGCAGTCTGGGAGGCATTCATGTGGGTTTTGCCATTGACAGACAGGTTTTCTGGAGCCACCTGAAAAACAGAAAAAATCAGAATGAGTTTTGTGCAGCGCAAGTTATCTTTCTGGATCATTGTCATTGTTTACTAAATAGGTATGTTCATGGTCAACCGATTTAATGGTTAACTGTGACTTATTGCTTAACATGGTGAAGAAACAGACTGGATTATTCAACTTTTGTTTCAACTGAGAAACTATTGATGTTTTACCACTTAAAACTCAGGTGTGACAATGTGTGGGTGTGATACTTTTTTCCGCAACAGTGCATTAAAACCAATCTTCTCTACTTTTGTAACGTGCGGTGAGGTAGGCTAATTATAACAAACCCAATGGGGAAAAACAACAACAAAAAAGTAATGTGACCAAGTCGTTTGACCAAGTTTTGACCACGAACGACTCCAACATGATTTGATGCTTCAACATCTGAACAACATAAACAACAATATCTAATGGTCATTCAATTAATGTTTTCACTTTTTTGTATCACTGTGTCACAAATTGTAATAACTGCAGAATGGATTACTATTTCTTTATTTTGGTCATGTTTACATAGGGCTGTCAAAAATTCTAATCGAGGTACTTTTTTATGAAGTTTAATGAAGAAAGTACAAATATTTTGTGCGAAAAATGTAAATTTAAATGTCTAAACCTGTTCCCAAACTCTTCATAGCCGCGACCCCCTATTAGCTCAAACTTTGCACAAGATCCCACAATACTATTTCACTATCAATTGAAAAAATATATTGAAAGTTTTTCCTGTCAGATTAAGATGCACAAAGAAAAAAATGAAGTCATGTGGGCTTATGGATCAAAGTAGAAAATGAATCAAATAAATTATGTGAAGTTATTTTCAATGACTTTTTTATGACTGTTGTCTGGACTACCTTAAGGCCGCCCTGCAGACCCTCTGAGGCCCCCCAGAGCCCTGGACCCCACTTTGGGAAACACTGGTCTAACTCAAAACAAGCAATAGCATTTATTATGTTATTAAAATGGTATTGAAATTGAATTTGAAACTTTATTATTGCGGCAACACACTTGATATGTTTTTTTTTTAATAGTAAAAAAAATAAATAAAATGACAATACATTTTAATCTGTCCATTTGTTGCAATTTTAAACCAAATTTCATTAATAACTGTAAGCAAAACAGGGACATTTTAGAGCGTATTGTTCCTTTACTATCACAATAATTTAACACGGCAGCTTTTTATAATTTATACTGTATACATTTCATCTCAAACTGGCATGCTCCTGTCTCTGTTGTTGCCGCTCGCTCTCGTCTGCCTGGGACCACTGGCTCCAGAACAGTGGGACTGTTTCTGTTGCGTCACAGATGTGGGGTCAGTGAGGGCAAGTGTGGAGTGTGAGTGCACATGTCGTGTCTTGAGAGCGCCCGAGGAGTGTTGCCAGGCATGTGTAAGCAAGCCCATTGGCTGCAGCTCGCCGTGGCTCCCTCCCCTGCATGCCTAAGTAAGTCTTTAACCCACTTCAGCTTTCGATGTAGGTTAGGCACAAGCACGGCTCTGCAGCGCTGCTTGATCTCTAGAGTGCGTTGTATTGACAAATTGATAAAGCTAAGAAAGTCCTGCTCAAGAAGATGTCAACAGCTTAAAGGTCCCACATTACTGAAGCTTGATTCTTGTGAGATTTTAGACAGAATGGCAATAGAAGTCCAAGGTCCTTTATTTTAAGGAGGTACATCAAAAGGTTCTGGTCCACCTTGTGTTAAAGTAGATTCTTTATTACCTTGAATGAACTGCTCACGCTACAGATCACGAGGATAGTAAATGTTGCTGGCTTTTAAATTTAATTGTTGTAATTTTACATTTTGTTCAGTTAAAATTCTACAGAAAGTCTCAAATATACATATTATGTTGCATTGAGCTAATAAGCAGTTTAAATGAAGCTAAAACTAGGGCTGGGTCTATGATCGAAATCGAGAAATCGAACCAAATCGTCAATTATTCAATTGTGGGTTTTGAATTGAAAGATCGAGAACCAATCTTTTGCCAGCAAAAGTCAAACTTTGAGGCAGAATATTAATATACGTACAGTTTTTAAAAAATCTAATAAATAGGACATATTAAAAGTTTTTGTTTTGTTGATGTTGAGGAATGGCATTTTTTATTTGGTTTTGAAAAGGTTAAACAAAATCGAATCAAAAATCGTGATCGATCAATATTAGAAAAAAAATCGGGATTTTATTTTTTCCCAGATCACCCAACCCTAGCTAAAACATTAACTGTAGCTTTAAAAAACTGATATAATCCAAATGATTGTTCTCTAATGAAGCTTCAAAACATAGTGCAGAACTTCTCATATTTTCAGTTTGAGCACAGAACACAGACTAACCAGGCAGGCTTTTTGAATTTAACAAATGTATGTAATATAGGTTTTTTAATTTGCAAAGATGGAACGATAATTTGCATATAACTGAACAGTTTAATCACATCAGAATTGCAGATTTGGTCATGTTCTGTTACATAAACCTTTGTTCCTCACGTATGCTATGCTGTCATTATTTCCACCAAAACCTGCTAAAACCATTGCCAAACTTTTGTTCAGCCAGTTCTTGGTTTGTATATCTACAAACTAGAAACTAGTTAAAGTGAAAGAACATGTGAACCACGAACATAACAGCCTCCAATTACTGTTGTTTGACTTTTGCTGCATAACACATAACAAATTATAAAACATAGACAGTGCAATGAATCAGAGTTGAACAGAGGTGGTTATACTCAGATACATTTACTTCAGTAACTTTGTAAAATTCTCCTTTACACGGTACTTTTCAACTTCAACTTTTTGAAGTAACAGAACTTTTATAGAGTAAACATTTTGGTTGCTCTTATACTTGTGAGCAAAGTGATAATTTAGGCTTTATGTGGGGAATATGGATTTATTTCAATAGATGTGTTTATAAAGCTCGAGATTGTGACTCACATCAGTAAAACTTTCATTTGAACTTTTACTAAACCAGTGGAGATCATAATATGCTATATACTGAAATTATCAATCATTAAACCCTTTTCTGACATTAGAGAGTGATATATTTACCAGCATTAGCCCCAGTAGTTTGTCAGCTCCTCTGTTTTTCTTATTTTTAACTAGTTTTGCTGATGTATCTCTATGGAAGCTTAGATACTTGCAGAAAAATGACAGAACTGTGTGGTAACAGTAAAGTTTTTTTTTTTTTTTTTGCAGTTCCAGTCCTGGCACCTCTGATTTTTTTTCTATAAAGTCACTCTTAAAGGAACCGTATGTAAGTTTTGACTTCAGAATTCATAAACATGAACTAAATGTGTCACAGATACATTAACGGGTTCAAATATAATCTTATTTTTATTGAAAGTCATTGTGTGTCTGTGTCATTCTTAATTAAAAAAGCAATGGACATGATATTTATTTGTTGATAGATACAGTCGGCATCGGAAGCCATGCCCACTAACAAACCTCTGAGGTTAACATTGAGAGTAGATTTATCACTCACTGCTCAACAACTATAACAGCTAAAGTGGACTTAAGAAATATATTGTGTCAACTATAGAAAACGAAGACATGGAGATAAATTAAGTGATCTAACAGTCCAACAGTGTGATCAGAAAACAGAATGAGCCTCACATGACTCTCTCAGTTTGATTTGAACCGTGAGTCAGAAACATGTTTGAACTGATGTTGCACCATGACACAGACACATCGGTCTATGATAGACTCATACACTTGTTTCCACACAGTTCTCATTAGCTCCACCTACTTGTGTAGAAATGTTATTCTTGGGAACAAACCATGATAAACACTCTCGTTACTAAACATGAGTCATAGCAAACTTTGCTCCTGATCAGTAGTTTCTAATTTTCTAAATATGGGTATTTCACTGGCAACACAAGTTCCTCTGTGACAGTATGCTTTTTTAAAATCACTAGTTGTGCATTGTACAAATGGTTCCTTTAAAGTTATCCAAATTCTTTTTTTTTCTCATACTCAGCCCATTCCACCTCTTGGATCTCTTCCACCACCTCTGGATAGCCATTTAAAGATGGAGTAACTGATTTTCACACTGCAAACATGATTTAGGTTTTAAATCTGACAACTTCCTCCATAAATCTTTCGACACATGTTTAATATCGACATGTACCGTAATTTCTGGATTATAAGCCGCTACTTTTTTCTTGAGCTTTGAACAATGCGGCTTATAAGGCAATGCAGCAAAATTATAGATTCTCATAGACTTACTATTAACAAGTACGGCCTATACTGTATATGTCCTTTATCATTTTTCTTACTTAAATCTAGTGGGTGATTTCAGGTGCGTTCAATAGGGCAGAAATTACTGTATTCATTTTAGATGCAGTTATAGCTTATAAAACGTCTTAACAAACAATAAAGCGAAACTGAAGAGACCACCCCAAGCTCAGCCAATCAGAGAGCTGCATTTGGCTCATTAATAGAACTAAAATTCTTGATTATTCAGTTCAGACAGTGTACAGTGCTGCATTTATTATATGCTTTTTAGTGGAAAGCACAACGTTTACTAATTTACAGCTAAAAAAGTTAGCTACCTCACCTTTAATTGAGATCCATTTGTTTATGCTTAATGCTTCAGCTTGTGACTTCTTGATCTAGAGATCCACGGACAGTGACTTAACATGCTATACACTCACTGTTTGTCACAAAAATAATCCAAATACATTTCTAATAATACATGTAGGGCCTCATTTATAATCACAGGTGCTAACATGCAGGTGTAAACTTGTGAAAAAAGAGAGAACATGTGCTATTTGTGAGCATTCTGCAGAAAAATAACTACTGAAAGATGCATATTACATAAAAATAGATACAAGCATACTATGTACCATCTCAAATTTAGCATTTTTAGAGTCAAAAATGTCAGTTGTGTCAAGTTTTTAACCCATTTTGCACTTGCATTTGAATGTATTTGGCAGAATTAGGATCAAAAACAAGCCTAGAATTCTGTCTCAAACAATGAATGTGCAAGACTTCTTTCATAAGCTAACAGATTTGAGCTTTGAGGACTCACACACACACACACAACTTATCCCCAAACTTCTAAGCGGGACGATGTTGAAAAAAGATTCCGGAGGCTGGCAGCGTGACACAGATGAAAGCGAGTGTCATGTGCCAGGCTTTAGCTAAAGAGAGAAGGTGAAGTCTTTGTTGGAGCTGCAGGATGCCAAAGATAACCTCTCCTTCTGCTTTCGCTTCCAGTTGTTTACCTGATGTGACTCGCTAAACACCTCTTTGAAGAACGTGTTTAAACTGCGGAGAACAAACAGACACAGGAGCTCTCTGGATATGAAACAGATTCTTTAGAACTCAACTTCAAATCAAAAACAGCTTCCAGTTTTGCCCTGTGCTTTCGGTAACTGTGAAACTTAACTTTCTATTACTGTGTGAGCTTGTTTCATCCTTGGCTTGTCTGACGAATAAACACACTTCAAACAAGAATAGCAAAAGCAATTATTTTTCTCATCACTTCTGTTCTTTTGTTCTGACGTAAAACAGATTTGAAACTACAATTTATACAATTTGTGTCTTTTAATCGAAAGTGTGTAAGGTCTTCTAAACATTCAAATACTCTTTTACAGTCAAGCTCATTGGACAAGTTAGATCATATGAATTAAAGCAGAACTAACAGCTTTTCAAGAACATTTTACACTAGGGCTGGGCAATGTCATCATATCATAATCAAATACGTGTGGAAAAGTAGAATTTAAAATATTGTGCACCACTGCTGATTTTTCTCTCACTTGTGATGAAAGCAGCAGATAAACACTTCTCACAATGTTTGTCTAATCACTAGGGATGGGACGAGATCTCGTGCGCGAGATCTCGCGAGATCAAACTGTCACGATACTGTGCGCACACGTACTGAACTGTCTCGTGAGATTTTTCCATGGTCATGAAATTAAGTTTTGTATCTTTGAGCAGCTGTAGCAAATATTCTACTCCCACACAGACTTGTAGCGGACTTATTCTGACAGAAAACAGTCTAAACTCTGTCTCAGTTTTTATTTCGTAAAGATAGGACCAATATTGACAGAGATAATTAGTCCTAAACATTGTAAAAGAAAAATATATAATCGTAAAATATACGCGCGGACATCGCGGGAACAGCGCAGTGTTTTTCACACTTAAACATAGTTTAAAATAGATCCACAAAGAGATATTTTGGCTATATCATCAATAACTGTAAAAAAAGTCTCATCTGTGTGGTCTGGTGCTGTCAGCAGCATGGAAGACATCAGCGGCAGCGCTGTGAAGAGGAAAGGAAGGGGCGGAGCCTGAGCTACACACGGGAGCGGATTAATTTCAGTCAAACTCATATCGTTGAAATAATAAAAATCTAAGGCGATACACATAATGAAAGGCAAAGCTAAACTAAAAGAATATAAACTAACAATAATAAATAATACAAATCTTTTTTTTTTTTTTTTTGCCTTGTTGAAATTCTAAATTGAAACAATTAATGCAAATTATTTAAAAATCTTGTCTCGTCTCGATCTCGTGACCCAATCTCGTGGCTCGTCTCGTCTCGTGAAAATTCTGTCTCGTCCATCCCTACTAATCACTCAAAAGTCTGGACAAGACGGCCTAAACACAGACTGTAGAAGCTCTGCAGAGGCTAAAACAGCAATAATGACAATAATTATAATACATAGAAAGTGGAAGCAGAACTTACAGCTGTAACTTAAAGATGAGGTACTTGACTTTTTAGTTGTAAAATAGTAAACTTTGTCTTTTCCATCAACAAAATGTATTCACTGCAAAAGAGGCCTTTCAAAAAATAGTGAAATAATCTGCCAGTGCAGTGAGAAAATTTGACTAGTTGTTTTGAGCCGAAAATGCAAGTTTCAAAAACTCTTGGCAATACTTTTAAGCAAATGTATTCTTGATTCAAGCAGTAAGCTTAAAACAGATATGAAATTGCTTAAAATACATTTTTCATATCTAGATAAGGTAAATCAAGATAGAATATCTTAAAACTTTGCATGTGTGCAAGTAAAAATATTATAAAAGCCATTTGAGATGAAAATGAAAATGCAATGTTTCATATTGTGCTAAATGTATTAAACTCTTGCCTTAAACTTCAAGTCACCAGGTGGGTTTTCCAATCAAAGACAGAGAGAGAGCTTCCATGAGACCATCACTGAGACTTACACTTTTTATAGACTTTTAAAGTTGGGGTAACTAACTTTTTTACTTGTGAATAAGTAAACTTTGTGTTTTCTGCTAAAAAGGTAAATAATAAATCCAGTACTTTGTAAGAAAATGAGACCACTGAATAGTAAAGATTTTTTGTTCTAATCAGGAGCTGAAAGCAGCTTCGCTCTGATTGGCTGTGCTGGCCTTCTCAGTTTCACTTTGTTGTTTGCTAAAAAATTTTATCGGCTATAATTGCAACCAAAAAGAACACATGTTGATATCAACTGTATATCGAAGGATCAAGGAGACGAAATTGTCAGATTTAAAACCAAAATCATGTTTGCAGTCTGAAAATCAGCTCTCTCACCTTTAAGGTCAGATGCTGCTTTAGGATTGATAAACACATTGCCTGATTTTCACCAGATTAGCAATATATACAACTACGTAAAGTAATGATGGTGAAACTATTGAAACAAGGATAAAAACTCACTGAAGTTGATTTTGTACAATGTCCGGTTTAAGAAAATGTCCCTACTTTAGAATGTACAAATATATTATTATTATTTGTTCTGTCTCTGTTAAGTTCCTCTATAAATCCAGATCCAGTTCCAGTCCAGCGCACTGTCTCCACTCTCACTGTCCACAGCTGTCCAGCCTTCCCTTTTACTACTTACTACGCACATGCTGCTGATGCAACAGATTACTGCTGGAGCCAAGGTCGAGTCAAACCTGCCAATGTGACTGCACGCTTCCCGACGCTCAAAGAACACTCAGCGGGAGAACAGAGAAACAGTCACAATAACTTGTTTTAATGACAAAGCAGCGCTGCCTCTAATCCAGATCTAACCAGCGCCGAGTGAAAGTACAAGAGAGTGACTCAAAAGTTTCCCAAAACAAGTTCTGATTCATGTTTACTGACGACAAACGACAGTGAAAGACGAAGTTTTCTTTGTCTTGCACAGAGGTTCCTAATCTTTGTCACACACAAAACTGATATTTTTAAATGTTAATGTTTTTGGTCAGTTTGCTCTTTCAGTTTAAAGGCTTTCATGTGAAACACTTGTGCACAACAGCTCCTAAAGATGGTCTATTATTTAGTTTAATCCACTTCATCAATAGAACAAAACAGAACAGAAAAATTTGTTGTCATTGTCAAAGAGTTTGAGTGAGCCCCCGGTTCGCTGCACCTTTTGCGCGCCACCACTCGCTCTTCGGAACATGAAACGCAAAAACAAGAAACCAAAAAAATAAATGCATTTTCCTTTACACAGTTATCAAGATCAGCCCCTAAAGAAGCTCCTGCACACCCCAAACTTTACAATCTTGAAGGTTTTTACCAAAGAACTTGTTAAAACTGAATTCTAAGCTTGACTTACTAAAGTTTTAGGACTAAAAAAAATTTGTCAAATTAGAATTTTGATGCAAATTTTCAGTCACATCTAGTTTAGTTCAAATTCCTCTCAGAAAACCTTTGTATTTAATGTGTCAGCAAAATTCACAACACAGCGACATTTTCTTTAGGTTTAACGAGAAAAGTTTAGGCTTCAAGTTAGAAAGAAAAGAAAATGTCGGTACATGGCTTCAACCAAAAATTGTGGTTATTTTACGTTGTGGCTTTTTGTAACATATGAAAATATGCTCATCATAGCATTTTTCAGATCTGGCAGCCCTTAATACGTGCAACATGCCATTTTTACACATAAAGTGCTTTCTTCCTATATGAGATGTGTGAGTAAACTGCAGCAGAAGTTTCACATAGATAGTTTTAAATAGTATAGAAGAAGTAGAAGTATTTTCCTGTTCTGTCTCACTTCAACTGAAATGCCTCAGATGTGTCTTTGATCTCCCTTGTGTGTTCTTTTGCTTTCTATTTCTATGTTCACTTGTGTTTGTGTTTACATTGTTTGAGTTAAAGCATGTCTCCCAGTGTCTCACTGTCCAGGACATACAGTACTTCTCCCAAGTGAGACAAAAAAGGAACATCTATTATTAACTAACAGCAAGTATTTACCGTTTAAGACATGTTTCCAAACACATTAACCAATAATAATTTGACCTCTGACCAGATAAAGCTCTGACATTTTTAACACCCCATTTATTTTACAGTGGTTAGCACTCAGGCCTCATAGCAAGAAGATCTTGGATTCCCAACTGGCCCCGACCTGGGGCCTTTCTACAGTTTGTTTTCCCAGTGTCTGCCTAGGTTTCCTCCTTTCCTCTACCACTAAAAGCATGTCCATTAATGCCTCCCCTCTAACCTCCCCCAAGACTACCCTGCAAAAGAGATTCTGAAGCTCAGCATTAAAAATGTAATTCATCAACACATTATTAATAAACATATTATTTTTCTCTGTATTTGATTTTTGTGTATATTGAAGTGAAAAATACTGAATAATATACATCTGCATTAGTCTGAAAAGGTTTATTACTCTTTAAGTTTCCAATAAATCATTGCATTAGGTTAAGACACCCAGATTGCAATAGGCATGTCATTCATAAATTTTGAATTTAAAAGTGTAATATGTCGATACAGTAATCCCAAAATTCTTTGGGGAGCTACTTAGAAAGAGGAGGAGAGCTACTGAAAGCTACAAGTTGGAGATCACTGTTCTAGGATGTGAACAGCAGAGCTGATTGTTCATTTAAAACAGCACATAGTCTATGCATTGTTTTCATTGTCATAGTCTAACATATTATTACTTCAAGACACAATATACTAACCGGTCCTCTCTGCATATGATCAAGATTTTAAGACACGAATTGTACAAAAAACACTGAAACTAGCTTGACACTAAAATAGCGCACAGTGCAGAGAGAGTCAGTCAGAGCTTGAATGAACAACACAGCAGCGTGTTGTGAGCATGAGCCTGTAGTCATGTCTTGTGATTAACCAAACACACAAATGTACAGTCATGTGCATTTAAGATTCTATGTATCGATGTTTCATCTTAATGGACGCACCAGATCTGGCTCAAACAACTCACTCACTTTTGTATCCTTTTAAAAAAGTAAGCTAAACTATTTAAATTAAAACTTCTAAGCCTCATGACTTCACAAGCTAACTTGTGCTAAAAACATGAAAAGCACACTTCCTGGTTTTAAAAGGAACACAATGTAAAATACTCTTTTAATTTTGTGACCATATTGTAACAGTGTCTCTCATCATTAGAGCTGTAAATGATGATTATATTAACGGTCGACAATAACTATTTAGTATTTTTATAATGCATTTTTAACAAAGCTGAAATAAGGCAACAAAAGGTGAATATTGGAGAGAACTTACAAGGAGATGGTGATTAACTGCTATAGTCCTAGTCAATAGTTTACTTCAAATTGTATTTAGATTGATTCATGCATTTTTCCACACATACAATTAGACATTTGAATCTTTAAATTCCAGTCAATCCGATTCTTGTATTGACGATTTGATTTAAAAATGATTCTTGATTCTAAAAAAAACACACTTATCATGAAGTATTTCTTTATGTTGGCTTTATAGTTATATTCCTCAGGAAATAACAAACAAAAAGTTCTGCCATGTTGTTTGAATCAGTGCAAAACGTTCATAAAGAACACAGAAAACAGAAAACAGCTTGATAAACTCTGCTGTAGAGAGATAAAATATATTTATCACTGCACATAGTCAGACTACTTTCAATAAACAAGAAATTCACATCTTAAAATCTCCCTTTTAGCAGTTTTTTCATCACTAATCTCATCTTTATGTTATTTTAAAGAGACTTTAAACCCACTAGACACAAGCTTCCATAACGACTTTCCCAAGACACAACACAGAGGCTGCCATGGCAACAGCCGAGTGTAACGGCCACTTACAACAAAACACACGTTAGCTTTACTTCTGTAGGAGACAGGATTATGTCATTATTGTAAAAATACATCAGCAGCACGTGGAACGGAAGCTTAGAGTAAAAAAGGCTTGATTCAGCATTGATTCTTGGTTAAAAATGTCTGCTTTTCTATACTGTTCACTTTTAAAACAATTTTTTGTCATCTCACATTTGAAAATTGTAATATAAATGATTAATTACAACAAAAAATAAAAGACCATTTTCAATTTCAAGGGTACAAATGCTTTTCAATTGACAACTGATACAAAAACAATAATTTAACATTCATAAACCATAATTTATGTACAATATAAAATTAACTGGAAAAAAAACTATTGTAAACTTTTCTGTCCATTTTTATCAAGTCAAACTAAATGAATGAATGAATAATTTTGTCTTAACCCTTGGGTCTTGTGTTTTACTCCACTTTTTGCTTTGCTACAGTTTTGTAGATGTTTCAGTGATTTTTTGCTACAAAAATCTACTCACAATTTTGCTAAACCCAGAATCTGTCATTTACAAATGTGTTGTCCTTGTATTCTGTTAGCACCTTTTACTCCACAATTTTTTTATGCCTGTAAAATAATAGCTTATAATAGTTATTAACTTTTTTAGGTTAAATCTGTTAATCGACTTCTGTTTTGACTAAAAAAAAAAAAAAATCAAAAATATCGTATTTATTTAGTTTTATTTGATAGGGACAAGTATGTTTCATTTTAGCCAAGGCTAATTCTCAATATCCGTCCCTAGCTGGGTTTTACATAACAGTAAAAAATACGATGCAACACTACACAAGATAAAATACAATACACATAACTAATTCAAAACAACTAATCTGACCTGTAATTAAAGGTTTTATTATTTTTACAGACGTAAAAAAGCTAATTTCCAAATGTGGTGAAAATGTGACACAAAATGGCCCATTTTTCATATAAAATGTGAATCTAAACTTAATTCGTTCAGTCTTATTAAAGTTTTGGACATGTTTAAAATCCGTCCCAGTTGACTGTGAAAGTTTTAGTCAGAATAGAAATGGATTAACAGATCTAAGCAAAAGAAGTTTGAAAAATAAATATTTTACCATCGTTTTCGTCAAAAAAAAGTGTAGTAAAAGGGCGCTAACATGAGATCAAGAACTTTTTTCTTACGGGAGACAAGGGTTAATCAAAAATAGAAAATCCTTCATATTTTTCTTTCCTAAACAAACTAAAAAAGTAAAATACAACAGTAAATGCCCAGGTTTGAACATCACTCACATGTATTTACTGTACAATAAGTTGCATTTACTTTCTATAACGTTATGATGTAATATATATATATATCAGTTTTGTAATAATAACAAAGCATTACAACAAAAACTACATTCAAATCTAATTCACCAAGCATCTAAATTAAATATTATTGGCCTGTGCAATGTTGTGATGCCACTTTCTTGATACTTAAACCATAAAAAGCCCACTTATTCACTGTATTTTTAAATATCTTTCTCGTTTATCTCATCTAACAAAACATTTTAGTACAATAACAACATTTTAAGCAACCTAATTTACTAAAAAACACAAAAAACCCTACAAACAGCGCTCGAAAGGCTCTCCACTTGTCGACAACAGCAGGTGCAGAATTACATCTGTCCAAAACAGAGAAAGAAGGAAGGAACAGAGGGGTAGCTGCTGTACCGCAACGGCTAATGTGAGAAAAAACGCCGCCTGTTGCCGTAGAAACTAAGCTCTTTTGGCCGCTATCCTTTAAAACACACCTGGAAAAGACAAACCAAACAGACGCGCCGCGCAGTAACCCTGGCAACAACAATAATAAAAGCTACAGCCGAATTAAGTTGAAGTGCATGAGAGGTAGAGAAGTGACCCTTTAATAGACAATAGACCCAATGCTAGAGAAGGATATATAGTTACCCTATCTTACCCTTTCAGGCAGAAAAACCCTCATCTGCACCGGTGGCCATCTTGTGTTTTGCTTTGAGGCATTTGGAGAGAAAGAAAGCTACACTGGACAAGCGCTCTGTGTCATGGCAAAAGGGCAAGTGGGAGACAGCGTAGTAGACAGATTGACAAAAAACAGAGAGAGAGAAAGAGAGAGAGAGAGAGAGAGAGAGAGAGAGGACAGGATGCCTTTTGCAGACGCAGACACGGAGCCGTCAGCCAATAGCGTGCAGACCTTGTGAGTTACGGTCCATGCCTAGACTCTCCCAAACAAAGGATCCCCTATGAGGGCTTTCTTACTCCAGGCTGGCGCGACTGGGGGGAAGCTGTGGAGTGGACGGGACGCACGCTGGAACTGGAGCGAAACTGGAGAGGGATAGCAGACAATTGGAGCAAGAACAAGCTTATATGTGGTTAAATTTGCATTAATTATGTGTATATGTTTTTAATATTGACCGGGTACAGATGAAAATAAGTTTACAGTGTTCTGTCAGTGTTTAATAATAAAGATTTTGTCGCTTAAAACCCAGGAAGTGTAATGTTTTTATGTTTTTAGACTGCACAAGCTCCTGTTTGTATATACACCTCTCAATCTGTGCTGGATTCTGAAAGTTGTGAAAAGGGCTTCAAAACAATTGATTTACTGGGACAAGTGTGACATGTGACTACTGTATAAAGCTTGAAAAATATTCAGTTTGTTTTTGTCTTTAAGGTGGCAAAAAATTAGTACAGCCTACACATATACAAACAATATGCTATATATTGCAACAATATTGATAAAATAAGGTTAAATAGAAAAAGGTTCAGGAAACTGTGAGCTGATTTGCACATTTGAAATCAGCTCACAGTTTCAACCTCTAGCGCCGTTTGTTTACATGCTGCACTGAAGCACGGATCAAGTGATGAGGTGCTAATGCTGTAGCGGCGAAAATATGTCCTGCGGGTCGTTATATCTTTAATATAATGAGGCAGATCTGAGTTTTGTCCTCAGTTAGGTTTTGGATTAAAAATCACGTGGAGCAGCAAGAGCAACAGGAGGCAAGAGACCTTACAACTTTTCTTTCTGGTCACAGAGCTAATTCAAGGTAAGCGCATATCCACGGAATTTGGTTTATTTTTGTAATTATTATGAGAAACATCATAATGGGCTTGTATGCTAAAGTCGTGTGTGTGCTTGTACATGAGTAAGCGTACCGAGCTCTAGCCCACCTCCTCCAGCCGCACCAGAGTCAGATCTGTGCCGCACCAGAGCACGGTTCGTTTGCACTCACACTGGACAAAAGAATCGTGTTTTAGAGGTCATTCAGGCTTTGGCACGGTGCGCTCATAGTTAGATCTCTGAAATCTTCTGCTCTGTTTTTAGGTCAATAAATCCTCCAGACTCATTGCATTAACTTAGTATGTATAATTCGGTGTGATTTTTTGCAGTCAGAAGATAGAGCTCTAACTAAATTCCTGATGCAGGAAACACATGACTATCATGTGTGCTTTACTACAGGTTTTTATTGGTCCTGGTGCCTGGGATTTCAAAAAGAAAATGCTCAGGCAGGAACAAGTTTGAAGAACAGGAACAACTAAAAAAATGCATCATATCATATTTTAGTTTTGTCACTCAAATTTCAAATTCTAACACTAAGGCTTGAATAGAATATACTTTAACAAACTACAAAATCAAAAATACAATTGCAAACAAACATCCTAATCATTGTATTTTTACTATACAATGTGGTGGTAAAGGGTTATGTTAGATTTGCGTTTTGTACCATGACTTGTCCTATAGTATAAAGTTTTGATGCTACTTTTACTGTAATACCAATTAGTGCCTGGTTTTTAACACTTTTGACAATCTTAGCATAGTTTTGAAATAATTTTAGAATGTACATTTAAACTAAATGTTCTTAATTTCTCATTATAAACAAAAAAAGCAATACAAATAAATAAGTAATTAAATAAGTGCAGTGAAAATGTGTTTTGTTGATTCATATGAACAACTTTTTACTTTCCAGTCTTTACTTCACTTTAACCACCAAACTGTCCCACATACAATCACAGCTGCTGTATTCTACAAATATGGAGGGAATTGAGAGTATTGTGAAAGCTCCGAAAAGCAGAAGCTCTCGTCACATGTCTGTTACACTACACGATCTTCAGCAAAAGCAGATCTGTCCAGTCTCCCACGCTCCCGAAGCATGACTACAGCCTCTCCGCCGCTCTGTCCTCAAACGCACCACTGTCAAGCACATGATCTGGACAAAAGAATCTGGACTGGAGACAAGGAAATGGTTCAGGTCACGCTTGTAATAATAGGTCTTTTACAACAGACAGTCTTTTTCTCCAGACCAGTAGTCATTTTGTAAAACAGTGAATATGCAGGAAGCCTTAATATCTTCAAAGACAAGACAACAATGATACAATACAACTTTAAATGAAATGTTAACATAATATTTTGTGTGGCGAATGATAGAAAAACACCAATAAAGAATAGTTGAGGTAAACTAAAAGAAAGTAAGTGATATCAAGTTTATTTTTTGTAAAAATAGGTCACATTTCCTGCTTTTGGGACATTCAGAGGTTTCAGAGCTGGATTCAAAGATCATGGCTTCACCTGATTGAAACCCAAAGTTCATACTCTATACATCAGTGTTAAGTCCACAGTTCTGCAGTATTCAGTGGTATTCAGTGGTATAGTTGAATGCAGGGCTATTCAACTTGATTCTCTTGATTTTTTGGTAGCTGCACCGCAAGATGTCAGCACTTTGACGAAATTTCAAGTTGTATAAACATCTACTGTACAAGATCTGCCCCTAATCCTATGTTAATAAAACAAACGTTATTGCTTGTGTTAGATAATTGCTCTACAGATTTCCAAACCAGAATCAAGCAAGGACTAGACCAGTCTGAATCAGAAGAAAGCCAGGGCCAAATCAAGAATTGCATCAGAAGAAACAAGAACCTAACCAGGTCTAATCTGCTAAAAAGAGACAATATAGCAATACTTGAAATATTAGGAAGATGGGTCTGGGGCCAGATCAGACCTTAAGAGGGCCGAAACCAATAAAACTATGATTTTTTTTTATAATACTTTTTAAGTGCTTTGCTTTGAGCTTCTTTCATTGATCAACTTTTAACAAAGCAGTTATCAGGGTAAAAACCAGCGAGTGTGTCGTACATCAATTATTTACAGTATACTAAAAAAACAGCACTAGCTTGGCTAATAATAGATGCCAATATAATTTATCAACATCATTGCACTGAATAATTAGAAATACAAATGAAATAGTTCTGCTGTAGCACATTCAAAACATAAAAGTAAAAGGGTCATATGAGGATGTGAACACGTCTGTAACATTTGAACAATCAGCAGGAGTCGTTTAACAGACAGTTTTATAATATAATGCTGTCAAATGAGAAAAAAGTAAATAAAAAAAAAAAATAAGTTAGGCAGCAAAAAACAGTACGGGACCCTACAATATGTATTATGAACAAGTATAGGTGATGATGAATTTGTCATAGTCATAGTTTCGTTTTCATAGTTTCAGATGAATGACGATGACTAAATAACTATTACTCTTTTTGAAACCTACAAACTTTCAGGTCTTTGGTGTTTTGGTGACCGCTTTCCTGAGGCTATTGAGGGAAAAAGTTGTTTATTTATACTTACAGAGAACACATTGAACTTTGTGGCAATATTTGTTTCATTTGATAAATTTGAACCAAAAATCAGGACAATACATCTGCAAGCGAGAGTTAAACAGCAAAGTCTGCTATAAAATTATCACTTAACTGTAAATTTATTGGGATTCCACTCAGGAGTGTTTTAATGTGCTTATCACAGTTCAAAACATGTTTTAATTAAAGGGCTGAATGTTAAAACACAGAAATAATGGTCAGTTATAACAAGTTAAAGATGGTAAATAGTAAATGCCATTGGACTGCTGTTGTGTTATTGATCACATGAATTAAAAAGGGTAGTAACACGTATTTAGCCTATATTTGCCTCATTGTTGGTTCATTTGAATTCTACCAGTGTACACATGTACTTTGACAATAAGTGCATAAAAGGTACAGACGGAGCTTCCACGTTTTAAGACTGTGGCGTCAGTTGAACGGTCTGGACATGATTGTAAGTTATCAGGACAGAACAAACGCTCACTGTGGCTTTATGGTGAAGAGTTCAAAACTAGTGGGTTTGGACAGAGCAGCAGCTATTGTGCAGTGGGAACACAGTAGTTTAAAGTGAAGTTGAAGAAGTCAAATATGCTAACTTGTTAGCATCGATTTTTGTTTACTTAAAAAATGTAAGCAAACAAAGTTAATGAGTTTTAAACCTTTTGCTCACTTACCTAATGCTTTCTGAGCGTTCAAATTGTTCACCACAATGTGTTTTAAGCTCTTTCCTAACACAATATAAAAAAGAACTTTTTGCAATAACGATATTATTGTCGATCTGGCTATAGCTAGCGTTTATAATTTTTCTAAGGACGTTTGTTTGGGTTATTTTAGTTACAGTTGTAATTTCTGCTTCTATTACATTTTATTTCTTTCGTTATACATGTTTTAGCTTCTGCAGAGCTTCTAGTCTGGGCTTATATTGCTCTTGTTCAAGTTTTAAAGTGGTTGCACAAAAATTGCATTGTTTTGTTTTGTTTGTTTGTTTTTTTAGGAGAGGAGCTTGCAAATTTTGTTAGTCAAGATCCATTTTAGCTGCTTTCCTGGTTCATCCACAGAAATATACCCACTAACAACAAAAAATATACACATTTAGCATATTTTCATGTCTTTATTAAAGGTGAAAAAAAAAAAGTTAAAATGTCATGTCACAATCTTGGGAATTAGTCACAAACACTTCCTCACAACGATAGGAAATCCACGATTATATCAACTTTTCCAAATATATACTGCGATAAATGATATACAATATGATAATGCCCAGCCCTACTAACAGCCACAATGCTAACAACAACAACAACAACAACAACAGACGAACTAAGTGGATTTTGGTGTATAAACAGGACTTTCTCAGACGGCGGCAGGACATTGAAGACTAATTTCCACCTGAATAGATACATTTACAAAATATCTGTGCAAAGGTTAATTGATATAAAGTTATTTTATTGTAAAAAATAGGTATAGGCCTTTTAAGTAAAGACTGAAGCTTGTATGAGGCTTAATATTAGCAAAGATGCACCTAATGATAATGACACAAGAATAAATCAATCTTGATCATATATTATTTTATTTGGTGGATTAATATGTCACATAAATCATAGTTTAGATTTATTGAGAATTACTAGAAGTAAAAAGATGACGTCACACTAAACTCAGATGTCCCATCACAAAAATCTGTCACAATCTACACAAAACACAAGACATATTTATAACATTTGTAACAACTCACAGTCTTATTAAAAAAATCCAAAACTCTAGCTAAAAATACTACTCAATGCAAGGAAAAGATGTTGCAAATCCCTTTCACAGAGCACATTTGAATCTCTTTGAAATGGCTTTAATCTGGATGACTAACGTGAACCGTTCCACGAGTAGCCAAGTGCAAATAAACAAATATTCCCCAAATAGAAAAATGAACAAGCCTGTGACACACTGTAAAACAAACACAGGACCAAACCAAACAGTTGGACTATAAACAGACACTCTATCCTCACAACATGTCACTTCTGCTCTTGTCACTGCTCACCACAGACCACACGATGCGCCTAATACAGGTACTTTCACGTTTTAGTGCAACTCAGGTGAACGCAAAGACTTTCTGATAGTCCAAAACAAAACTATCATATTCTGGAGTGTTGTCCTTAGCCACAAAGATCACAAAAACTGCAAAAACTATTTATCTAGACTTCCTTAAAATGACTTGGATTAATAATTGCTTGCAGTGTAGAATATTTTACTGGCTTCAAGGTGTTTCAAAGTGGTTATATTATATTTTAGCTTTAAATAAGAACTTGCCAAAAGGGTAAGTACAATTTTTTTAACCCTTTGGCAAAAAAATAATTTCAAAGTAAGAAATAATGTCGTGAAATCAGTCTGAAACAGTTTAAAACACACAACAATTTAGGTCTCTACAAGAAATAGAGGCTTACACACTGCAAAAAATGAATTTCAAGACAAGTTAAAGTTGCTTGATTCTAGGATTTAAGTCTAATTTAAAGCATTTTGACTAATTTAACCTCAATTTATTGTAAAGACTTAGAATGTTTTCCTTGTTTCAAAGCATTTTGAACTGATTTCAAGACATTGCTTCTTATTTCAAGACGATTATTTGCCAATAGGTTAAGAAACTTGTTATTAAACCATTGCCTTTTTTTGTTTGTTTCTTGTTTTAAATTCTCTTATTGACTATTGTTCCGCCTACTTTCTAGGACGTGCATTCCTGTTAGCTGCATTTAGCCTGTAGATTTCATGATGGTTTTTTAATGTATTATATTAACTAAATGCTCACAAGACAGACAACAAACAAGTTACTACCTTAACAAGTAACAGAATGCATTTCCAAGCCAATGGGGACAAATAGGTCAATAACAGTTAAATATGTCTTGAAACCATGTGACATATTCTACATTACATAAGCAAATACATCTTATCGAGTTAAAACAGCTCAAATCTGGGCTGAAGTTTTGATGAAGTCAAGTCTAGATTTATAGTTTTTACAGTGCAAGGGGCAACGTGATTGAAATTAGAGTTCAGATCCAAGAATCAAGCAATTTTAACTTTAAATACATTTTTTTGCAGTGTAGCTGTCTGACAGGTTTGATGTTGTTCACTAAGTCTTTGGAACAACTATGAGGTTACACCAAAACACACAAAAACCTCCGCTGTGGCCCATGAGAAGATCCCAAACTGAGCTGAACCACTTTCTGAACCATTTCAAAGATGCTTTATTAACCTCTGATGACGTCACTTCCTGATAGAGCTGTGCAATATCGAAATTTAGATGATATTGTGAATGTTGTTTTCAAGATATCCAATTATTAGTTGTAATAGCTTGTGTATCTTGACATATCACAATTGAAGTGGATTGGTTAACAGTGCTCTCTTAAGTATTCATGTTGTAAAGAATAAATATGATTAAATGTTTTGACTATATTGATAATTAAAATTCTCTCAATCTTACACAGTGCCCTTTAAGTATAAATGTAATATTTCTGCACTTCTGTGATTCTTTAGCAAGAATCAGTGGAGTGCTTCACCAAATTGTTTACTAACGGCAGTTGGACATATTTATGACATTTTAACTGCAGAACTGCAATTTATATCCTCATCAAATGACTCAAGAACATCTTTTTAGGAAAAAAAGGTAATTACGTTAACTGTGTGTGATTCCAAAGTCTGTGAGAAGCTAAAGTCTTTCTGTTTATCTTCTTTCTGCCACTGTTAGCCTGCTTTTTTGCTTTTACATGTCAGTTACAAATCCAGTGTTCTGCAGAGTTGCTTCTGGGTTGTAATTTTTCTCACATATAGCCTCTTTTCCTTATTTTAGCTTTAGTTTGAGCTCTTACAGGAGAAAAAGTCATTTCTCTCATTAACTCTCTGCATTTCTTGCCACTCACCTCACTTTTAGAATGTGTCATGTTCTGCAGAACCTCTATATCTTTATTTGCCCAAAACATATCGATAAATTCATTTTTTGTCAATATCGCCCAGCTAACTTCCTGAAAACAACACAGATTCCTCTTTGTGCTGTAGTAGTAATAGCTTGTGAATCTTGACATTTTCCATTTTAACCTTGTTCTGGCTCATTTACCAAATTATAGTGATAATTCCATTTTCCAAAAGCAGATGAGGAAAGCTTTATTAATCCCAAACAGCATTTCATTCACCACACCTCTCATTTACAGCTCTTAAAAACCTCTTACAGTATGTTTTCATTAGAAACCAGCACCATTCCACCTTCCATTAGATAGAACTAGCCTGGACATTAATCACACTCACATCTGGAGAGAGAGTGAGGCCAGCAGCTGTCTGTGCCGCCGTTACTCCTGACGCTAATGTAAACGTGTCTGTTGGCCAGGATAAAGAATCACATGTCTGTTCGGTGAAACAAAGACTTGGGATAAGCTCTGTCACTGAAGTACAAACTGTTTCAAACAAGGTCAAACAAGTACTGTTGCTGCGGGTCAGAGGGATGACTGTTCTTTAGACTTGTATGGTAAAGAGTGTTCAGTCAGACACACATGTACACTCAAATCTTAACCTTAGTCCCTGTTTGTGCACAAGTTCTCCTTCATGAGCTTACTATGCAACAGTAGAAAGCTTACATTCACCACAAAACACACAATATGTTCAGGTATCCCCAAAACACCTTCCAAAAACCTTGAATGCAATAAACGTAAACCATTATCTCATCACATTTCTCACGTTTCACTCACTTCTCAAGCTCCAAGTCCAATGTTTGTGCTCTTTCTGTTTGCCATAGTTCACAGAATGAAAATATCATGTTTTGTTTCATAAGTGTCGTCATGTATTCATTGCTGTTGCTGTATTTTTTATTTTTATTTGTAAAGTCATAGAATAATATCTACATTAACTACAGCTTGTCAAATAATACAACAAAGCATTTAAACCTGTTTCAATCTGATCCACTGCATCTGTTTTTATTTGAGTGACTTGGATATGGACCATGCGTCTACCTTTTTGTTCATAACACATTACATTCAAATGGGCACGAGAATAGATTGAATGGCCAATATTTTAGAGAAAGTTGCTAGCAATAATGAGAATTTGTTACACCAATGATCACAATTCGGCCCTCCGCCATTTGGCTGGTTTTGAATATGGTCCTTCTGGAATAATAATTGCCCACCCTGATATAAACTGTAAGGTATCAAAGAAAAAAAGCTGATATGAAGTGAGCCTCAAAGAGTTAAAGAACACTCACAAAACTGATTAGTTTTTAATCTTGTTATAACACTATCTTCATGTCTAAAACAGCAAGACAATTAAGCGTTCTTTACTACTGCTGGTTACTTGACAATTTTGAAACCTACATTTTACTCAGAATTTTAGGTGGTGGATGAAAAAAGACATATGACTAAAATTTAAAAAAAGTAGATTTTGCATACTATGTGCACTTAAGTCTATAACCATACACGCTTTGAGCATGTTTGCAGCATTAGCATGTCAGGCAGGATCGGTTTGATTTTTTCTTCTTTGTAATTACTTTTCCAGCCATATGAACCTCTAACTCAGTTATTAATGTGAGAAATACTTGAGAAACACACTTTTTTAGTCTTAATCCTAATTCTAACACATAGAATGCCAAAGCAAAAGTGTTCAAGTCCTTGTTTTCTTCCATCTACCAACTTGAAAAATACTCTAACTTAAAGATGACATTAAACTGCACCAGAAGAAGCAGAACAACAGTAAAATGTTATGTTCAAACTGCTTTTATATTATAGTCTTTTTCTACAACACAAGCAAAGTCGTTCCGTCCAGACCCATAAAGACGTGGACACTGAAAACAAGCATTGCCAGTGTGCAAAGGCAGCGGCTGTAAAATGAAATCTGACTGGACCTTAGACCCGGCTCCCATGACACACTTAACTCACTGTGACTCCTTTTATCTGCCTCTGGAGATGGCACTCTCTCCACGCTTCTTCAAATGAAAATCTGAAAGACTTTTAGGCCAAATTGTCAATGCAACACACATTATAATTTATTTCTTGCTCTTTGAATAGTTCCTTTCTTCAGACTGGCTGTAGGTTTGTAAAACGCATGTAATGTCGTTGGCAAGCTTTTAGACACGAGAAGCCAAACTCAAGGTCTTAGAATTACACCCAAATATAGAAATAGTCCAGATGTTAGGCAAAGTTTACTGAAAAGCCACAAGCTTTGCCTATTTCTTTTTTAATTTGTCTATAGTTAAGAAGCATTTCTGCACTTGTGTTCTTAATAAAGATTGCACACAATTAGTGACATAATATTTAAATTTTATTTACAGAAATGTACCTATAACAATAATATATTGCTACACCAACGATGGTCGATGGTCGACTGGGTTCAAATATGGCTTTTGGGTACAACTTATTGCTCATACCCACACTACACTACACTTTATGTTTTATTCTATACATTCTGGTGTTGGTATTTTGTTTTGAACCTTCAAACTATTCAGCTTTTTCCACAAGATAAGACCAATTATGTTTTGTCTTGTGTTTATTACTAACCATAAAACTGACCAGGTCAGACTGCATCCAGTCCAGCTCCGGTGCAGTCACTGTGGCCCTTTTATTTCTCTCAGTCGACACATCGTGCAGTCTGGAGCTTTCATAAGAAGGAACTTTCACCAGAGACAGTCAGAGCCCTCTGCAGCCCTTTTCCCTTCAAAAATAATCATTTTCAGTGAGAGTGCCGTGTGGGCTGTCCTCCGCGAGACTGCATCAACACAGGACCAGAGCTGGACCAGGTGCAGTCTGATCCCGAGGTAGGTGTACTGACTGACTTGCCTGACCAGCCAGTCGCTTTGACAGATAACTTTACAAAAATGTGAGGATCTGGTTTTAGATCGACACGTTTCAAATTGAGGGCAGGCTTTATGAGTCAAACCCTGAAATGACACGCTCAACCTGATGTTTTTGTAAAATATGTTTTGAAATTGGGGAGGGAGGAGGCGGATTGAGAATGGATCATCCTAATTTTGGACGACAAAGTGATTGGCTCTGATTTTGGTTACAAATCCTTCTGCGTTTGGACAGAATGTCAGTTCTGGTCAGGCAACTGATTTACAAGCTAAGCCAACTTTTTTATTATATTTTGTCATTTATTATGAGTATGACAACACTGCAATATTGTGTAGGGCCCTATTTGTTGTAGTAAGTGATCTACTTGGCAAATGCTATAAATATCCAACTTCTATCACTTTGTTGTATGATCTATTCAAAGAAACCACAACTGGGGAAAACGGGTGGTTAGCCTCAAAACAAATGTAAGTAGACACATGTGCTTCAACTGATTAGTGTCGTGGCCTATTTTAGTTCGGGTCAAAAATATATTGGAACCAGTTTCACCAGATGTGGAGTAAAAATAGTACGTTTGTGCACGACAGCTTTCAAAGTCATTTCAGAAACACTATATTTAGCATGGGCACTTCACCACAACCTTGTTACGGGCTTTGGTTGGAAAAGTTGGAGTTTACTATTGGCAAATAATTATAATAGTGACGACTAAACAACTGATCTTGCTTTGGAGAAAAAAGGGTAGAGTTTCTTTGTCTGGGGAGCTAGTTGAAATTTACAGAATAAAAAAAATCTAAAACAACATACCAGCCACTAGAAAGATCAAAACACAGGATCACAACAACACAAAAAAAAACAAGACACACTGTAGACAACTAGTTTTTGCTATTTGGTATTGTAATGACTTTGTCTGCTGCTTCAAGTCTAATTTAAATATGCAACTTTAAGGGTCAAGACAGTCAATAGTGTCTTATGTTGTGCATCACCTGGACTTGACCTGGCAGGTGTCTATGTGTCTGGCCAATCACAGTGCTTCTCATGCCCCAGATGTGAGGAATGACTTGGCAAACTTGACATGGATTAATGTCTTAACAGCCAATATACAAGCACTATAACAAATGTATTCGGGATGGATACAGATTTCAGCTTGCCCATTCTATCTCTTCTAAATATTATTGGTATACTGGAAACACAAGATTGGCTCAGACACATAAAAAGAGTCAACACTGGTGAGTTACACATATTAGTTAAAAAAAAAGTGCTATAACGACAGTAAAAGTGTGAACTGCATTAAATTTTTATGCCGTTAAATACAGTCTATGTCTTGCTCTCATGGACCCACTCAAGTATCGTCTGGCTTTTTAAAAATAGTATCTCGTCCCAGCCGTACGAGATATGACTTACAATTTTGTGTTTTCACATGGAGTTCATTATCGGGACACGCTCCAGGTCACCCTCGCTCGTGCTGAAAATCCTACCTCCCCTCACATCAAAACAAAGAGCGTTTTCTCCCCTGTTTGAAGCCATATGTCACACGTCAGACTGCAGCTGAAGCGGCGCAGCTCTGCAGTGTCTACATGGTAATATGTTTCACCTTGGGAGACACACAGAGGTGACTGGGTCCATTAGTAAACAGTGAGAGAGCCTGGGGGCCTCGCACAGAACAAGGAAAAGCTCTCCTTAAGTCTGCTCTGCTGCAGTGGCGTGCTGAGTGAGCAGATTGGCCTGAGTACGCACACACGCACACAGTCATACTACACATGCAGACGATGGACTGGGAAATCTATGGTGCAGTGATATTAGATACTGCAGGGAGGATATAAGAAATGTGATTAGGATTATATTAAAGGGGACTGAAAGAAGAATAGAAAATGTATTAGCTTTCACTATATACAAAAGCTCTACATCCATATAATTCAGCTTAGGCTGCGTCTAATTAAGACTGTATTCAATCTGTCTGTTTTTTTCTTCCAGAACCAAAGTAATCCCTCAGTTGTCCAAGCAGGTACCATAGAAAAAGAAAATTGATTTCTATAACTGGACAAAAATTAGGTAATTCAATACGCTCATGTCTGATTCAGGACCTGCTTCAATAAGCTCTGTTATATGGACTTCAGAGCGGCCTAGAAGCCACGCAAATCAGCAAAAAGTTTGCGTGACTTTGATCAAACACCGAATGCAACGCTCTACCAGGTAATGTGCAAGAAACCGCATCACAGTCCATGTACAGAAAGTGTAAAGTCTTTTCCACACTAATAATAATGCATTGGATTTATACAGCGCTTTTCAAGACACACAAAGACGCTTAACATTTTGCATTATTCATTCATCCCACACTGGGTAGTGGTAAGCTACTATTGTAGCCACAGCTACCCTGGGGCAGACTGACGGAAGCGAGGCTGCCATTTTGCGCCATCGGCCCACCAGAACCATACTAGGCAATGTGGGTGAAGTGTCTTGACTAAGGACACAACAACGGGTTTTCTCCTCTGTTGCCTGGCACCTGAGGTTCCTCCCGGTCTCCCATCTGAGTACTGCCCAGGCCCAACCCTGCTTACTTCTGAGATCTGACGGGATCAGGCTTTGGCATGCTGGTATGGCCACAATGACATTTTGGCTTTATGTACCTCTCCACAAGTTCAGTGACGATTCTCGTCCTGACTCTTCCTGTCTAGAGCTGGGCGATATTGACAAAAGTAGATATCTTTGGCATATCTCGATTACGATATAGAGACTGAAGACATTTTTGGTCGACTTATGACGTGCTATCAATCAATTATTTAATTTTTAATTTACTAAAATGTCCCCCTTTCTCAAAACTAGTGGTTGTCTCACCCCTGACTATGACTTCGGTGTGAGGCAGAACTCGCACGACTCTCACAAGACTTAGAAAGTGCCTAAAATCAATGTGCCCTTGTACACAGACCTCGAACGTCTGAGAGTCGAGCTAATGTGCAGAAATAATCCGTAGAGTCTATTTTTGTCGAAGGTCACACTTTCAGATGATATCACAAAGATTCTCGCGGGAAACTATGTGATTTCATGTGGCTTAGTTTGGGCAAACACGGGCCACTGTAGACTGGAGCTGGTGTACAAGACACTTGCAAGTAACTCACATGAACACACCGAACTCACCTCACAGTCTGAGCACGGGAGGTCAATGTCTGACCAAATATTTGACCCAAACATCCCTAACAAGACCACATGCTTAGAGGTTTGCATGATAAATTACTATTCATGAAAAAAACTGCAGCTAAACCAGATTTGAAAACAACTATCACGATATTATGAAAAATGTGATATATTGCCCAGCTCTTCTCATGTCTGTAGAAGATGTCAGTGCAATTCTGTTAATAAGTATAAATAAAAGCAATTTCTGAGATTGTATAATCAATTTGGCTATTTTTTTTTGTTTTAGGACAGTTAAATGTATTCCGTCACTGTATGGGTGAACGGAATACATTTAGTTAAAAAAGTAGAAGAGACACAGAAAACAACTTTCACCAGAACATGATCACCGTGTGCCCCATTTTGGGTTTAGGGGGCATCTATTAAGGGGCAAAGTGAATTCTGTTCACAAGAGAAACCAAGTGGCACGACTTCAAAGCTGATCCAGGACTTAGTGTGTGCAGCACACAGACGAACTAATGCCAGCAGTCTGAGCATTTCATTTGATCAAAGGATTTATAACCAGTTATAAACACATATGACTTTTGTTTTTTAGTTATTTGGTGTCAAAGTTAAACTTTCCTTTGAAGTAAGTATACCTTTTTCACATATTGCTGTACACAAGCAATCTACTACATTTTGGATGAAGCTCCATGATGCATAATGTTATTAAATACATGATAAAACAAACAAACAAACAATATGTCTCATTTAACAAGTTGGTGAATAATGCAAATACAAGTGAAGGTGCAGTGCAGTAACATATCCTGATTTGAACTCTCTACATTCAGTCCTGACACAGACAGTTTCTATGAAGCACATCTGTTCCAGATCTGGATAATATAACTGACATTCACAGAGCCTCTCCCAGGTCTGCAGATAGCTGCCTCTCAGGACTATTTCAAGTGTAATTGGCTTGGATGGCTTCAACAGAAACATCCTGACCAGAGGAGGATGATAGTACTTGTGCTGACAAATGGAAGAGTGGGCTAACCGGCTGCTTATGGCTCATAATGAGGAGGCACTGGTGTGGTATTTCACGAAGCACGCAGCCTCCACAAAGACTCACTGTGCACAAGCTGGTCCCACGCACTTATGAGCAAAACTGGGATGTGTCCACAACGACCAAAAATACAGTACAGCGGTTATCTACTGTCCAGGGAACTTTTGTCTTATTCAAATGAATTATTTTGACCAAACATGCTTGTCAAAGCCTGATCACATCAGATCTCGGAAGCTAAGCAAGCTAGAGCCTGGTTAGTACTTGGATGGGAGACTCCCAGTGACACAGTGGGACGATAAAAGTGGATTGTATTGTGTCTTAGGCAAGACACTTAATCACTTTGCCTCAGTGTCTGTGTACAGTGAGTGAGTGGATCCCTGATTGTAAAGCCTTTAAGTTTCTTGAAAGGTAGAAAAGCGCTAATAAAGACCAAAGACCATTTATTGAGCAAACTGCTCTAGGGATTTGTCTGTGACTAATGAATTATTTGTTTTGAACATAAAAGTAATGTGATGATAAGATTTTGACAAAATATGAGAATAAGCTGATGTGAAGCTGTTTGATAATTCAGCTGGACTTACATTCATGGATAAAAAAAAGTTTTGAACCTTTGCTTGTATAAAATGCTGTGAGGCAAAAGCGCGATCCACTCTGCCACTGTGCCGCCATCTACTGGTTGTAAAGGAAAGTTCATTTGGAAGATAAACAATCTTGCCTGATATGCAAATGCTGCAACACGTCTGGTTGACTTATGGACTTAGAAACAGGGCAGAAAAGTTCAGAGATTCAGACATCACAAAACAGTCAGGACAGTGTTTTCTGAGGATCAGAGGGGAAAGAATAGTATCTCACAGAATAATCTTCAGCTGTGTTGAAGTTCAGTAAGCACATGCATAAATCAGCCAACAATGATTATTCAATAATGTCCAATAATCGATTATTTGCTAGTTTAAGTTCAATCATTTTGAAAATATTTTTGTAGCCCTGAATGTACAGTGTGGACAATAAGTTAAGAACAGACTTAATACTGGAACTAGTGTCGTTACAGCTAAGAAACTGCAAATAAGGGTTTAAAACCTTTTGCGATTTCTAGAATTGTCAGAAACAGCACAGGCCACAGACATAACAATAGTTTGCAACAATTATTAGTTCAGAGTCGCATCACGTCACAGGAAGACGGCGACACCACAAGCATGACTGGTTTGATTTGTGTGGAGCAGAATGAGCAAAAGTGTCACATAATCGAGCGTAGACTTTACTTACGAACGTCAAACAACAAGAACATCACGAAAAGTGAATGGATTAAACACTTGTAAAGACCACAGCAGAGAAGTAAGGAGCTGGTTACACTGACTCATTGTGGACGTAATGAGATGAGAAAGTTTGCACCATGTGAGTTAGTACGTTTTCTACATTTCAAGAGCCGCCGTCAAAAGGCAGCCATGCAGGCACTGTTCTCGAGTCACACATAACCTTACAAATGATACGATAGAAAACTGCAAAAACAGTATTTCTAGATGAGTTAAAAATGTATCTATTCCTGTCCATTTTCATAAACCTAGATTATTTTCTCTTGTTTCAGTGTGTTTCGATCAATTCCTTCTTATTTCTAGCCAAACCATTTGCTAATTCAGTAAGAGATTGCTTAGCTCATTGGCAAATTAGGTTTAAGATGAAATCTGTCAAAAAAAGCTTGACATTTTCTAAGTGAAATATGCTGCTTTCATCACACATTTCAGTCTTTTTTGGCCAAAACTACTCAAAATAAAGATTCACATTTTGAATTCTAGTCTTTTTAACCAAGAATTTACTTTCCAAGATTTGACTGTGTGCATGTAAGATGTTTGTTTCCAAATTGTAAAGCATTAGCATTATAGTGCGTTCTAGTTGTCCTCGGAGGTCGGAACTAGGACCTCGGAGTGATGCTTTCTCCGAGTGTTGTGTGTTCCAGTGGTCAAGTGGATACATTTTAAAGTAATGAGTCAATCAAGTTATAAATAGCTTAGAAATTGCCCAGAACAGCCAAAATACAGATCTCTTTATGTCAGTTTATCAACTCGAACATTGCTGTCACATTTACCGTTTGTAAAACATCGCAAGAGGTTTGTGTAGCCGTTAGCAACATTAGCATTGCAGCATGAAACAGCAGGTTTATAACGGCAGATGTACATAGGCAGCGCAGGAGTGAAGTCACACAGGAGGGTGATCTGTAGAGACAAACTAAAGACAAAACAACACAGGTACGATCAGTAGTGAAGCTGTCAGAGGTTTTTCTTTCTCAAAATGCAGGGCGCTGCCATGTTCGATTTTCTACTCGACATTGAAATTCTCTCCGAGGATCCGAGTGAGAATCTGAGTTGGAGGCTGTTCCAGTGGACTTTACAAGTGGGAACTCGGAAGATCCGAGCTCCGAGTACCAATTGAAACACACTATTAGCATTGACAGACAAACACATCCTTTTATAAACACACTTTGGTCTTTTGGTGATGTTTTCTGATGATTTGTAAAGTTTTTAACATTTGTTTCAGAGAAAACCAATCACAACTCACTGTTCACTGCCTGATTTTACAGTATTGAAATTTCCTCATAAATTACAACTTAACTGCTGTAAAACTAGAATAAATATTTACCACATAGACTGTCACACAAACTGAGTCAAAATAAGAAAAATTGGATAATCTGGCATATAATATAAAACTCTTCAGGTGTGCAGAAGAAAAAACTATATACCACAATAGCAGTTGACACAAACGATCATGCATCTCAAACGATCAAATGAACACCATTTCTCACCACGTTATGTCACTTTAGTCCTTTTACACGACCTGGGCATCTGTCAGCTAACCTAATTACCTGGATGTGGGTTAAATCACTAGGTGTATATGTGTCTGCCGCTAATCTCCACAAATCCTCATTACCACGAGGGATACGCCATCAGAAGACCGCGCCGGGTCAAAGGTCAGCCAGGACAATGAGGTCACCATGGCAACCGCCTGCGCCCAAGACCCTCCTCTGCTTTGTTACCGCGAAGGGGGGAGAAAACCTGACAAATCACTCTCACTTTACATTAAGCTTCCTCCATCAACGGGAACAAAAGGGCCGGCTCTGTTGTCTGCTGCTCGACCCACAAGCTGCGCCAAGATATAAACACAGCGACTTAAACAATTCAGCCACAATTAACCTCAAATAACGGCTGCACAATTAGCAGAAGCTATATATTATTATAATGACCGAAAAATCACTCATTCAGTTTTAATTTGGTAATTGAGAAAAGTCAGAAGAGAAGCTTAAATACTTAAAAAATTTCTTTGCTTTGGAAAGTACTGAATAAAATAAAAATACAAAACTGAAATTCATCAATGAGAGGAAAATTATTGTGATGAATAGTAGCCCCTGTCTGATCTATTGTTATTAAAGGAGACCTATTGCGTAAAATCTGTTCCTCTAGGTTTTTAATAGCTGCCTTTTCCAATCATTAATGTTACTCAAAGTTTTATTAAATGATTTTATTGTCCTGCAGCTGATGATTGAGTGCTCAGAAACGTCCTGTCCTCACCTACCACCTATCCCTGCCCACTTGTCTGTATTTATGGTGCGTTTCAGTGGTATTTGAAGCTCAAATTTTCTGAGTTCCGACTTGTAAATTCTCACTGGAACAGTCCTACAACTCAGAGTTCCTACTTGGATAGAGAATTTCAGATTCCAGGGTAGAAATTTAACATTGCAGCGCCTTGTGTTTTGAGAAAGATAAACCTTTGACAGCTTCATTGCTGATTGTACCTGTGTTATTTTCCCTTTAGTTTGTGACTCTGATCTTGCGCCTCTTATGAGCTTCTTTCATTATAAACCTGCTGTTATGTGCTGCAATGATAATGTTGCTAACAGTTACACAGAACTAATGTAAACAAAAACCCAAATTCACTCTCTTGCGACTAGCAAGCGATGTTTTAAGTGTAAATGTAACAGCAAAGTCAGAGTTGATAAACTGACATAAAGAGATCTGTATTTTGGCTGATTTGGGCAATTCCAAGCTATTTATTACTTGTTTGGCTCATTACTGTGAAAGTAATCGGACTTGACCACTGGAACACACAACAATCAGAGAAAACATTACTCTGAGGTCTGAGTTTTGACCTCCAAGGACGACTGGAACACACTATTAATTGAGGTTTTTAAAACATTCAGATTCCTAGTAAACATGTATAGTTCAAGATAGTAACAATAAAAAAATAACACATTTCAAATCTGCTGCTTGATAGATTAAAATCTTACAATGAAGAGGCTTGTCAACTCTTGCACAGGAAGTAAATGGACCTCTTTCAATTTCTAAGCTGTTTACATAAATTTTGTGTTTTACGTAAAACATTTTGTAAATTCCTGATCTACAAATATCATAGTTTATCCGTAAATACATTGAAAAAACGCATTAGGTTCCTTTAAAGGTAACAGTATTAAAATTAGGCCTTGTAAACAACTGATATTTATTAATATCAGGCAAAGTTGCTAATATTGTCATGCCCTGGGGTCTCATTTAAAAAACTTTGCGTGGAATTCTTACTGAAAATATACAATACAAACAAAAAATTCAACAAACTTGATAATTTCTCGTCTCTCTCAGCACAGATTTCTGGATTGCTCTTTTTTATGCGACATTCTTTTTAAAAATCACAAACTTCACGTAGAAAGTGACGTACGCAGCATTTTTGTACGTACGTGTGCTTCATGAGACTCCTGTTCATGTCAAGTTTTTAGTCTTGAGACTATTAAATTTACTTCGTGACACTTAGTGTGATTATTTACAGTTTAAATTATTAAATTGCTTTGTTTCTTATTAAGATTCTGTGGATCAAGGTTTAACAAAGAAAAAATGTTGCTAAAATATGTATCACATCAAATCGTGAGTATCTAGTTTCAATACTAATTACACTATCAGCTCATATCTGACTTGTATACCTTTGACAGCCCTGAAACAAAGCCTTTTGTATTTACCTGATATGACTAAATACATTGGAGCTGAATAGATCATGACAACTCTTGGGTGTGTTTTTTGACAGGCAGAATCAGATTAATGGAAAGATTAGAAAACATGAGTCATTCAAATAAACTGTGTGTCAAGTCTGTCACGATCTGTCTATACATGTAAAGGCAACTTAATCTGCTTTTAAACAAATAAAGCAAGAGTAATATATCCAGATGCAACAGACCAGAAAACACTAAACTGTCAGATGATTTTAGAGACAAGCTTGACTTAACAATGCACAAGCTGTGGTTAAACTCTGTGTTCTGATTTAAATAGTTCAAATACACCAACATCCTGTGTCTTAACGTCACCTAATACTTTTTATTGTGAAGCTGTCTTATGTGGCCTGTAGTACACACACTATTCATAACTAGATATGTTTGTAAAATAGATGTGCGGGTTGTCACGATGGTTAAATTTCAAGCTGGATTTTGACCCTGAAGAGTTATAATGTCTGAACATGAATTCATTGATGATCATCATGAATTCATTGATTGTTCATGAGAAATTAATGCATGAATTAATACATTAGTTCATCATAAGTCATCAAGAATTTTAAAGTAGTTTATGAATGAATTTGTTTATGAATTCCACCAAAAATTCATTCAGTGAATTAAAGTTGGGGTCGCTGACTTTTTAGTTGTAAATCATAAAACTTTGTCCTTTCCACTAAAAAGAATATGGTACATGCAGCACTTTGTGACAAAATGAGACCACTGAGTGCTGTATGAATAGACAGAATGATCCCATCCTGCAGCGGCTCTCTTCTCTCTCTTCACAGTTAGATTAGAGAAGAAGCTGTCTCCTTAACCTTCAGAGTGATCAGCTAAACTCTAGTCAGGAGCTTTCTAGTTTAGGAGGGAAAACAGTATTCTTTCTCTCTGCAACTCATAGTATGCAGCTTTAATTTTACCTTCAACATGTCATTGTAAATTGAAAAGAAACTTCTATTTTATGACTTTGCTGCAGCACAAGCTTTGGTAAGTTTATCAACATGAACTTGTGTGCTTTATGTAAAGACAGCTCAGATATCTTGTCTGCACTGGCACAAATACATTGTGATGCCAGCTCGCCTAGTTGCAGACGGAGTTTATAGACCTTTTTGATCCAGTCTGTAGTACCAAAAATACTACTTGCATCTCTTCTCTCTCTGTGGTTTGCCTGAGTATCACAGCCTGAGCAGAAGCTTTGATCTCACCAAAAGCTGGCACTCATCCCAAAGAAACAGAAAAATTATAACTATCATAACAAACAGAAATAGAAAATCGCAAACACACGAAAACACAAAACCCAAAAGTCTTACAAACTGCTACTAAGCAATTCATTGTTTATGTAAATTCCCTTCCTTTAAACATTTTCTACCAGTTGACCCTCCGCTCAACCATAACGGCTTTAGAAACAAGCGTGTCTGTGGGTCACAGTGTATTCGGGTCAAATAGGAATGTATAACTCATAACCATCTCATTCTAAAATGCAAACAATTTGCTTATCTATATGTTCTACCTTTAACCCTTGGATCCAGCACAATGGGACTGTGATCGACCAAAGTAATTCTTGGTCGACTAAGACATGTTAGGGTTAGAGCTCACAAAATATTGGTAAATATTTTATTGATATGACATACTGATCTACATACTAAAAAGCAAAAAATCATGCATAATATTATCTATCTGAAATAGTAATAACATGCAGTATATAGATAAACTGAAATAGATAGCTGAGAGAAAAAACAGTACACATTACTAATTATCTTCGTTTTCAAAGGAAAACCAGATCTGCCAACTATGCTTACTGTAAACATCAGTTATACCAGGGTATCCCAAACTTTTCAGACCAGAACCCCAAAATAACATGTAACCAACTCACAACCCCCACAGCAAAAAAATGAATACTTGTCTGTAATGATTTCAAGTTGGAAAACCTTTAAAATGGGGTTAAAGTGCATTATTTAAATATATTTTGCTTTTTATGACAAAATGCTGTCAAATACGAAGCTTCCAGTTACAAAAAACAGCTTCAAACCCCCAGATTTTGCTTTGCTAGCCCCACTTTGGGAACTTCTGAGTTATCCTGCTCTGCATATTTACCAAAGACAATTTAGATGACTTTTTATTCTTTTATCAGGCATTGCAAGAAAAATAACACGGAATGAAAAGGGGTTTTTCTTCTGTCTTGTATAAATCTGAATAATCTAAATAAAACAGTTAATTTTGTAATTTTGCTCGACAAAGACAACAAGACTAAGCAAACGTTCAGCCCTGCAGCACACAAAACACAGCACAGCACAAAAATCAGAGGATGGCACACTAAACACTCTCTCCTCTTAAATATTTCAAACAGAGCTGCCGTGCGGTTTCACTGATGCATTCTGGGAGTAAAAAGCCGCCTGCCATTACTGCTGTCTCAAGAGTCCTGTGTGACCAAAGTGTCTCCATCAGTCATTCCAAAATGCCTACACTCGCTTTCCTAAAACACACAGAGTCACGTCAGACGCTGGCCAGCCCCAGTTTGACCCACATTCCAGGATATGCAGTTGAATATGTTTGTAAATCCCTGTGTGGCCTATAATCTTTGGCCATAGGTCGGGGTAAAGCTCGCAGGTGTTATATAATCAGCCCTAATCTGTGCGTCGCAGCGCTGCACCGCATGGTGTTTCACTCGTGGCCAGAACTGGACGAGATATTGAATTTTAGATAGTTTTGTGAAGGTTGTTTTGAAGATATCATTATCAAGAATACTGTGTGTAATTTAAAAAGCTTATAATAAACAGTGAAATAAAAAAGTGTGGTGTTGTAAACTTTAAATAGACAAAGCAAGTTTAGCTTAATAGGCTTGTGCATCAGTTGACTTGTTTATATTGAAAGTAGGTAATTTATGACCACTTCCTGTTCAATTTGTTTCTATGAGGTTTTCACCACACCAGTGACCAGTCTAAAATGAATAAATACATGACAGATCAGGCTGTTGTGAGTTGTGGTGGATGTCTCTGAAAACATGTTACAAACTTGACAAATCAAGAGAATATTTCACAAATGGAAACTTGTGTATTTCTAAAAGGATATGTTTCTGACTTAATGCTAACAATAAAACGAAATTCACAATAGTTTATTGCCATATGCAAGTTCAACACAAGGTCAATAATGCAATAAAATGGATCGGAAGAACTATTGACACGTTAATAAAAACCAGGAGTACAAATAGCATGCAATAATATCTCCACGGTAAAAGTGTTTGCAAAAAATTCAAGATAAATAAGTAAAACAATATAATAAATGTAATTTATTTTGTTTTGCACATAAAGTAATATTGCACCTGGATTGTGGAGCAGGTTATTGAAAAGGTAGTAAGTAGTATTACAGTGATGTAGTTATAATATGAATACATTTAAATAGTGTAGAAATATTCACAACTTAGCTGTTATGAATATAAACAAGCCAACTGATGTTCCGTGCACGTTTTCTTAAAGTGTTCTATACATTAAGCATGGTAATAAGTGGTTGAATGAAGGATTTTTTTTTTTTTCCATTGCTTGATGATCAACTGCCAAAAGAAAAAAACTAAAATGCACTTCTTATTTCAAATACAGAAGCACATTTTGCTAATTTTTAAGTTATAGTAGGTCTTCTTTTAGGTAAAAAAAAAAATTATGGATCTACAGAACTTGTCCAAATATCCATAATGAGATATGCTAAATAAGCCCTACTCATGGCTTGTTGCATGAGTTGTCCTGCTACTTAGACATATGAGCTTTACATCCAGACAGCTGCTTAAGTTTGTGTGAGTTCCCATGTGGATAAGGTTGTCAGATTGGTCACCTATAAGCTGCAGAACATATAGTTTTGTTGTGATATAGCAATGGTGAAGCACTTTAATGTTGTTGTCAGTGTAATATAAGGGCTGTAGGCTGCAACTAACTATCAGTAGTAACAGATTAGCGATTAATAATACTTTGATTAATAGTTTAGTTGTCTAGAATGCAAAAGTCACTTAAGAAGTGTTTTTACTACATTTGACCAGATGAAATTAAAGCAGTTTGGAGTCTGCTGGAGTACATAGAAAATAAAAACAAACAAACAATCAAACAAAAAATGTTTGAGAGCACATTGTTTGGAACCTGAAACTATTATTTAATTAATTTATTCGTTGTGAATACTTTCATAATTGAGTAATCGATCACTTTCACCCAAGAGACATTGAATGTAAGAGACAAACATGGTTAGTGACATGGAATGAAATGTAGTAGTATGTTGTAGAATAATCAAGTGCAGAAAATCACCTTACGACCTTGTTTGAATGTTACTAAATCGCTTTTATTGTTGAATGTTTACTAAAACAATTAGTCAGTTATGCATTATTTTTTCTATAGTATTCATTACAAGCTTTTTTCACTAAACACTCAATGTAACTAGACTAACCAGTAAATTAGACAAGTGATATAGACTGTATTGTACTTAATTTCTTTCATTATTAGTGTTTTAGCCTCTGCAAAGCCTCTACAGTCTGGGTTTAGGTCACTCTTATCAAGGTTTAAAGCAATCAGATAAAATAATAGGAATAGCTATTGTCTGTGTCTGTCTTGTCACAACCAAGAGAGAAATCAGCTGCAGTGAGTCATTATATGACTTTACAAGTCAGGCCCAAAAATATGAGTAGTTTACTTATCTGGCCAATTTAAAACTAAAGATATTACTTAAGAACATTTAGAAAAAATTCATCCAAAAACCATTTTACACATCATCAATCTAGTGTCTGAGACATAAAACATTTTCTCTTTGCACATGGCAGATTTGAAGTCCATGCATATATAGTGTATAAACAATATATGGATTACTAAATAGGTTGACAGTTCCATAATGATAATTGCGATTAAGATAGCTGTTACAGCTTAGCTTTTTTAGGGACTATGTGTCAAAAGAATTGTCAGGTAAGAGATTTAAAAAATGTATTAAGAGTAAACTTAATAAACGTATTCAATCCCAAGCTCTATTCACTCAATTCTAAGTTGATTTTCATAAGTCAAACCTATTGTGATTTGTAATAGACATGAATTATGTCAAATGTTGATTTTGAAGGCACGACTAATAATTATCTGTTTAAATGAAGTGTACAGACTGCAGCACTGTGTCCCACTCGGAGAGACTTTTATTACTCACTCATGACCATTCACACTCTCACTGATGGCACATTCTGTTCTGCTTCTGTTTGTTAAAGTCACATAGAGTAGACAAAAAAACATTCTCCTGTCCTTACTTATCTCAGTCTACCATATCTTACCTTGAGTGAACCCTAGCCTTTAATCAAATGTAACAATCACAACTCTAGTCATGCAGTTGGTCTGGTATGTTTAGCTTGTATCGCCGTTGCAAATCCAAACAAACTCCTCCCGGGCCTCCCACAGCACGTGCAGCGATGCGGGTCATGTGATAGTAGTATTCTGACATCACCGCAAGCTATCCATGTCAGATATCACAACTAAATCCAACAGTAACTCTCAAACACCAGCAGAGGCCAAACCACAACACAATACTGACGGTTGAAACCATGAAATTAAAGTTGATGTGAAAGTGAAACTAAGATGACTAAGAAATGCATTTCAAATCATGAAATGTGAATTAGTGGTAAAAGCTGTGGACCTGATATTCACACTACAAAATTAAAAGTAGATCTTTATCAGTGTGACATTCTCACATATTGTTCAGCACGTTTCCTATCCACATGCTTTCATTTTTGGGTTAAGAACATATTTTGATAGAAAGCAAAGTGGAAGTGGAGTGAACCGCCCAATTGCTTCACTGCTTTTTAGTTCTTGATAAGAACTAGAATACTTGTCATTTGATTCAGACATTAGACAGCAATCTGTATTTGTTGCTAAATGCTCAGTTTACAGTAGGCCAGTTTATAAAAAGTCAAATGTCAGTCAAATTTAAAATGTCAGGTGCTTTCCATACATTAGAAGTAAAAGTAAAAAAACAAACTATTACGTAAGAACTAGAACTACAACAACACCTGACAAAGTCAAATATTAGTAAAATGATTGTTGTTGTTTTATGTTACATCAGGCAGTGTTTCCCATTAATAGAAGAGACTATGGCGGCCCCCCATGGTCTAATTTTTGCCCCCTTGTCTAAGCATAAGATGAACAATTAATTGGTAGTTCAAGTGATAGTTTATGGCTTTGGAGTATCATGTGCATATAAAAGTAACCATTTTTATTTTGTAATCAGTGCTTTTTCATATGTACAAAATAAAATGTATCAATTACAAATTGTTTGTGCCACCACAGTCTTAGTATAATTCTGTGGGAAACACTGCATTAGGCATGTCCAAACTGTGGCCCGGGGGCCAAAGGTGGCTGTTGGACGAATTTTTTTGGGCCCCCAAACTTCCTGCTAGATTGGCCCAAAATGTCAAATTTGAGCAATTCTTCTATCATTGTTAAAATAACAAAGATTTTGATATTAGCCTATATAAATCTAAAATTAATGTTATTGCCTCATTAAAAGTTTGTGGTTCATCAAAATGAGGTCATATATGTATTATTGTGTAAAAATGCAACCCATTGTGAAACATGTTTGGACCCCTTGTGTTACATGTGTTTGTGACTTAGTTACGCTAAAGCTCATACATATAATTGTCACAGCCATTTATTGCTCATTTAATCATTCAGGACAAGTAATGTTATTGTTTCTTTCCAACATTAATGGGTAACTATCTTAATTCTTACACTGAATTGCAATGTATTATGTATGACATTGTACTGAAATTGTAATATGTGTGTGTGTTTGTGTATATCGTTATCATATTTCATTCTGATTCGAGCAAACACATATTGTCCCAGCCAAGTAACCTTGTTGTTTATCAAAAGTTATAACAAACAAATCTCCTTGCTTATCAAAAACAGAGCAATAACTTTAAAAACAAGAGTAGTGAGTGCTACTGATCGACGAGGTACAACAACAGTGCTATCAAACATAGAAAACATTACTTACTTAGCTTTGTGCAATTTGTAAGTAATATAAAAATAACTATTGAAATGTAAAGCTGCACAGTGGAAGTACTCTCATTACAAATATAACTGGTGAAAAATGCTGTTCAGTTAAAAAATGCAATAAGAAAAACAAACGCTACCTTAGCTCCAGGAGACGCTGGCAGGTGAGATCTTCTTTTCCTCAGTTGCACACACTTCCTCAGTTTACAAATCTGGTGACCTGTCCTGCGGTTGAGGCAGCAGCTACATCGACCACAGCTGATCTTCCTTAGACACGGCTCACATGTCCCACACCTGCTCCGCTTCTTCCTCTCCTTCCTCCTGGGAACATCTCCGCTCCCGGGTCCGAGCGGGACAGAGGGGCTGAGAGATTCCCCGTAGCCTGCTTCCGTGCCCGATTCAGTATCAAAAGACAAAGAGGAACGAGTGCTTTCGGAGCTGTATGAAAACACCGAGCTGCTGTCAAAAGAAAGAGTTGAAGTTTTTGGCACTGAATCTTGCTCTGGGGCTGCATTTCTGTCTTCGGCTAAGATCGGCTCAACCTCAGCTGCACTAGAATGAGGAAGTGGAGACAATGATGTGGACAACTGGGATTGTTCATGAGAGTGGTGGGTCTCTTGACAGGATTTGCTATCTTTGGTTTGTTTAATGATCTCAGTGGTTTCCATGTTAGGCATTTGGGGTGGTTCCCAGAGGCCCTTTGGTCTGACAGATTTGTTACAGATAATAACTGGTGTGTTTCTTATCACTGCAGGAGTTGCAAAAGCCGGCACGTTACAAATATTTGAATGCTCTTGAATTCTAAATTGTGCTCCTATTTTAGCCAGGTTATGATGATTTGGAGAGGCAGGGGCTTTGGTGCAGGCTGAGGTAGTTGAACATGAGACAGGTGGCTCATTCTGAAGAAAAAGAGGAATATCTTTTGGTTTGGAGACTTCAGCGTTAGAATTAAACTTGTCTGGGCTGGAAAGTGCACAATCCTCTGTTCTGTCAACATGTTCTTCTTCAACTAGTTGCTCTAATGCCGTGTTGTGTTCTTTATCTGTCTTGGTATTCCCAAAAACTTGTTTTCTTGACTTGGCACCATTTGTACAGCGTGTTCATCTTCTACATCCTCTACTTTCTCTTTTCTTTTTACAACTTCCTGCACATTTTCAGCTCCCTCTTTTCCCTCCGACATGTCCACAACCTCCTCTTGCTCTGTTTGAGTTGGAGGGACATCTTGGGCTGCCTCTCTGTCAACATGATGGCTTCCAGTGACAGGAAAGCTGTCATTTCTGAGAATAGCTGATTTTGTCAGTGAATCATTCTGCAGTGATTTAACTTGAGCACCATCATTGCAAAGCCTTGTCTGTCCATCAGCTTCGATCATCTCGACAGCAACGTCACATCTTAGCTCGTCTGCACTATTTTCAGCAGGTGTAGCTTCATCTATGTCATTCGCAGTGCTGCCACTACTGCCTGGTAAACAGTCCTCCAGAGTGTCAGTGCAAGGTGGAGTGTCAGCTTTCAAAGGGCTAGCCTCCTTAGCATTGCTCACACCTTGCTCTTTGACCTTCGCTTGGAGTTCAGAAGTTGTTTTCAGAGAAACGGGGATGTCCTCAGAATCACATTTGTCAGCTGTTTTAGGTTCATCTTCCCAAGTTGGACAATTTCTACAATTGTCTTCTGGCTCAACACTTGCTAACTTGGTTTGTACAGCTGCTGCTCTACCTGGATTCCCTCTTCGTCCTCCTCTAGTAGCTGGTTTAGTAATTTGGCTGACAATTAGAGCTGCCGGTGTGCCCCGAAGAGATTTCCGTCTCCCTGGGTTGTCTTTCTCGTATTCCGCAGGTGCATTATTTTGTTGTTTCGTTAGCACAGTTACTTTACGAGATGTCCCTCTTGCAACCACACTAGACCCTCTTGCTTTTCGTCCCGTGGGCTTTTTCCTGCTGGTGCCACAGTAGCTTCTTTGGGTTCAGCCGGTGCATCTTGCGCCCTTTTTGCAGGTCTGCCTCTACTTTTATTAGAGTTAGCGGTTTGCCTCCTGGTGCTTATCGCCTTCTGGCTGCCCCTCTTTTGAGCAGGTGTCTGTCTCCTTGCAGGATTTGTAGCAGGCATGACTAATGATGTGGAGTGGAGAGCGCCTGTCTGCCAGCATGGGAGTTAGTATTTTAGAATAAAGCCTTGTCAGTATAAAATCATGATTTTACTTCAGATGGTGAAGAAACATAATCTGTGAAGAAAATAAACAAACACAGAAATATAATGAGTTCAAAACTACTGCTATCAAAGTAAACAATTATTCTATTGCTTTAAGTCTATTGCTAATGGCAGAACAAAGCTTATTTCTGCACAACTAGTCTTCTAGGTCATGGAAATGCATTGCAAAGTCGTAAAACAGGCTGTTTGACCTGTCCAGACTGGACAGTTTGCCTCAAAGTGACAGTTGTGCCCCGCCTGAAATGTGCTGTGACAAGCCAGTGCAAAGTCTGACGTCAATAATGTGCAATGTGGCTGTAGTAGTGGCGCTAAAGTAAATAATCCCACTATCAATAACGAAAGCACATGTTCACTTCTTCCTGCTCGGTTTAAAGAGCACTTTAAACAGACACGTTGCTGAGCTGAGTAGCGGGTTTTGGCCGTAGGTCAGATCCTGTTTTTTCTCACTGGCGGAAGAGCGCGTATAACCGTGTAAAAACGCACTCATTGCCCTTGTTCACTCAAATTATGACACTTGACTTCGCCTTAGAACACGAGGGGACCAAACCCGCGTAAAATAAACTCGTAAATAAAATGTTTTGATGTTTGGTTTAGTTCCAGTGGTTGAAGTTACACGCCTGCGAGTGAAATGCTTTACATACCTGAAAGACAGTTGTCTGAAGTGCTAATAATACCGCGCTCCAACGAGACAGCCAGCCCTTGTATTGGTTTCCCTCCTCGGCAAATATAGACTACTGCTGCTGCTGGCAAGTTCAAGCTTCTCATAACACATGGACATGGCAAGAAAATGGTCCAAAGCAGAAAAAGAAGTTGACTAGTAGCGGGGCGCGTGGCTGTTGAAATGTCAGATCCCTCCGTGGTGTCCCGCCGCGCACGGCCCAGCACAGACAGACGCACTGCTCACGGTCACCGCTCGTTCCCTCGCGTCGCTTCAGCTCTCGCCCTAAACTCGCCGTCGCTCCTCGTACGGCTCTGGAGCAGGTCCCGAGGTGGGGTTGGCTGGAAAACCCGGACTGGAGTCTTTGACAGGTCATTGTGACACGTGCGCTTCCCGTTACTGCCGCTGGTGGTGGTGGTCATAGAGTAATGTTATAATAATATAATACAGTATAATATTAATAAATCATAAAGTATTTTCTTTCTTTTCTTTTTATTTTTTATGCGAGCATATATCAACATGTAACACAACATACATAATATAATATAATAATATAATATAATATAATATAATATAATATAATATAATATAATATAATATAATATAATATAATATAATATAATATAATATAATATAATATAATATAATATATAACATCTCAGGATATTGACACTCAAAAGCAGTATAGTATAAAAACTGATTTAGACCTACCCTCAATTTACAACATAAACAGATTGTTGTTGCTTCTCACAATGATTACACATAGAAAAAAAAATATATAGGCTATATAAACACAGTAACAAATGGAAAATTCAAGTTTTAACAGGCAATGAAATGTTACTTTTTACTTTAGAATAGATTTACCAAGCAGTAATGACTTATTAGGAATTTTTACTAATGGTATATTTTCCAAATACATGTTTTTTGTACAATCTTTTGAATTGTCCTAAATTTGTACATTCTTTTAGTTTAACCTCTAGGCTATCCCACATATTTCCACATATTTCATGTACAATGTTGTACGAGAAAGCGTTTTTCTAAAAATTTGATTTACCTCTTAAATTGTGATTGCAAAAGGAAGGAATTGGTAAGTCGCAGCTTTAAAGAGGACCTATCATGTAAAAGTCACTTTTCTGAGTTTTCAACCATCTTACTGTAGGGATTTCTCTTCATTAGTTTACACAAAGTTTTATTTGGATTGATTCCTGCATGTTTGAGTTATCTTGTATTGTCCTGCAGCTGATGCTCCAGTGAAAATCCTTGTTTTCACCTACCACCTATCCCCGCCCACTTGTTTATATTTACTTGCGATTACTCAAAAAAAAAAAAAAATCAGATTCTGAGTAAAACAAATCAAAATTATCATGCAGCTGCTTTCTACAACAAAATGTGAATTATTGATCCACATATGTCTTAGTTTCTTCATAAATATATATAAAAATCACAATAGGTCTTCTTTACTTCTATACTTTCTTTTGATATAAACTAACAAATTATAACATATTTTGATCAGTCATTCACATTCTGTTCATTGTTAAACACAAAATTGACCTAAAACGGCCACACACATCAACTGTTCAAATGATCAAAGGATGGGACTTTTCTCAGCACCGGAGTACCAGTTATAGGACAAGACAAGGTTACGCCAACAGTCATGAATCAATCCAGTTACAACTTTGGGTAAACTAATGAGGCGAGAACACTATAAACCAGGTAAAATAAATAAATAAATAAATCATCTTAATTGATTGTCCATTGCTGTTGGTTATTATGGTGGTTGATTCATGTTATAAAATGTGATTATGCCATATGTCCAAGTTTTTTCAAATAATAACCTAGCACTTTGCCATAAATTATCTTTATTAGAGGTAATTTCACAAATTGTCAGTCTGTGTTTTGACTAGACCCACTAATACAATATTAAATAATACAAATTTACACACATAGGACATCACAACAACAGAACCCACGGAGTTGGTAAGCAGTAGGTTACAATTTGGTAGAATTATGTTGGACTGATTGCAAATTTATCTATTTATTTTGTATGTAGTTTATGCCTAATATTCCTGTAGGCTAATCACTATGCCTATTCACATAAAACAAAAACTGAAAGGAAGCTCAGTGTCTTCTCACAGTTGTATTAACACTGTTGATTATGAAAGTCTATTTCTTCACAAAACAAAGGCATTTACACAGATGAAACAATGAAACAGATCTTACCTGATATGCTAATGCTGTAGAAATGCTCACATTTAGACTGGATGATTCATGGACTTGAAAACAGTGCAGAAGATCTCAGACATCTATCTATTCTATTCTCTCATTCAGAACTGTCTTTTGCAGGAATGAAAACATGGACAGACCAATCTTCAGCTGTGTATTTGATAAGAAAGTAATATTAGAAGAGTATTGTAAACTAAAAAAAAGTAGATTTTGCATAATATGTGCCCTTTAAGGCACAATGATAAGTTTATTAGGCACCCTTAATGGTTATTTAATTGTGTGTAATTGTCTATTATTTTGTAATGCATATCTGAGTTAGTAACACGTTTTCTAAATCATCTATAAAGATACACGAATACTTACAATATTTAATGTGAAATATTCTTGAAAAGTTCCCATTTTCAAGCGTTAATTGGTGTAGGCTTCTTTGAAAAACAAAAATAAGACTAATTTGCATGCGTCATTGCGTCATTGACGTGCGACGGGAAATCCACTCGGAGCTGTCTGTAGCTGAAGGACACGAATGTGGTTATGAATCATAAAAGTGTGTCTGTTTTCCGTCTGAATCTTGTTTCGCCGCGGGTTTCAGTGGGATTAGATGAAGTGGTGGAGGACACGTCTCCAGGTACATTTAGTCCGCGAGTCTGCTGCAGAAACAAGGCTAAAAGACAAGACTGTTCCAGGAAGTGCTGAAACAGGCGACACATTCAAGTGATCGAGAAGCTTCAAACACATCACTGTGACATTTCATTTTGTGTAAGTATTTTATTTTTATGTGATGACCAGAGTCTGTGTGATGGTCCTGTTAAACTGTCAAATGTGGATTTAGCCCTGGCACATAGTTACTACTTTTTAAACCTGATTACTGTGTGTACTTGGAGACGTAGAACATAATTTTAGTAGGTTTGATTTATGTTGTAAAATGTGATGATATCATAAGGCCAGATGGTGGTTAAGAGCCTGTATTCAATCAAAACTGTCAGAAATGTATTAGTGAGTGACAACCATGACTTTATGTATTTGTAAGATCATAGTTCAGCTTTTTTACTATTATTTTGAACTGAATTCCATTTGTTATAAATAAAAATATAACTATGGAGAGGTGCTATATCCTTCAGAAAAGTTACACAATGCCACTAGTTTATACGGAGACTATGGTGGTACAAGCGATCAAAAAGTGGATATATATATTTAGCACAATTTTTGGTGTGCAAAAGTCACATACTGTCTAAAAACATTGATTACAGATTTTATAAAATAACTTGTATACGTTGATTGTCATATACAGTTGTAAAGAATCATTCATTATTTCATCACCAGTCTATTGTCAAGTTGCTTTTAGACTATGGAGGCAGAAATTAGACCATAGGGGACCACCATAGTCTCCTCTATTAATGGCAAATACTGTACCTTTAATATTTATTATTCAAATTGTATTGTTCTCTGCTTCACTTCTAAAACATTCTGAACATTTTAAAGGCTTAATGATGGTGATATCTCCAGGTGCATAATGCTGCTAATGATATAAAGGCACTGTGTATTCAAAGATGCATACAAATACATTTTCCAAAACGTTTTTATCATACATCTTGGCATAATACTGCTCATTTTGTCTTGTCAAACAGGTTCTTCCTTTTTAGGTCAGATGTATTGTTCATCCTCAGTCACACTAACATGTGGGTATTTATCTGTGCAGCCATGAACAAGCTTTGATCTCCCAGGATGACATCGGAGGCTTCGGTCTCCTCGGCTCCTGCCATAAGTCATCCTTCTGCCCAAAGAGACTTCCACTTTCTACGTTCGTTTGTGGCTGGAGGTATAGATAGGTTATACTTTTGAATTATAGTAATGACTACAGTGGGAATCTATGGAAATCTATAGCAAAAAACATCCAGTTCCAGCAGCCATATTGTCTTTAAAATTCAACTACTAAAGATCTTGTGCTGTTTTTACTTTATTTAATTTAATTTATTTATTTTTTTTCCATTATAATTTTGTCCATCACAACTGTCTTGGAAACCAAACCCCACACTCTCTCCAGTCATTAATATAACTCAGTGGCTTATGCTTATATTCTGTTTCTAATAATAATACTTCTGTTTCTGTTAATACTAGTAATACATGTCTTTTGTTTTTCCAGGAGTAGCAGGATGTTGTGCCAAAACAACCATCGCTCCTTTAGACAGGGTGAAGATTCTGCTTCAAGCCCAGAATCCTCACTACAAACACCTGGGTAAAACACCACTGTCATTGTCAATAATTACCTGTTTTATTATCACTGTTTATTATGTCCAACTGTCCATTTCAGGTGTGTTTGCCACTCTGAAGGCTGTACCAAAGAAGGAGGGTTTCTTTGGTTTATACAAAGGCAATGGGGCCATGATGGTTAGAATATTTCCCTACGGAGCCATTCAGTTTATGGCTCTTGACACTTATAAAAAGGTATTTTTTAAACTCTAAACAGAACAAGCAGACATTGAGTTTGTGTAAAATAATTAAAGTAAAAAGTTAAATAATTGTGTAAAATAATTAAAGTATTTTTTCTTACAGTTGCTCAGTAATAAATTTGGAATATCTGGACACATTCACTGGCTCATGGCGGGCTCTATGGCAGGTAACTTATCTCTGATCTGATGTGGTTATTTGTAATGTGAGCAAAGCAGAAATGTACACTACAATGTTTTTGAACCAATTTGTTGAACCAATGAACTTGTTATTGGGAGTTAACAAAATCAAAAGTTGTATATGTTCTAAAAAAGAAAATTCCAAAAATGCTCATGGAAATCTCACACTCAGTGAAGTCTGAAGGTGCTCATTGGTAATTGGGAATGCAAAGCTACAGAAAGGGGGGCAAACCCAAGGCACTTTTCATACAATAAAAGTTTAAAAAGCCTTTATTATTCTTGGCTACTTCATTGTTAAACTATTGTTTCTTTAAAAACATGTACTGATCTGCTTCCCACGCGTAGTTACTCTTCAGGGTGTAATTCTCAGCAATAGATTGAGCACATGTTTTTAAAGAAATAGAAGTGAAGTAGCCAAGAATAATAAAGGCTTTTTAAACTTTTATTGTATGAAGAGTGCCTTGAGTTTGGCCAACTTTCTGTAGCCTTGTATATGTTCTGTTCATGTGACGGAATTACAACATTCTATTGGCACTAAATGTTTGCAGCTAAAATGAATTTTGTGCAAAATTAGTCACTAATAGGGTGTTTCCACTAGCCCTAATTGGCTCTACTCCACTCTACTCGGTCTAGTTATGTTTGCATTACTTTAAACTGCTGCATGGATAAATATAGTATCCATGAAAACTCTATGGTAACTGTGGATACCACCAGCAGATTGACCAATCAGCTTGGCCTGGTTAGAACCAAGGCCAAGCAGGGACTAAAAGCAGTTGGTCCCAGAGAAACAGGGCTAGTGAAAACCAAGTAGAGAGTAAGGCCAAACAGGGCTATAGGAAACACCCCATAATAAAAATCCGCAGACTGAAGTTACCTTTTAGATAAGTGCAATATTATTGATAGGAAAAAGTGACTCTTGCCCACCATTTGTATTTGACCAGAGCAACCAAATGGAGCTCAACAGTGAAGCCCTGGTCGGAGAGTGATTATAGTCCAACTTCGAAAAATCAAATTAAGAGTTAAAAATAGCGGTATCCAGCTATGTGCTAATAGATCACAGAGCGGTGTTCATCTAAAAACAACTATAACTTAAATCAGCAAATGTCGTAATAATTCGTAGTTACAAAGCTGAAAAACGACTTTAAAAAAATGTAGTCTTATGCTGTGATTCACACATAGCGCTTAGCCCAAGCGTTTCACTTTAATATTTTTTATCGATTCCTATGGCAATTACATGGGTGAGATTTGAACCAGGAAGTGGCGTCACTGTTGACCCATATGTACTCAAGTAACAGCAATGTTCCTTTTAAGTAAAACCTCTGAAGTAAAAATACAAAGTAGTGCTCCAAGAAAGTGAGAGTAACTTTAAGAGTAAATTTCTGGACGTCGCTTTTTTATTTGTAGTTTGTTTGTACTTGGTCTCTTTGAAAGTAATGTATTTTGGAAAAAAATAGAATAAAAAATGCAAAGCAGAAAAGCTAAACTATATCTGGAGGAACTGTGCACAAAACCTAAATTTTCCTACACATTTTATATTGCAAGTATACAATTTTATCATTTCAATTCACTCATAGTAGAAGTAACATAAACTTTCACCCAAGTAAAGAGTACAGTTATTACAAACTAAAAGTGGTGAGTAAAAACATCCCACTAGAGAACTATTCTTAAAAGTTCAGTTTAAATGTAACTGAGTGTTGCCCTCCTCTGGTTATGACATCATCACATTTTAGAACATAAACACAACTTCAAATGGGAAAACGGTGCAGCTTTGAGTTATAATGTCCTCTGCAGGGAACTGACTCTTTTGTTCAGATCTATTTGTTGAACTGACAAAACCCTGCTGGCCCTGTACTTTAGACTCCGACACATGTTTCGGTTTGTTTTGGTTTAGCGGCTGATATTTCACAATCATTTTACAATGCTTGTTTGATTGTCCATAGAAGATAGTGTGTTTATACTGTATCTGTCTGCTTGTAGGTATGACTGCCGTGGTTTTCACCTACCCTCTGGATGTGGTGCGTGCCAGATTGGCTTTCCAAGTGAAGGGAGAGCATCGTTATACTGGAATTATAAATGCTTTTCAAACCATCTATCTTAAGGTACTTTTAAAGACGAAATCCATAATTATTTATACATAATACATTCTCTTTAATAGTATTATCTTTCTATTTCAATGTGAAGGAAGGAGGCATATTGGGTTTCTACAGAGGACTAACACCAACTATTATTGGAATGGCTCCTTATTCAGGTTTGTAATTTTTTTTTCACAGCTTACTTACGGTTTATTTTTCTTATTTCTCAATCTTCCTGTTCTATCTTTAGGTTTCTCCTTCTTCACGTTTGGGACCCTGAAAAGCCTGGGTCTCAAACACTTCCCGGACAGACTGGGGACTCCGTCTTTAGACAATCCCAATGTTTTAGTCCTGAAGGCTCACGTTAACATGGTGTGTGGAGGAGTGGCTGGAGCCATCGCTCAGACCATATCGTAAGTCATGCTGTAGTTTATTTTGATTCATGCCTGGTTGATTTGACATATTTTTGATTTGATTTTATGTTGCACACTTTGTTTGTCGTGACAGGTACCCTCTGGACGTGGCCAGAAGAAGGATGCAGTTAGGAGTAGTGCTTCCAGACTCTGATAAGTGTGTGTAAGTATCAGCCACGGCGGACAGAGTTATGATGAAAACAAAAGAAAAGATGGCAAAAAATAAATATCAGGGTTTTGGCACTCGTAGATAGATTTGTTTAGCAGCTTTAAGAGAAGATGACATCTGACAAAAACACAGTACACCCATCAGACACACAAAGTTCCCATTTTCTGCATTACATAGCTCAAATATTGTTCAAATTAATTAACATGAATGTATAAATTACAGGAGCTCAAACTAATTTTCAGGCTTGTAAACGTATCTTCAATTTGGTCACGTCTTTATTAATTACAATGGGAACCAATTTTTATTAAATTTTTTCATAAAATGCCTGACTAATTCGAGCCCCAAATCTGAATCTATGTGGAGCACAAATGAAAGTCTTTGTGAAGTTGATACGTTGTAGTTTTGACCTTTGATTCTGCCAAAGACACTTCTAACTCTTCTAATGTTACTTGTCCTGCTTTAATTATTCCGTCATTTTCTCTTTGCAGAAGTCTAACCAAGACTTTAAAGTATGTGTACACGACATACGGGATCAAAAGAGGACTGTACCGAGGCCTTTCGCTCAACTACATCCGCTGTGTGCCCTCCCAAGCCGTGGCTTTCACCGTCTATGAGTTCATGAAGCAGGTTCTATACCTCAACTAGGATTTACACAGACTTTATGAACGTTAGACTGTCTGCATTACGTCTTAAGATTACCGCAAACCTCAACCTATTTTTTCAGAGATTTGTAGATTTGTCGGGTTGGGTGTAACGGCAACTCATTTTTACTTTTAGCACAACAGCAATCAAAACATTAGCTTTGAATGTATAGGAATGAGGCATTAGCTTAGCCTTTTGCCTTTAATTTATTTTATTATATACATGTATATATTTTTGTTTTAATTGTCCTTCTGGAGTGCTTTAGCTAAGTCTTCCTATGCCTTGTTTTTATTCATAGATTTCAATTTAGGATGACACATGTCGCATGCATAATCAAGAGGAAATATTTTTGTATTTTCACAAGATCGCACTGGAAAATGTTTGTGTTTACGTCATACATTGTGTTTATTTAAAGGTATGGTATTACGCAAAATTGACAAAACATCACTGGAGTTTTGTTTTGTTTCATTCACAAATGGTTGATTTATCCTGCTTTTTAGACTGTGTGCATTTGCTAATCTCAGAATGTTCTGCTCCATCTTGTGATGTCACTAAGTGCTGGCCTGGCTTTAAGTTTACTGCTAGTTCAGCCTCAGTCAGACTGATTAACATCTGCAGTACATTAGAAAGTTGTGTTTATTACAGAAAATCTAATATATTTCCATTTGCCCTGAGAGTAGTTAAGCAAGTACACACTGAAAATGTTTAAATGATTAGATGCTTTGATCCGATAATGGGATTAGATATCGGCGTCGATCCCGGAAGTTTTGCTAGACTGGGTATTCGCTTCATGATATCGGTTCAGTCGATTCATGGATGTGCCTTTAATTGGACATGAGACAAGTTTACTGGCCGATGTTGATCCAGAATGTTGTGATTTGCACTAAATTAGTTACAAAACAGTATATGACCAAAGTTCTTATGTTTTTATAAGAAAAAAAGCTATTTCAAACCCTAGACTAGTATCGATTGATATCGAGTATTAGCAGATACAAAGTACTGAGAAAGTTAGATTGATTTATCTCTAATTCTTGTGATGTTGTGTGGAGCTTAAACAGTCGAGCAATTCTGTGTTACAACTTAATGACATCACAGTGTGAAACACTGTGTTTTCAGTTGCTTGATTTTTGTGTAAACATGAGTAAATGAAATGAAACAAAACAGCTCCAGGTGTGTTTTAGACGAGGAATCAACATTGTAACAAGGATCAAAAATATGTGAATTATAGGCCCTTTATTGTAGTTGTTCTCAGTATATTATTAAGTAGCCGCATATTCATTGTTAATATAAAGGTTAAGTTTACTTCTGCTAAATATGAACAATTTAAGGAATATACTACAGACTGTCTCTTCTGAACAGTTTTTGTGCAGTAACATTTTTTGAGAACTACTGCTTTAAATATTATTTTTTGCACCAATTAGTTTAGCCTTACAATATATTTTATTATTTTATTACAGTAGTTTTCGGTTAAGGCAAAGAAAAATTGCAGCACAAATTGAAGTATTTATTATTTTATCCAAGTCCACCACTAGGTGGCAGAATAGCACACCATTTAATCCACCACCAGACTCGGGGACATTCATGGTTTTAGTCTCATTTCTCTCGCAGCGCCTCCTTTAGTCTTCAGCTGTTTGTCTTCACAGAGGAGACAAAGTGAGGAGAGAGGAGACCAGGAGAGAAGCTCTATGTTTCCTTCTCCTGCCTCCTCCGACCTTTGGGACACCACTTAATACGGTGCTTTTGATTGACAGCTGAAGGATGGAAGTACTGAGGAGACGAAAGGAAGCAAGGACAGATATATGAGACAAGGCCAAGTGTTTCTACTGTCAGTAATGCATTTATTATTTATGTAAAGCAGATAAAAATGTAATTGTACTTCATCAAATCTGCACATTTCAGATGCTTCAGAAAACATAGAACAAACAACATTTAAAGCTTGGGGACCTGACTTTTTATGTTGTAAATTAGTCAACAAAGTATATTCTAAACACAACACTTTGTGGACAAAATCAGACCTCTGCGTTTTATCTGAATTGAATAATAAGATATTTTATTTTGCATAGTTAGCTGAAAGCAGCATTCTGAACTCATGGATATCAACCGTGCGCAGAAGGATTTGTAAAAGTACTGGAGGACAGATTTATATACTATACCTTGAATATGGACTAATCTGGAGTTGAGTCATTTAATTGCTCACATACTGCAGAATATTTCAGTGATTTCAAATAATTTCTGAAACCATTGAAAGAGAATTTGACTTAAAACTAATAAATAAATAAATAATAAATTACCAATGAGGTAAATTAAACGTAACCCACTGGCAGATACTTTTGCTCAAACTACAAAATATCTTCAATCAAGTCATTTCAACTTGTCCTGAAATTCATCTACTACTACTACTACTACTACTACTACTACTACTGCTACTACTACTGCTGCTGCTGCTACTACGACTACTACTACTACTGCTGCTGCTGCTGGCTGCTGCTGCTACTACGACTACTACTACTGCTGCTGCTGCTACTACGACTACTGCTGCTGCTGCTGCTACTACTACTACTACTACTACTACTACTACTACTACTACTACTACTACTACTACTACTACTACTACTACTACTACTACTACTACTACTACTACTACTACTACTACTACTACTACTACTATTTATGCAGCATGAAAATTAGGTCCCACAGCTTTAACTTGCAAATGCAATTTAAAAAAAAAAGTCGTTTAACTTGACAAGAAGCTAAAACAGAGATACATTTGGAAGTAGCATATTATTATATTTAGCAAACACACCTGACTGTGTTAAATATGTAAAATATAAATAATGTGTTTTGTGAAATATTTTAATACAGTGGAACAGCACATAGGGCAAAATAGTAATATATGTATATTTAAAACAAAAGCACTGGTGTTTATAATTGGGTTGTGCGATGAATCATTTACAATTATGAAACATAATTAACTCTTCAAGTGTGTTCTTGAGTATAAAAGCTGCTCACAGAAGGTACCTTTGGTAGTGTGCAGAACCACTTTGAAAACACAAAGGTCTACATTTATTTAATGTAACTTTTGTCAAATAATTTCTTAAATAATTGTGATTTTATTTATGACGATTAGATTTTCCATAACCACACAGCCCTGGTGTATTTACAAACCACTGCTGATGCATCAGTGAATGTACAGTAGACACAACTGCTGCTGTTTGTGGAGCTACGTGAGATCTTACAGATATTTAAAGAGTTTGTTGTTAGAGGTGACGTCTGACTGAACAATGGATTTACTTTTCTTATTGTAATTTTCTATGTTTTGAAATGTGTTGTGTACATTAAATATCTGTGAATACTGAAGTCAGTTTGCCTGATAAAAATAAACATGTAAACACATCACATGTTTTAATCTGCAAAACCATCTGTGTTATCTTTGGGTTATTATAAATAACACTTATATGACAGGTGACTGTTTTGGTAAAATCTTGACTTTGTTAGTTCCCGGGATAGTTTCTGCTGTAAACAGTGCAGGGAGTTTCTCATTGAAAAAGTAACTCATAAATTCCCCTTTTTTAAAGTTTTAAATCCTGCAGAATATACATTAATCTTCTTAAATTATATTACTGTAAATGTGTTTTTTTGTTTGTTTTTTGTTTTCCAAATCTCAATTGTGGGATTTAAACTGTATTCAGGTGCGCCTAACAAATAATACAAGTCTTACAAGTAAGCAACAATCCTCTAACTAGTAACAGGTTTATTACAGTAATGTATATAACCTTTTTACACTAGGTGCCACATAATATAATAACAGTTCAAATGCCACCAGAAATATAAAATAGAGTTTAAAGAGTTTTGAATTAGATACAATTAAAGAAAACAAATTTCAAGCAATAGATAAGATAGTTCTAAAAATCTTAGAAAAGGACCAAAACATGACTAAATTTGTCTTTAAATGAAACAAATAGTCAAACTGCAGATTCAACTACTGCAGAGGCAGCCTGAGTACTGTCAGTGGTACATGCACTACAGTTTGAGAAGGCTGTTGCGATTATATATTGTAACAAATTCCACAGATCCTGAGATTGATTGGCAGTATACCGAATTAAAAGCCTTCCTTGAAATTTGTAATTTAGTTGTCATTGCACTAAATAACAAAAATCTGTGGTTTTTACTTTGAAAAAACACTGCACAAACTATATAAAAAGTTGTTTTGGGCAATTTTTTGGCATAAAAAACTTTAATATTTCCCACTTACAGATCATTTGTGACACTTTCTCCTTATGACTGTACACCAGCCCTGTTGTAAAAACACTATTTGCATGTGTTTCACAGAACACTATACTGTTACCTGCTGCCACATTTGACTTTTAAATATAATCACTACTTCCTTTTATTTTAGTTTATGTTTTATGCTCTAGCATGCATTTATCCCTGTGCAGCCAAAACAAATGTACATATCAAATATCATGTTTTTACATCACATTTTTCTATAAAACCCACAGTTCATATCTCTCAAAACCTGTGTCTTTGCCAGCATCAACACAGTGTCCTAATGTGGGTGGAGACTGACCTGAAACTCCTCCTTTGGTAAATCTGTTTGAAGGAGAAGTTGTGGACTTGAGCAACCAAAGCACATCCCAGTGTCTGATCTGTGGCAGGTTTGTTGGAGCTGAGCTGAGCTGAGCCATGCCTGTCTACACGGTGACAGTGGCCACAGGGAGCCAGTGGTTTGCAGGCACAGACGACTACATCTACATCACTCTGGTGGGGACGGAGGGCTGCAGTGAGAGGACTCTGCTGGACAAGCCGCTCTACAATGACTTTGAAAGAGGCGCGGTGAGCATTCACTCTTTTAAAATACGGCAAACCAAAATATTATCAATTCCCAAATGCATTTGAACTTCACTCAGGAATATGTAAGTGATTTTAGAGTAGACCGCTTGATTGTGGGGGAAAAAAAACTGTAATCACAAATAATTCAAATGTAGCTTTCTGGGATTGAAAAGTCAACTGGACAATTCAGTCAAACTAGAAAGTTAGAGCTATACTTAGGAACATTCCCAATGGTAATAAATATGCTTTATGTAAGAAATACAACTAAAGGAACGACTTTTCCACCTAAACATACAAGAGAGGACCTTCCTCAGAGTTGGTCAGCTATTTTCCCTGAGGGCTAACCTCAAATCCAGACAAGTTGTGGAGGGGCAGCAAAATAAAAATGTTACAAGTCTGCAAAAAATATACACCCAGCCTTCCTGAAAATAGTTTGAATATGGACTAATCTGGATTTGAGTCATCTTAACACAGCAGAATTTTTCATTTCACTGATATTAAAGCATTTCTGACTCATTGGAGGAGAATTTGAATCAAAACTAATAAATAGTAATAACTATAAATTACCAATGAGTTAAATGAAATCTAACTCACTGGCACATACCTTTGCTCAAACTAAAAAAAAATATCTTCAATCAAGTCATTTCAACTTGTCCTGAAATTCATCAGTTGCAGTGTTTCTGTGAAATATTTGTGTCATGTTTTATTATGTTACTTTACTGTGATCTTTTATAAGCACAAAGATACAGACACATGCTTCATGGCTAAGTCAAACAAAAAATATAAATATTCAATAGCAAGGACCACACAACACACTGGACTGCAGGTTGCATAATATTTTATTGTGAATGAGAAAGAGAAAGATGGTAAAGATGTGATGTGGCTCGGGGCGGCTGGTGAAACTGTGGATGAAGGCTCTTTGGATGGTCCGTCCAGTCGATCGACAAGACCCTCCTGTAGATGGTTATCTTCAAGTCTGCAGGACAAAAGAAAAGAGACAAGGGGTGGGACGGTGGGGTCGAGAGCGCAGAGACAAACAGTAGTCCTGGGGCTGTCCTGGATAAATAGAATCATGGGCTGTTGGGTGTGGTTGACGTGTAGAAAACATGTCTGCTTAGGACGATTCTGCTTAGGACGATTCTGCTTTAGGACGATTCTGCTTTAGGACGATTCTGCTTTAGGACGATTCTAGAGGCCATGCAAACCTGCCCCAAGTAAAGACACAGATTTTGATTATTTCTTGACTGATGATCTAGTAAGTCACATACTTACGTACTCACGTACTTTTTTCTTTACAGCGATGATATTGTAATTTTCTATTGCAACACTGACATTTCATCATTCTGGGAGAAGAAAGTGAACAAAACTGCATTATGTTTATAAGTCTTTTATTAAATGTGAAAAGAAGATTCATACATATTTTAGGATTTATCAAATTAATTATATTTAATACAAATGTATGGCAATTAAAATTAACACATTTTTGTTGTTGTAATACAATGGATCTGGTCACTAATAAAAATATTCAGATTGAAAATGTGTATAAATGTATGCATGAATCTCAAAATGTCAATAATAGGCAAAGATAAATTGTCCCTTGCCCTCAGTCTGACTCTGTGACATCATCACATTCTTGTGAACCCAATCTAAAAATATTTATCTAAAAAAATCTAAAAAAGACACTTGTATTTCTGTTTCATGACTTTTCTCCTAAGAAAAAAGTTACTCATTAAACATGGTACAAAAAATGTCACCCAGGTAAATATTATAATACTACCAAGACTTTCAATTTTGCATGTGGAACCCAAAAAGCCAGCAGCAGCCCTGGTGTACGATGAACAAAATCTGCATATCCTATCTGAATTATTTCAGTGAAAAATAAATCTTCTGTGTTGATTCCAGGTGGATTCATACGATGTGCGTGTGGGGGAGAACCTTGGCGACATCGTTCTGGTGAAGATGGAAAAGAAGAAGTACTGGGTGCACGACGACTGGTACTGTCGCTACATCACAGTCAAGACTCCATCGGGGGACTATGTGGAGTTCCCCTGTTTTCGCTGGCTCACTGACGACAAGGAGGTGGTGCTCAGGGACGGGACAGGTCAGTCTCATGTAGGCTTTTGATACTTTGATTGTTTAGTTCAGCAGTTCCTAACCTTTTTCTTGCAAGAACCGGTACAGTCAAAAACAATGTAAAATGCAAACAACTGATATTTTAGCCCTCCCATTGCTTGAATTTGCTGTGTATTTGCTGGCACAATAATGTCCTAGTAAAGCACAAGAAAGTAGTGAGAAATGAATATTAAAGAATCCTCTGGGGCCCTGTAGCAAATAACCCCTGGTTTAATCCAACAATTGTTAACCTGAGAATATAAGAATTTAGAAGTACTTTGCATGCTTGTTCTGGAATGTTAAAACTCTGATTTGATATTTTTATATATATATATATATATATATATATATATAAAATTTTGTTCATCTTTTGCTAAAAATGAATTCTCAACTTTTAAATACAGTACAGATTTGACAAAAAGCTGTATTTATAAGGTCAAATCAATATGTCTGGGTTCCCTGTTAGTATAGTAGTATAGTATGATAGTTCCAGCCTTATTGCTGCAATGATACTTGGTAGAATTATCTTTCATCATATCAAATTTGCTAACAATAAATATGCACTTTATTTGGCTAAAGTTTATGTCTTTTGTGTCATAGCTCATCTTCCTCAGGACGATAAGACCAGCATTGTCAAACAACATCGCCAGAAAGAGCTGGATATAGACGCAAAACAGTACTCCTAGTCACACCACATCAGGTACCTCTTATGGTCACCACACACATCCCAGTACTGGTACCTCTGTATGGTCACACACACACATATAGGTACCTCTCTATGGTCACCACACATACAGGTACCTCTCTATGGTTCACAAACATACAGTACTCTCTAGGTCACACATACATACAGGTACCTCTCTATGTTCACTCACACATACAGGTACTTCTCTATGGTCACACATACATACAGGTACCTCTCTATGGTCACACACACATACAGGTACCTCTCTATGGTCCACACACACTACAGGTACCTCTCTATGGTCACACACACACACATACACAGGTACCTCTCTATGTCAGACACATATACAGGTACTTACATGTTGTGTTTCCATCTGTCATGGGGACATTACATTGATTACATTCATTTCATGGGGCCCTTACCCTAACCTTAACCTCAGTGGCTACTTGCCTAAACTTAACCCAACCCTCACCCCTAATCCTAACCTTAACCTTATTGAACTTAAACCATGTTGCTGATCTCATAATGAAGGATTTACATCATGGGGACCAGCTTTTTGTCCCCATAAGGAAGGCAGGTCCCCAGAAAGTGAGTGTGTATACAACTTTTGGTCCTCACAAAGTGATGAATACACGCTCACTCTATGCACACATAAATGGTCACACACACATACAGGTACATCTCTATGGTCACCACCATACATACCTCTAAAAACATAAGGTCACACAATATACCTCTATGGTCACACACATACAGAAGGATAATCTCTAGGTCCAACAAATAGTACTCTCTATGGTCACTACAACAACATACAGTATCTCTATGGTCCCACATACAGGTACACCTCTATGGCACCAAAAAAGATACCTATAGTTTATAAACTAGGTACGCATGGAGGACGAATGTTAACTTGATAATTGTTGAATTTTGTCTGAGAATATCTTACTGTAAGTGCACTGAAAAAGATGTCACTAGTATTTGATCACAGAAGTCCCAACTATGCTGTAATTTAAATTTTTGCATTGTTTTTAACAGGGTAGAGGTCATAAAGAGTTACTTCCTTAATCGTATTGTTTATGCAGAACTTCTCGCCGCTCTCACAGTTGTAATTGATATCTATTTATCTGCTACGGAGAATTTTCAAAGTTGTTTCCTCAATTTTTTTGGTTCACACAGAACTTCTCGCCAACCAGCCTTTGCATGGTTGTATTTTATTTTATTGTGTTTTAAGTTCCACTAAACGATTGCAGCTGGCCACCAAAATGTAGGTCTTATAAGATAAGATTTATTAGTAAGTTTAGTAAGTTTTTATGTTGCACATTGACTTGTGACTTTGCTGAAAAATCAAAACCTCACAGCTTCAGATGAAATGCATCTCTATAAAACGGCATGCAAATAGTATGTCATGACAACACTTTTTCCTTTTTCTTGCTATAAATTGAGTTGAAAGAACTAAGTTCAGATTTGTTGCAGATGGAAAGAATGGCAGCCTGGTTTCCCGATGAGCATTGATGCGAACCGCCATAAAGACCTGCCCCGGGACATTCAGTTTGACAGTGAGAAGGGAGTGGACTTTGTGCTCAACTACAGTAAAGCGTAAGTCCCCTTCATCTGCTGCAGCTTGTCTATTCAAATGTGCTTACTATAGTTAGCACTCACATGATGATGTTGTAGCTGAGAAAGACAGGAGGCTTTGTATTTGTCCGCAGGACTATTTGCATAGTGTTACTCACTTATGGAAACAAGGCCATAAGAGGCAGCATGAATGATGTGTACATACACTTTCGTTCAAGCTTGGGGAATTATATACAGAAGGTTATATTAGCTGTCAATCTTCAACCTTTTCAGGACAGAGCGAGTTTATAGAAAGGCAAAATAGTGTGCAGAGACATTTGAAGGTGAAGACCTCAGTGATGTGATGAGAGGAAAATAACTAGTGTGGTGGTGGTGATGGGAAAGTATTTCAGAAAATGCACAGGTACTTTCCTAAATCCAAACGTTTACCCTGTGGTATTGATCATGTAGTTTGATAAATAAATTACAGCAAACTTTTGGCATGTTATTATAACACTTATCACATCAGGACCGTGTCAGTGTTCATAGATGCATATCATCACTAACCAAACCTTTATGAAAAAAAAAGAGCAATGACGATTTATTCATCAGAACCTGCAGTAAGTCAGAAATGATTTGAATCAGTAACATACTAAAAGTTCTACATCTGGTATGTTCTTTATTACACAATGAGATTATGAAGAGATGGTAAATAATCTGACATTTGCACTTAATAATACATCCTCATTAGGCTCTAACGTCACATTTAGAACAACTCTTAGAACAGACCTGTCTCTCACTGATGCATGTCTTAGACCTGGTCATGGAAGAGCATGCAGAGGAACAGGGGTGTTCAAGTTAAGTCTACGTTTATATGAAAAGTCTATGGTGTACGCACATTTTGGCTGCTCAGCTTTTCTTCGGAGTTCTCACATCTGAAACAGAATTATTCTATTCTATAAACAATCTGCTGATATAGTTTGGCTTGCAAATGTGAACTAGTAAACATTTATGAAAATATATCATAAGTACGTGTACATCTTCTTGGCAGCATCGAGAAACCTGTTTGTGAACCAGTTCATGCACATGTTCCAGTCGTCCTGGAGCGACTTTGCTGATTTTGAGAAGATTTTTGTGAGAATCAAAAACACCATATCAGGTCAGTCCATCTAAACTCAGCTGTATATAACTGCTCATTTGACTTGTGATGTTTAGTTTTGCTTGGTGTTGTACAGAGTACGTGATGCAGCACTGGAAGGAGGATTTCATGTTTGGATATCAGTTCTTGAATGGCTGTAATCCTGTGGTGATCCAGAAATGCACTAAAATCCCAGACAAGTTCCCTGTCACAGACGAGATGGTGAAAGTGAGCCTGGAGAGAGAGCTCACCCTGGAGGAGGAAGTCAAGGTACATTTATTTCAATAAGAGTTTAGTTTAGTTTAATTTAGCAAAGTTTAGATTAAAAGTGAAGTTAAAAAAAAAGGGCAGACATGGGACAAATTTAAATCAGGTATAATTCTAAATGTAACCTAAATTGGTAAACTGGGGGGAAACAAGCGCAATGTTTAACAAAATCTTAAATATAGTCATGTTCATTATGTGTGAAAGAACTGACATGTGTAGCTTAACCTTAGATGCACTTTAAATGGCCCCTATTACATGCTCCCCAAACACGAGAGGCTTTGCGCTACTGTCCGTAGGGCTGTGATCGACCAAAGAAATTTGTGATCGATTAAACAAACTCTGCTGATCAATCAGCTGCCTAAAAAGAAGCACTGGTCATGTATGGTGCAAAAACTCAGAAGATACACAAATACATGCGCAAAACAACTATACAAAGGGAATTGTGTAAAAAAAATAAAATAAAAAAATCTGTTTTAACAACACACATTTTCTGCTAATAAACTCTATTCTTTAAAATGTCATTACCGTCCATAGAAATGTGCAAAATATTAATTTATTCCAATAGCAAAAGTTGGATGACTAAGACTTAGTCAAACGCTGTGAAACAGTAAATAAAGTTTTTTCTAGCCCAGAATCAGACCAAAAGCTCCAGAATGGGAGCAGGACAGTCACACTGGGTCGTTTTGGGGAAACATGGGTTGATGCTGCCAGTACCTGGCCAGGGCCAGTATTGTCTTTATCAGAAGAATAAACCACTTATTTCATATCTCACCAGCTCAGGCTTTGGAGCATTATTCTTATCAAGAAATTTACATCTACGGCAACACCAGAAGGAGAAAAAGTTTTCACATTTGAATCCAAATTAGCAAGTTTTGAGATCAATCTGTGCCTCACTGCAGAGGCCAGTATCATCTTCTCTTTTACATGTGACATCACTGTGGATTGTCCTGATCACGAACACTTGCTATCAAACCACTCCCACCCCCTCCTTTCACCCCCTCCTTTACTCTTCTATCTCTTGTTGAATGTGTTGGGTTGTGTGGGCTGCAGTGTGATTGGTTTGGTTGTTTACAGCATAGATTGGTAACAACAAAGTAACTACTTCTTTTCATGTCACGTCTGCCCAACCTGAACTTAAAAATCTTTCTCACTAAGAATAGTTTTGCAATATTTGCAGTTTAGACTGTATATACACTTCAAATCTAAATAAACTCTAAAATAAATAAATTAAATGAAACTTTCTGCTGTACTGTCATGTATGATAAATGTGTGTCTCCAGGCAGGTAACATCTACATTGTGGACTACGAGGTTGTGGACGGCATCAGTGCAACTGCACAGACCCTTGTACTCTACAGTACATTGCTGCTCCCATGTGCCTGCTCTACAAGAACCTGCGCAACAAGATCATGCCCATTGCCATCCAGGTACCAGCAGAATCAAGTACAGAGTTCATCAAATATGAGCCGTAATGTCAACATGTGTCATTTTATTACCATATAAAGGTACATCAAAAATTATAGTTGAATATCAAGAACATTTTCAATACTTTCTAACAAAAATAGGCAGTTTTCAGTTATTGCTCCAATTTATATATTCAATTAGAGTAGCCAAGGGTATTCAAGTAAATAAGTCTTAACGAGGACAGTAAAAAAAAGAGTCTTGATTAGTTGAAAAGTTGAAATCTAAAAGTAACAATTTTAGAAGCAAAGCTTTGTCTATAGCAGGTATTTATGATTTTCATGGAGCTCAACAGTGACCACTCACTTCTTGGTTCTAAAAGTTCAGGCTCCTAAAAAAAAAAACAAAAAAAAAAACACAACAACACAGGGTTTTTGATTGATTGATTGATTGATTGATTGATTGAATGAATGAAAGTCCTCAGGTCTAATCAGCTCTGTGGTGAGTCAAGAACATAAGCATTTTTATTTAGAATCTGTTTCTGTAGCTTTAGAAACTACGTATTATTAAGACATTTAAACACACTGAGAATCTGAGTTGGCACATAGCTGACTAGCCCACAACATGCCTTTTAACTCCTAATATTATAATATTGTTTTATTTCTCTATGGAGTTTATAATGGAGCTCTGTACTTCAAGAACCAGGGTGATCTTCCACTGTTGAGCTCACTTACAAATACCTGCATCAGATGTCGGTCCATTTAACCAATTACACTGATCCTTATACAGCCAGAATTTGTTACGTTACCTTTGCTTTGATAGTTTGATATCATAAAGCTGTTAACAAACCTTAGAAGTATTAACACAATAGAAATGAAAGCAAACTAATGTTTTCTGGAAACTGCAATCATCCATCTAAATCCTTTTTTATTCTCCAGCTGGGACAGACTCCAGGAGAAGACAACCCTATCTTCCTCCCCACAGACGCTAAGTACGACTGGCTGCTGGCCAAAATCTGGGTTCGCTCCACAGACTTCCACCACCACCAGACAATCACCCACCTGCTGCGCACCCACCTGATGACCGAGGTGTTCGGGATCGCTATGTACAGGCAGCTGGCAGCGGTGCACCCGGTCTATAAGGTACACACGAGTGGATATATGGTAGACGAGGGTGACAAGACGTCCTTATTTACCTGGACAGTCCCTATTTTAAGCTTGCGTCCCATGTCCCAGCAAATGTATCCAAGTCCACTTATTTGTCCCAGTTGTCCTGATTTTGGACCACTTTGACACTTTACAACAGTGAACAGAAGTAATATGTTGATTTCTTTTGTCCAAAATGACCAAAACACAAGAAAAAATGCATCAATTGGCACTAACAGAAGTTTCAGAGGATATATGTTAAGTGTGAATGAGCCATAATTGAGCAAGTGCATAAGAAAACACTTATTTACCCCCACTTTCACATTATGTTCACAATATTCATTACCCTCTGGAAAAAAAAAACTGTGTCCCAGTTTTTAATTATGAAAATACGGTCATCCTTTAGACTCATTCAAATGTTAAGAGATTAGAAACTTCAAGATTCAATAAGAAGACAAATTGACAAAGGCTGGTTTCAAGTATCACAGGTAAATCTTGTCAAAACAACAGGAGAGAACTCAAGTTGTGAGCTAAACCTAGTTGAGATAAAAACACAGACATCTTTCCCGCCAACAATGTTTTTCAAACATAAAATAGGCTAAAGTACATTTGTCAGTCACACCAGGTTTTTTTTAACCACACTATTGCACTGTGATTAGTCGACCACAACATATATCGAGAATCCGTATAGTAGAGCCAGGTTATTATTCTATTATCACATTATCTTCCTCCTCACTTTTGCCTCCGTTTATCTTTTGTATACAAACATTTAAAGCGTCTTCGATCTGTTCTTCCCGCAGCTGCTCATCCCTCACATCCGCTTCACCATCGCCATCAACACCAAAGCCCGGGAGCAGCTCATCTGTGAGTGTGGAATCTTTGACAAGGTGAGAGGACACGGTTAAACAGATCAGCAACAAGTAACAAGTCAGTCAGGCTCATGTACAGAAATGCTGTGATTGCTGTGATTGATTTTTTTAAAGTATATGTATTTTAGTATGAAACTGGGAACATAAATTAGTAATTTACACTTTGCTCACTGTAAAACACAAAACTGATCTTAAAGCAGAACTAAGTAACAGTTTTACCTTACTAAAATTCTTTTTTCTATTTTTTTGGGACATTTGAAGTATGCGCCTGGACTTGCAATTTCTGAATCCCAACCCAACCCATGCTCTCCTAAAATAATCCCAAGATTTTTTTTATATTTGACGGTGTAAAATGTGTTTGGATGTGTTTTTGCAGCCTTATTTCAATAATAAAGATACACAAAATTCAGAAAAATATTAGTGTATTTACACAAGTGAGCTGTAGGAGCACCATTGTTGAAGTTACATAGTTCTGAATAACAAATATATGTTCAGGAGTTTTTTTTATATAGGCACAAAGCTATTGAGACTTCACAATCACCCAATGTGCAGCATTGCCCCCAGTCGAACCTTCCGTAAACTAAGCTGTAAAAATCATTCCTTCCTTAAACAAAAGCCAGTTTTATTTCTTAACATTGAATTAGACATAGGCCACGATCAGCACCACCGCCGCCGCGGGCGGCCGGCGCTCAACCGCCGCCCGAAGTAACAACGCATCACCCAGCCGCGCCAGACATGCGAAAATCACAAAAACTGGAAATAGCTGTAAAAGAAAATGTTTCTCTTTGTCACCGCAGGACGTGAGAAAGAGAAGCATTCGAGACTGGCGTGATTTGTAAAAATATTCACATGACAGCTATCAAATGTGTGGGACTTTTATCGCACGTATTAAAAAATTCCTCTCGTTACAATTAGATGACAGATTAACAGTTCATATACTCCTCCTCTCATCTCATTAAAGCAATGATTCAATATGGATTTTCTTAGAGGCAAACCGATACAGTGTTTGTCTTACTTTTGTGGCCAATGGTGGAGCACATATTATAATTAATCAAATTAGAAATGATCACAATTAGTCATTTTTACAGCAAGTTCTCTAAAAATTCTCTTAAAAATAGCTTAGATTGTGGCAAACTTCTGTTAGATTAAAACTTTATATTTATGTTTATTGATTTATTTGTTTGTTTTTTGTTCATACGTCTGTGATTTCTGGGTCTATCCATCAGTGTCCATCCATTGCAGTAGAGCCAAGTAGGTTCTAACAGGGCTAGTTTGAAACGCCCTATAACTTACACTGACTGGCCAGACTGCTGGTGGAATCCTTGGCTACCACTGTTATGCTATGGCTCTTACTTTGTTGTAGAGGAGTTGCTTGCCACATTCTAAAGAGTAATGGAAACACAACTAGACAGAGTAGAGCCGAGTAAGGTACTAACAGGAAACTAGGCATGGGACGATATTAAAATTTGCACTCACGATTATTGTGACCAAAAAAATTGCCATTAACGATATTATCACAATAATTTACTAAACGTAAAAGTGCACAGATTCAAGATCTTGTTTTTCACATCCATAATAATTCCACACATCAGATTTCAGATTCTTGAAAGGAGATGTATGTCACTTGATCCACCTCCACAGACTGACTGCTAAGCAGCAGCAGTGACCAATGATTAGGAGTAAACAATGAAAAGTTTATTGCTGTGAGGAGAGCCCCCTTATGAGCAAACACCAGAACTAACATTTGAAGAGTGTAATATGAAGCTACATGCGCGCGCCTGCTGCTATAATTGCGATTATCATCACGTACGATTATCACGATCAGGAAAAAACGCCACGATGTTTTAGTTGCGGCCCTCAATTATAGCGATTAGCGATAATATCGTAATATCGTCCCATCCTAGTGGAAACGTCCCATTTGTCACTCTACAGCCTGTCTGTCTATGACAGTGGATCTCCTTCACTGTGGATCTCCTCAAAGTTTCTCTTTTTCCAGATTTTTTTTTTTATTTTGAGTTTTGAGGTTCAAGGAACAAAGATGCTCTGAGACAATTTCCTTCTGCTTTGTTTACTGTTGAATAATGTACTTTGACTTTTTCTTATTTTGTGTATTACTGCTCGATTTTGACCACTGTATGTTTATTGTTTCATTTTCTACCATTGATGTTGTTAAATTAACAATCTTGGGAAGTTCTCAGAGTCGAATGTTGTTGAGATTTTGGGCTCTACAAAAATTAATTGATTGTTTGTTTGTTTTTTAAGCACAGAATGATTGTACTTAATTTATTTAACATTGTGGTCTTATAGTATTTGTTTTTGTATTACTTCATTGTGTCATTTTAACATTTCCTGTCTTTTTTTTTACATTACAATATCTTTTGACACATTTTTCCCCTTCAGATTTACCCTCACCTCTTTGTTACCGATAACAAATAATTAAAAATGTAATAATGATCACAAAACAAACTCAATAATGAAATAAAAAATAAAAAACTTTATATTGTTGCTTGGTTAAGTTTATTACTTTCAGTATGTTTTCTTTAATAATCGGTTTCCTTTTCTTCCTTCCACTTCCTTTCTTTTCCATTCCTCATTTTTTCCCTTTTCCCCTAGTTTTTTACATTTTCTTTTAAATGTATTTTAGTTGGTTGTATTTGTGTTTTAAAATGTTGTATACGTCTGTTATAAAAAAGTTAAGTTATAACCATTATCTGAGCTCAGGGTTTATTTTAACTCGCCCTTCCAGACCTCGACCCATTGTGATGACAGAGCGCAGTTAAGTGTAAAAGTTTTGGCTTTGTGTCTCCGGAGGTGTGTGCGTGTCCCTGATCTCTCAGCCTGTCAGCCGGCACTTTGAACATCTCCCTGTGTGTTTCATTATTTACGCCGCTCCTCCTTCACCGGGCCGACACCAGTGTAGACGCCGACCCTGGGACCGTACCTGCAGCAGCACAAAGAGAATGTGAGAATGTGAGAGGGGCCCTGAGATGAGCCCTGAGACGGCAGAGGCACAGCTCACTTAGCACAGGGTACACAGGATCGAGCGGGAAACACTGCCATCTCATGTCGAACGCTAAAATATGCACGTCGTTTAGCACAATTATGATTCTGAATGAGGTAATAGTGGCAATCGCCTGATAACCAGAAGATTAGTGGTTCAATCGTGCCAAAGTTAGCATGTGCTGTCGCTGGGCAAGACGCTTTAAAGTAGATAACCTGATGTTGACAGGAATAACATCCAACATAAAGAGGAAAAAGTCTAAACTGTGGCAGGTTCACCATGGCAACTGACTTAGTAAAGTGCACTATACATCAAGGATCAATAAAGACTTGAATCTTCCACAGTATGGCATTTCATGTGTCTATCTCCATGGAAACAAGCAGGCCTGTGAAGAGCTGAGCTAACTCACTGATGGAATCCATGGTTTTCAAGGTGTTTTTGAAAAGGAAAACAGTTTTTATGTTGATTTTTAGGTTGATTATAATCAAAAACAAAGAAAACACTACTGACGAAGAGTGATTAAAATAAAAAAAATAATGTTATCCTCAGCCTTAGATTCAATCATATAGTAAAACTATTTTAAACTAAACATGCTAACATAGTTACTTCTCTGACATTGTTTTATTTGTTTTGATATTTTAATTAAACACAGACAGAACTAAACTGTTGAACACAAAGCCATCAGCCATTACAGATTTCAGTAAATAAGTCTGGCGTTTTGGGGTTTCTATTAGCAAACTTTTGTGAGATACATCAACATAATACCAAAAAATAATACTAACTGTACACTTAGAAATGTTGTTAAAAGATGAAGTATTGGCCTGCGCATGCATAGTTGCACTAAAGTTACAAAGTGGGCACAAGTACGAAGTGGTCAAGGACGTATGACTGCTTGACTAGAAAAAAATAAGAATCAATGAATTAATTAATTCATGATTTTTAGAGAAAAGGTGACACCAGTGCATAGTGAGCTTGAGTCAATTTACACCATTTTTAAAATTGACTAGAGCAGGCATGTCTAAACTGCGGCCCGGGGCCAAATACGGCACTAGAACCAATTTTTTGGCCCTCAGACTTCCTGCTAGATTGGTCCCAAATTACAAAAAGTGTTTGTTTGTTTGTTTTTTAGTGAAGCATTCGTTTTGTCATGTCAAAAGTCATAACATTTTGATGACTTTGAACCAAATGGAATGTTTAGGCCTTGGACCACAGGCGACTTACCAGGATCACCCAAGCGCAACGAACAAGCGTAATATCTGTGAACCTTATCAGCTCACACAATCATTTTCATGAGCATTAATCCAAGATGTCAGGGCCCCCATCAAAATAAATCCCAGTCAGCTGCAACCATCTTACCAAACATTACAAAATATTTTCTTTTTCTAACCCTGGTTGATTCTGTATAGATCACTTCAGTCTATGCCTTATTCTGGTTTCCTGTTCAGCATCTAAATGACAGAATGCATGTTACAAGTCTTTAGGGTTTAGATTTCTTCCATCTTAAATGTAGTGCAGTAGTTATTTATGCAAATGTTTTAATAATATAGGTTGTATTTCTCAAATTTCGTCTCCAGCCAGATGGCAACTGCTCATGTTATAAAATCTTTGAAATATCCCGTCATAGATATACATAGGACTGGGCAAATTGTGATAAAATCGAATGTTAGCTCATGTCTGCAATCTGACTTTTTTTGAGTGAAGTTAGTTAAAATCGGAATTTACCCTTCATTTCTCTATTTAATTCATCGTTTGTTAAAATACAGAATAATTATTTCCAACCTACCTTCTCTTAACCTCAGAGTTGCCAAGGGGTTGCTGTTTCTTATATAACGAATTATGGGCTGTCTCGTTTTTTAATCGATCACTATGAAATTTGAAGGTCAGCGTCGGAGGGATTGTGTGATGTTGCAGCTTCAAGTCAAGTGCCAGGGTGATTTTAGCTATTTTTAGGCTTCTATATTACAAAAAATTTTAAATTTTGTTTTGTTGTCTGGAAATTTTTGGGCCATATTTTTTTTTTTTCCCACAATAGGTTTATTGTATTTGTGTTAGAAATACACTAATTGCTATTATCACCACAATGTTCTAATTAATCGATTATCACTTGAATAATTTATTATGGGCTGAAGTTGCTTGTCTTGGATTATTTTTCTCAATGCTTCGTCCATGTTTTTCTCATGGATCATGTCTTTGTCTCCTGCTCTGAGTGAGTGACAGTGGATTATTAACCAATCACAGTAAATAAGCATTCCGAAAAAAAGGCAAGAATATGGCTATTATCCTCAAAGCATAAGACAATAAGTCTAGAAGAATTGCTGATAAATATAACACTACACTGGTGATGATAGATGATGAGTGAATATGATGAGGACGAATTCCCTTCTGTGCCTTGCTGATATCAGCGGCCAATGCCACAGGGAGGCCAGGTACCTTGCAGCTGGTGCAGAGACAGCTGTCAAGAGCCTCACCTTCAGCTCCTGTGCTATCCACCGACAATGTCAAGGCTCGAGCCTGGACAACCACGAAGACCAGGTGCCCAATACTTTATACGAGACGAAGGATATCAGTTTCTGGGACGCAACAAGAGTGGAGAATGAACTACAGTTCCATACGGTCAAAACACTGTGAGTCCTATAAACACAGTGAGGTCCATTGTAAGAGACAACAACAAGTCTTACGTTTTATCCAATGCTTGGTCCCTGCCACTAAATATGAGGCATGTCAGAGTCTATGTATAAAACATTGTATTCTACTTTCTGCAGCCACAACTAAAATCAACTACAGGCGCTTTTTTAGTTTGTCATAAAAATACCTTTGTTTCAGTCAAAGTAACAACAAACCAAGAGCATGGTACATTGACATAAGTGCATATTACATTTGGCCGTTATAAAACTAACATTTGTATATTGTAGTAGATTAAGAAAAAATACATTACAAATATAACAAAATTACAGATGATGATTCTGTTCCTTACAAGTTCTCAGAAGCGAGGTCGGTGAGTGTAACCTGGACCTGTCACATGGCATTTCACGTTATTTCCTAAATTTTGTCGAACACCTTTTAGAAACTTCCATTGACATAGATTCTTGTCCGCTAAAGTTTGAACTGTAGTACTCGCAACTGTGGCTCTTGACGTCAGACAAAGTTACAAGCAAACCAAAGCAAACATCGAGTTTAACAAAAACGGATTTGAGATTCTTAAAAACCTCAAGCAATCAGCCTCTAAAAGTTGTTCAAAGCCGCCTTCTGCCCTTTCATGTGGTTTTCATTTTTCTCTTCTCTATACGGTACGTTGAGACAAAATTGCTACACTAACAGTCTGTTGTGAGTCAGTATAACTGTTATATTCTGCCTATGTGAGCGCACCTGAAATATAAGGCCGCAACACCACTAGATTCAGCTAACTAGAAAAAATGAAACGTACATCTATTAGGCGACTTGTTATAGTAAGTCTTGAGAATCGTAATTGCTTTTTCAATTTGCCATCTGCCTTATAAGCCGCATAGTTCAAGCTTGTGAAAAGTAGCGGGCTTACAACATTCGAATTAGGATACTATTTCTACCAACCTACCTAACTAGCAGCTAAATGTCACATACTACATTGAGTTGCTTTTATTAAAGATTCAATTTTAACAAAAAATGTTTATTTTGTTCTTCCTTCAGCAGCTTGTGTGCTCTGATGTGGTGCATATTTCACTACAAAAGTTGACAAGAGGCCCGATTCAGAGCAGCACGAAGACGATCCAGGCTTTTGTCAAATCACGTGTGCAGCTTGCGCGATGCAAGCTTCTGACCCTGCGGCTAGTTTGTCACGTGTCTTGAAATCTGCAGAAGAACAGACAAACAACACAACACGACAAACACAGTCAGACAGACAGTACAAACAGACAGACACGACCAGACAGAAACTCTATCTCCGGCGTTAGTACCATAGACAGAGCGGACTGTGCAGC
>CM076407.1:6619095-6716595 GCA_038363315.1 Mugilogobius chulae
GAAGCATAAATGGTTCCAAAACTGTCCCATAGTCACTTTCCAACAATAAAAGTTTGTTATTTTAAGTCTATTGCTTCTTACAGTTCTTACAGTTAAATGTTAAAGTGAAGTTCTGCAGTTTTAAACAGGAAGTCAGTAGAGCGGTTTCTATTTTCAAGTCGTTTTAGATCACTTTTGTGTTTTACAATGAACAAAAGGTCCATTACTGATCTACATATGATCTAGTTTCTTACTAAATATTCAAAGAAAACACAATAGGTCCCTTTCAAACAAGGGGTTTTGAAGGGACCAGCTTGCCCAGGTCTGATCTATATAGTTGTTTTTTGACAACACAAACTTAAATAAGCCTTGTTTAAATAAAGAAGCACTGTGTAACTTTGAGACTGGTATAAAAGTAAGTTTAGCATTAAATTGTCTTTGTTGTACTAAAGGGTCTTTCACACCAGGCCGAGGGTCGCTCGTCTGAAACAGTTTGGCAACTTTTGCCGACAGGCGGCTCACGTGTGTTTGGTGTAAATGGGTTGTCGGGGTCAGAGGAGCGGAGCCAGTCGTGGAGGCGGGTTTTTGAAGACTTGCAAGTAAAGTCGGTGTTGCCCTGTTGACGCAAATGCCGCTGTTTGATTGGTTTCGTGGCCACAGGAGAACCAGTGAATCAGTGGCAGGAATATAGTGCGGAAAACCGAAAAAGATGCTTACGGAAAAACAGTATTTAGCCGAACATGGATTGTTGTTATTTACACGGGGTCAAACAGGACGTATAGGAGAATGGCTACTATTTGGATCGAGGAAAACACGGGGGAGTTACGGGGACCGCAGTACGAAGGCTGGACTGTGGAGGGAAATACGAGTTGAGCTTAATCTGTGAGGTAAGATAGAAACATCTGTTTGCCGTCAAAGTTTGACAACTACTACTCGCCTGCAACTTATGTTTCGTCATTTTTGTCAATCGTTACATCACTGCATGCTCACTCGACATTTGTTTGGCGACTGTTGGCTGCTTGGATCGGTTTGTCTGAATGTTCTTTCACATCGGTGCGCCCCATAGAGACGTGAACAGACCCTGCGTTGCCCTTCCTACCGACAGCGACTGAGGGTTGTGTTGGTGTGAAATACCCTTAATACAAAGCTGTGTCTTCTATTGACCGGGCTTGCACGGCCACAAAATAGACAATTACTCGACCTGAAAGAGCCTTCTCCTGTTTGTTTCTTTTAGCTATATTTATCTCCTTAGTATTACTACTAGTAGTAGTGATTATTTCAGTAATGTACAAATTTTACAAACATATACCTTGACTTACAGAAAGATGGAAAAGGTGTAGGCTGATACTTGGTAGACCTACAACTCAGAACTATAACTCACAATTATCACTATTAAAAGTTCCAAACTAAGCATGGATTTAGCTTTCTATTTCTAGTGAACTGTGCAGTTGACGTCCCACCTACAGAAAGCAAAAGCGTCCAAGTGTCCGTTCCCACTTTCGGATTAGTTCGCCGTAAACAACTCGGAGCAGTGTGACACGATGCAAAGAAAACAACTTCACACAAGTCACTGTCACATTCTGACTCATTTTGGGTCGAGGAAATTCCCCGGTCACTTCCTGAATATAATCCCACTTCTGCGTTTGTTTTCTGTCAAACTCACCACTTTGATGACAAACGGTGAGTCAGCAGAAACGGGCCGGTCCACATCTCGAGAAGCTGCAGAAGAACGAGAGATGAAGACAATCATATTTCAATCAGACAGCTCCACTGAAAACCGTTTGAATGCAGTTTGTTGTAGGTCTGGGCAATATCACAATCTGCTTTTTTGGTGAAATTGTCAACCCGTGATTTCTCATTTCTCCATTTGTTTATTTCCAACCTACTTCTCTAAGCCTCAGAGTTGCCAAGTTTGTTTCTTTTGAACAAATTTGAGTGTCTGTTTTTAATAGTTTTATGACCTTTGAAGTTCATGTGTTGAGTCTTTTGTGTTGCAGCTTCAAGTCAAGTTCCAGGTGAATTTGAGCAAAATTTCAAGTTTGATTTACAAAAATATATCTATTTATGAATGAAACGTGGATTTTAGCATATTTTCAAAAGCTGTTGTTAGTGTTAGAAATGCCAACATTGTATGATCACACAATGTTCTAATTGATCGATTATTGAATTATTTGAATACATTTATTTATGGGCTGAGGTCGATTGTCTTAGCATTTATTTCAAAGGCTTTGTGAGGCTTTTCTCTGAAAATGTGGCAACACTGGTCAGTCTTTGTTCTTGCCTGGGATCAAGAACCCACACTTCAGCAAACTGCTCAGAGTGGGTCTGGTCACCACGCCCTCCGCCTGTGTTTCAGATCAAATACACATCGTACCGGGCAATCAGATTAGCTTATTAACGTGACGCAGATAAAAAAAAGGAGCTGATTGGTCGTCTGTCATTTAGACCAAAATCTAACTTCACTCACCTCACATTAAAATCGTTTTTTGCTTCGCTCATTGATTCTGCAGAAATGCGCTATGTTTTTCATGTATTTTTTTGTCGGGAGCAGCCATGTTGGATTTAACATGGCGGAAGATGCGTGTCTCTGATTGGCTAATTCATCTGTCAATCACGGCTACAGAAATCCGAAAGAGGGACAGGGTGACCAGACGATATATTTTTAATATATTGTCTGGATTTTCTAGGCAATCTTTGTTCTGCTCTGAGTGAGTGACAGCTGGATTGAACCAATCACAGTAAAGTAAGAACTTTCGGAAAAGGCAGATGATTGTTTTTACCTCAAAGTCAATAAGACAACAGTCTACAAGAATTGTGATCAAATCGAAATCGTGGTCTGTCTCCAGGAAAATCGTGATAATACTTTTTTGCCATATTGCCCAGCCATAGTTTGTTGTAATGTAAAGATTATGAATAGAGGTTCTACAAGTGACATTACAGCAAACTACTGTTAACTAGTTTACATCTTGCCACATAAAAATGAATTTGTTTAAAGCAAAAACTCCAGGGATGAAAATGAGCAAAAAAAAGTAGGAACATTCATTCATTTCTACCGCTTAATCCCGTTAGGGGTCGTGGGTGACTGGAGCCTATCCCAGTGACTTTGGGCCTTAGGCAGGGGACACCCTGGACAGTGGCCAACTCGTCGCAGGTTTAAACAGACAACCATTCACTCTCTCATTCACTCACTAAGGGAAATTTACAGTGATGCCCAATGAACCTAAACATGCAGGTTTTTGGAGGTGGGAGGAAACCGGAGTACCCGGAGAAAACCCACACTGACATGGGGAGAACATGCAAACTCCACCCAGAGAGATCGTGAGATGTTGATATGGTCCGACCCGGGAGTCGAACCCACGACCTCCTTATTGGGAAGCCAGAGTTCTAACCACTTGGCTACCGTGCACCCCCCCAACATTTTTCTTCCAAATAAAACAACGTCAGTCAGTGCATAACCTTATTTTGCCCTGCCCACTTTTGTTAACAGAGCACTTCCGTTTAGCTCTGTTAATACGAAAAGTTCAAACAGACCTGAGATAATCCAGTCTGTAATCCAGTTGTTTTCTTCTCCAACACAAAATCCATTCATCATGATTGATATTTGTCCATAAACACTGCATTGTTTTTGTAGTTTTAGTGACCTTCTTTTTCACACTGACAAACGACAGAGCTGTTTAAGCATGAACACCCCTAATCCCGAGTCTTATTAGTTATTATTATTATTTTTTTTTTTTTCACGTTTAATAACTGTCTCTTGCCTCTCCATCTGGTTCTTTTATAAATTAGATAAATGGGAGTGTTTTTGTGAGACGCAGACACGGAGCAGAGAATACAAGGTGTGACTGAAGCTACTGACTGCTGTGTGGATTTTTTTTTGTTTTTTTATGTCGGAACAATTTTAATTCTATCCTTCGGGTGTGTTACCGAGGTAGATGAGTCCAAATCCGCCCTCTCCGATGATCCGGCCCAGCCTCCAGCTCTTCTTCTCCGTGTCTGTGAGAATGAAGCCGTCCGGTAAAGGTTTGGGCAGCTTGTGCTTTTTGGAAGGAGCCATAGACACCAGCAGACTGAAAAAAACCCCCAACAAAAACGACATGTTGCTAAAATGCAGGTTTATAAATCCATCAAACATCTCCTCTGACAAAATAGTGCGTAATTGATTACACAGGCCAAATAATCATTGTTGTAACCTCTGCATCAGAATAAAAAAAAAAATAGAATAAAAAAAATCAACTATGTGAAAAAATATTTGGAAATATAGGCCATGCAAAAAAAAGTAGGTCCTATAATAAAACCACTGAATTTCTCATCAAAACAATTACACAGGTCATTTCATGCGACTTTTATCAACTTAAAAAAGTAGCACCACAAATATAATTATTTGTGATTTATGAATATTGTTGTCGTTTTGTTTTGTTTTTAAGCAACTTGTTATCAATGTTTCAAAGGCTGGAAAAGGGCAGATAAAACACAAGATTGCTCTTCTTTCTGCTCATTATTTCATTCATTTGTATTTAACTTTATGACAGCATCATATTTTGTGAATGGAATAAAGACAAACAAGAGTCACATATGTAAAGATATTGTAAAGTTATGTAACAACAGTATGTAAAAAGTGTTCTGTTTCATTTATGGTTTCTATGTTATCATGTAGTTATTTATGCAAACTTTAACTACACATTGAATAAAACATCGAAGCTTGGTCAAGTTTGTTAGTAAATGGCCATTAAATACTGACACTTCTGTTGGTTTTTAATCTGAATAATGGAAGTATTTGGCTGCTGTCCACAAGGTCTACAACAAAGACTCTACAACGTGGAGATGCAAAAACATTACTGAGCAAAAGAAAACATTAAAGGTACGTGATATTCGTGTTTGTGTGAGGGCAGCACTGGATCAATAAATTACTCACTGAACCAATCAAATGATGTTGGAGCATGTGATATCAGCAAACTTTATGATCACTGTCTCTATATTTTGTGAAAAAGCCAATTATTTATAAGCTAATCCCTAATGCAACGGTCACCAAACAGATGGATATTTATACAGCCCTAAACATTGGTCTGGTGCTGTGGAACTACCGAGTCCGACCCAGTGACCATGACCTGGCCCTCGGGAAGAAAGAGTTGAATTAAGATTAGTGTTAAGAGACAGTTAAGTTTAGTTACATTTTTAAAAGACCATTTAGGTTAGTTGATAGTGTGTTAAAATCAAGCAAGAAGAAATGCTAAGACAAGATGAAAAGAATAGATTAGATCTGTGGTAGTAGTAACTACAAAAGTTCAGAAGTGTCCATATTTACACGTTCTTACGCATTACCATGACGACCATAGAGGGTGGGAAATAACAAAGAATTTTAACAGTCCAAAAAAAAAAAAAAAAAAAAACAAACAAATGAGATTAAAAACAACATAATTAGCAACACTTTAGAAATGTATTTCAGAGAAAAACATACCTGAGTTCTAGATTCCTGTCACAGCTAATGTTAATGTTGTCATTTGAGGATTTTTACAGCAACGTTAGCTCCTAATTAGAATCAGAAAAAGGGTTTGTCATTGTCACAAACTTAGAACTTGCTTCGATTTGCAACATATAATGATGATACAAATAAAGAATAAAAATATCAACTCTGATACAGTTGTTTCACACTTTTTGGTTATGTTGCCCATAGACATATAATTAGTTAATGTCTATTATATAAACTAATTTAATGTCTATGATGTTGCCTACCATACTTACAAATGTGTTCATTCATAGTTTGGATGCCTTCAGTGTGAATCTACAATGTTCATAGTCATGAAAAGAAAGAAAACTCTCTGAATGAGAAGATGTGTCTAAAGCCTTATGTTATGAGAACTGATAACTGTTAGCTAATCAATAAGTTTTGTTGCAGTATTACAATGATATCAATGATATAATCATTCAAACACTGCAAGTTTGCAAAAAGTAAAAACAATAAGAAAACTTGCTAAGGATAGAAATGTGTTGCTTTTTTGCTTAAACTATTTAGCTTAACCACTTTTCCTACTGTTAGGTTAATCCGATAGAGAGAATTTGATTAACAAATGAAGCTAACCGACATAACTGCTAACGTTAACTCAACTCAACTTTATGCAAAACAAAAAAGAACTCAAAACAAACTCAAAAACACAAATACCTTCGAAGCAAGCCCGCGTACGTCCTCAGTTTGTCTCTGCGTGTGAAAGTATATCCACAGAGCTCAGGCGGTTCATTTGTAAGACGAGTAAACTCGAAATATAAACAAAATCAGTGCACGGGTCGAAACTTCCGGTAACTGGTCCCGCCCCCTCATGTATCAACCAATAGAAACAGTTGTGAGTAACCAATCAGCGCAGACGCCGGTTCAGAAGCTCGGAGCTAAAGCTAAAAAGGTTTGTAAAAATGTCTTTAGACGCAGCGCTTTGATGAAGGAAGCGACTGACTGCAGCGGAGTCTGAGGAGGAATAATTAGTGCCATGGTTGCTTGCCAGATTTTTAGAGAGCAACAAGCAACCAAGCCTTTGAAGAAAAAATAACCGACCTCAACCCCTCAATAAAAAAATAATAATAATAAAAAAAATTCTATAGTATTTGATCACTAGTATTGACTTTAAAGAATGAAAGTAAGCTAAAAGTCATATAGTGAAACAAATAAAAACCTAAAGTCGCTATAAAGAGGCAGACTTGGCAACTCTGAGAAGGAACAGTGCCACTCCAAAGAGGAGAACCAAAGCATACAAGAACTCCTGCAGCCGGTGCTCAGTCCTGGGCCCAGTCTGGACCAGGGTCTGTAGAAACTCTTCACATATTAAAGAGAAACCAGAGGAACAGAGCATCAAACAGGAGGAGCTACAGCTGCCAGTAAATACAACATAAACACAGAACAACTTTTACCCACTAATATTGATATTTTATTTAGATTATTCTGTTTTAATTGTGTCCAGATGTGGCCCAGACTTCACTGCTGTGTGTGTGAAGACAGAAGATTTACAAACTGAGCACAAAGAAGAGGAAACGCAGAGAGAAGACATCAGCACAGATCCACATTTGCACTCAGACACTGACAGAGACACAGAGAGCTCTTCTCACAATGAAGAAGACTGGAAAAGCTCCCTTAAACTGTTCAAATGATGGAGATACTGTAAGTCATGGATGGTTAAAGAAAATGAGGTGGAATTACACTAGTGTCCTGTTTGTAAAGGGATTGTCCAAAGGAGTGAACTAGACTTAATGTAGTAAGTATTTTTTCAACAGGGTCGTTTAGACCTTAGTCACAGAAGAACACATGAAGTTACAAATGTCATGCTGCACACAGGCGACAGACCTTACAGCTGTTCAGTCTGTAACAAAAGACATTTTCAAACATCATGAACGAACCAAGAACTAAGTCCCAACATTGCTCCAGTCCCTGTTCAGTCAGAGGAACTACCTTCAACAATTTCTGAAAGTGGGTCTAACTGGCTGGAATATTTAAATAACTTATTTAGTGGTGTTAGGAAAAGAAAAGGTGTCTTTTCGATTCCACATAAAACTATGATCTGATAAAAGCTAAAAACTAGGGGTGTCAAACTAGTGCATTAATTGAGATTAAGAAAAATATTCGAGTTAATTTTTTTAATTGCGTTGATCTATTTTGAAATCTTTAACTTCATTGTTTCCATGAGTGAGTTGCAAAGTGGACATAAGTGTTGTTCAACTTGACAATTAAGCAACAAAAAACTTCCTAAAGTCAATATATTAATATTTCCATCTGCAACAATAATGTAATTAATTAAATTGGATAAAAACAAAACTAAAACAATTAGGTTTAGTGTTTTTTTCTCAGAAATGTTTAGGTGAGATTAAAAATATATTAATTTATTACAAATCATTATTAAGTATAGCTAAAAATAGCTAAAAAAGTAGTCCCTCAAGTGTAGCTCCAGTCCAGAGTCAGTTTGAAACTTCCGGTAGCTCGTCTCAGCTGTGCCTCAGCCAATAAAACACAGAAGGGAAGTTTGTGAGTGACAAATCAGAGCAGAAGCTGTGGTTCTTGGACTGACTCAGCAGCTCGGAGCTAAGATTCTTCTGGTCCATGATAAGACCAGGCCTCAGGATGTTCTGGACAAACCTGAATCTGACTGAGCACATCTGGAGCATCATCTCAGACCGTCCATAAACGTCATCTAGCACCACACACCTGCAGAGGAATGGAACTATGTATAAAGTACTGTCCTTAACATTTTCCCACTTTTATTTGTCAATTTTTCAGAATTTGCAACCTAACTGCTGTAAAACTATGATAAATATTTACAAGGACACCAACCAAGTCAAATTCAGACAAATGTGATGATCTGTCAAACGGGCTTTAAGTAACACATTTTCCATCACAGCCACAGAGCGTCCAAGAGCTGCCTGATGCTCTGACCAGGTCTGAATGGAGACAGAGCATACGCTATTCATGGACAGAAATGGGTATTTTCAAAAGAATTTAAAACATATCTGACAAAGAGGTGCAAGAATGTGTTTTAAATGATTAAATATTTTAAATGATTAAGTATTATCAACACTTTTAGCAAATATGTATTTTTATTTACCTTTTATTTATTCATTAAAAGTTCCACTAAAATCTGATTTTTTTCTTCTTGGGGGAGGGTAGAGAGGAGAAGCCTATTGTACGTGTTTTTAGTGATATAGGAAACCGGCACAGACATGGGGAGAACATGCAAAAGTACTATTACTTCAAATAAACGACGACATACACTTGTGCTGGCAGGAACTGATTGACCTATAGAGGGATTTTTTGTTTATCACACGGGCGATGCGCGCGCACCCCGCCTGTAGAAAGAGCCTCCGCACATACACACAACAGTGGAAACAAGTCAAAAAAGCTCCGTTGTCAGCTAACGTCAAGAGTTTATCACTTTGCGAAAACAAAAGGTATGCTGCTAAGCTAACATTTATGGATGAAATTCGCTCCTACGACCCTCAGAAGTTACTTTGAGGTAAGTGAGAAAAACGGCGAGAAAAACGCTGACTCAAGCTTCAGGGGACAGACGTCTGTCAGACCGGTTCATACCTGATGAAACAGCTAGCTGTCGTCCCGTTTCGTTGTTTAATTCGAACAAGTTTCCCAATGTAAACAAATAGAGAGGCGCGCTTTCTGCAGGACGCAAGCGCAGTAGGGCGGAGAGTGACGTCGACCCAAAATCCCTCTATTGACAGCTACAAAAAACATGTATCACATCAACAAAACCTGGCCACAAACAAATCAGTCCATTTCAAACCGACATACGCAGCTTTCTGTTGTTTTCTAGACTGTTTTGAATTGTCTCTAGTGGAGGTTTTGTGTTTTAATGTTCGAATTGTCTTCATCTTTAACGTCCAAGTGCTTCTGAGAGATGCTGCGTCATCAAGAGTTAAGTATCCATCCGGGCTGCCAGATCACAGAGAAAAATCTAAATAAATTAAGTCATTCTAAGTGATGGCAGATTTCAAATTGACCGAATCATTAGCTGATGTGGATAAAGTAAAGACATAATAAAATAGTTTTTTTTTTTTAGAGAATAGTTCCTGATTATCATAAGAAGGTAAGGATAAATGCATTTTTCTCAACAGTTTAAGAAAATGAAATTTGGTAATTCAAAGAAATATCTGGTGGGCCCCTATTTGTCTAAAAATGCATTTTACATTTTTAACCATTTTCCCTTGAACCATAAGACAATATAGTTTCCAATAAATGTATATATTTTTATAAGAGTATCCAAAGCTAACAGACCGATAACAAAACTTAAATAAATCCATGAGCGCGTACTGTCCTTTTTCTAAGAGGAGAAAAGTGAGGCAAACTCGTGCTATTTTTAATGTAAACAGAAACAGAACCACTTTGCAATTTGAAACTTCCGGGAATATGTCCCGCCCACTACAATATCAGCCAATAGGATTCCGGGAAATTTGTGAACAACCAATCCGAGCAGACAAGCCGTGGCTGTTGGACTCGCTCCGTGCAGGTTCGGTGTCCGTGTTATTAGCTCGGAGCTAAAGCTAAAAAGGTTTTAAAAATGTCTTTAGACGCAGCGCAGAGAGCTTGATGAAGGAGCGGCTGACTGCAGCGGAGTCTGAGGAGGAACTGTGCCGCTGCGAAGAGGAGAACCAGAGGAAACAAGAGCCGCTGCGAAGTCCTGGGCCCGGGCTGGACCACGAGATGGACCAGTGTGTGACCCAGAGTGTGAAGCAAGAAGTCCTCGAGACTCACAGATTAAACAGGAGCCAGAGGAACAGAGAATCAAAGAGGAGGACCAGCAGCTGCCAGTGTAAGAACACAACATGTCATGCATTTGACAGCTGTTCATTGATATTCTATTTAACAGGTGTGGAAGAGTAGTGAAGCATGATGTCACAAGTACAAGTACTGCTGCTGAAAGGCTATTTAAATAAAGTCAAACGTAAATGGCAAAAACTATGACTGCTCATGGTAAGCCTTAGTGCTGAATACTTTTAACACCAAAACTTGAATAATTAAATCATTTTAGAATCAATTTTTTTTTTCTGATACATGATAATGTATCAGAAAACAGAACATTTTCACAGAATTTATCTAAATGACACATGAAAAGTCACAATACGTCAGCCTCAGAAAGACATACATACTGGGATCAGATATTGAAATTTAGCTGGATCTGGTATTGGCTCCATAATATTGTTACATCTGGTTGTGCCTTTATTTGGACCACTGCACTGGTGGTGTTCATCCAGAACAGAAATGTTTGACATTGTATTCAAATTAAGTTGTTTAGTTGTTACTTGCACAATAAATAATATTACATAGCACTATATGACCGGAATCGGAACTGAAAAATCTAGATCAGTGCATCCTTCTATTAAGTACAATCAGAGCAGGTAATACATTAATCTTGTTCATGTGACAACACAACATTCAGGCCAGTGTTGTTCATGTGACAACACAACATTCCGGCCAGTGTTGTTCATGTGACAACACAACATTCAGGCCAGTGTTGTTCATGTGACAACACAACATTCAGACCAGTGTTGTTCATGTGACAACACAACATTCAGGCCAGTGTTGTTCATGTGACAACACAACATTCAGCCCAGTGTTGTTCATGTGACAACACAACATTCAGGCCAATGTTATTTCAGGTGAAGGACAGCTGAAGTGAATATAGTTTATATGATGAGTGATGGGAGGTGGAGGGTTGTGAGAATGTGATGCGGTGAACAACCTGCGATTGCAAGAGCTGTCAGCAAACAGGGATTTGCTCTTTTGAATGTAGCCCTGACGCTCCGATTGGCTGAAAGGAGTGAGGAGGAGATGAGAGCTGCAGGTGATTGGCTGAAAGGAGCGAGGAGAAGATGAGAGCTGCAGGTGATTGGCTGAATGAAGCGAGGAGGAGATAAGATCTGCAGTGATTGGCTGAGCTGTGGCAGGGTTGAGCCACGGCCCAGGATGTGATTGGAAACAGGATGATGTCAGAGGAGACGACTGATGAATTTTCGCTCCTTAGCAAAATTAATTTGTTGAATGTCAAATTTTTGCAGAAGTGCTAAAAGTATCGTAAAAAACTATTCCTGCAGAGTTCAGTCATTTTTGTAATGCATCTCTGTCTCAACATCCGCATATTGGACAAAAATGATGGATTTTTTGGGGCCTTGTTCATCACGGTGACAGATTGAAATAATCTCTAGTGTAATATATCAGAAATTACATTTTATGAACTTTTGTAATTTTAACTATGTAAAACTTGTATTTAAATGCTTAAATGGACTTGCTGAACCACTCAGCAGTTTGTGAAAAGACTCTCCACAAGGTCCACAAGAGCCACCACCATGGGGACTGTAAGGTTCCCTTTTGTAAAACCTCTTTTGCTCAGACTGTCTTTTCAGTGAAAGGAGCAAAGCTCTGGAACCTCTACCTACTCAGATAAAGAACATAAGCAGACTGTCCACTCAAGACCAACCTCATAGACCAGCAGCAGTGTATCATGTGTAAACTGTACAGTGTGTATGAGAGTTTCAGTGTATTTATGAGTAAATGCAAATAAGAGATTATTGGTTGTGACATATTCACTGTATTTATCTTATATTGGTTCTTCTCCCACTACTTTTTATATTGTAATTTGTAATCTGTTTAAAAGCCCTTCTAGGGACTGGTGTTGTGAATTAGCCTTTGGCTATAAACACTATGGTACCTGCATCAGATAGCTGCATGCTTATCTATGTTTGTTGTACTTGTCCCTTCAAATAAACAATAAATAAATAAATAACCACTGGGTTATGCATAATTTTTCTCTCTAAGGAAACTTTTTTTTTTTTTTTTAATAAAAGTGATTATCAGCCATACCTCATGATGCTGTTTTCCTTTCAGGTCTCTGCCAGAGTTCATTCTGTGTGTGTGAAGACAGAAGATCCACAAACTGAGATTAAAGAAGAGCAAGCAGAAGAAGAGGACATCAGCACAGATCTACATTTACACTCCGACTCTGAAGGAGACACAGAGCACTCGTCTGAGAATGACCAAGACTGTAAAACTCCATTCAGCTGTTCAGACGCCGGAGACAAATCTGCAACAGACACTCGTTCCACTGTGAACAAAGAGAACAAATCAGAAACCGTCAAAGGAGCTGAAGAGCAAACACACCAGTGCCCTGTTTGTAAAGAGTTGTAAAAGGAACTAAACTGGATCTACAACAGCACCTTCAAATCCACTCAGGAGACAGACGTTTACGATGTTTAGTCTGTAACAAAGTATTTTCTCGTCAGGGCCATTTAGACAGTCACAGACGAACACATACGGGTGAAAAACCATACAGCTGTTCCATCTGTAAGAAAGAGTTTGGTCACCTCGGAGGACTGAAACGTCACATGATTCAACACACGGGAGAAAAACCCTTCAACTGCACCGTCTGCAGTCGAGAATTCCCTTACCTCTCGGGACTAAAATGTCACATGAACCAGCACGTCGGCCAGAAGACGTTCAGCTGTCCGTTCTGCAGCAAGCTGTTTTTCACCAATGTGGAACTGCAGTCACACTTAAGAGTTCACACGGGAGAGAAACCGTACAGCTGCTCGACGTGTAACAAAACCTTTGCCTTTAAATGCAACTTAACCAAACACGTCAGACTGCACACGGGAGAGAAACCTTACAGCTGTTCGGTCTGCAGCAAGACCTTTTCTCAGACGAGTCATCTAAACGCCCACAAGAGGACGCACACGGGGGAAAAACTTTCAGCTGCTCCCTCTGCAACAGAACATTTTCACAGAATTTTTATCTAAACAGACACATGAAAAGTCACAGTACGTCCGCCTCAGAAAGCACTTGAACTGATGAAAGCTAATGATTATTTATAATTAGCAGAAAATAGGGCTCTTGCTTTGTCTTTTGTTTTGTTAGAATACACCAGACTTGAGCAAACTGTGATCCAGGGGCCAGATGCAGCTTGTTTTTATCAGCCCCTCGGCACGTTTAAAACAAAAGTCTGGGGTCTCATTTATAAAAGAGTGCGTAAATGGAAAAGCTACTACGAAAAAAACTGAGATTTGTCCTGAGTGAAAAATTAGACAGATTTATAAAACCTTCCGTAAGCGCTCTTTTCCTACTGAGCAGCACTTCCGTCTCACCATAAACGGACACGCAAATGAGCGGTTTACATAAACATGAGCTGATAATGAGTGAGTTTGACTGACAAGAGGGAGGAGCAGAGGAGACACACTGCAGCGGGAAGCATCACACAGGCTCAGGGGAAGTTGATTCAAGAGTGATCTTTGCTTCTCTGAGACACTTTTACACACTGTCACTGAAAACACACTGTCATTTTAAACACATTGATAAGCTACTTTATTGTGACTAGGCTGGGCGATTAATCGAATTAGTTCGATTAATTCGAACTTTGAAAATCGACGATGTGAAAAATGGCCAAATCGTAAAATCGAGGTCAGCCGCTGTGACCAGCTGCGCGCCCTGGACACCTTCAGCAGCTTTACAGAGCTTTCCCTCGACTCTCTCAAAGAACAGACGAACAGAAACCTTGCGCCTGTTTAGCGGACCTTTTAATCACTTAATAACAGCCACGAGTAACCTTCCGGAGGTGGTGTATAGCTTAATCTCTACAAGTTATGAGTTTCTTATTTCTCCGCGGGTGATTCAGCCGCTTTCAGCGCTTTAGACTCGCGGTAAATTTGTAGAAAAGTCCCGCGCAAAATCTAACGTCTTTTTGATTTGTCTTTGATGTTACACGAGCTGCTGGGTGTGCTTTCTGTGAGGTTTTCTCCGATAAAGTTAAAAGCACAGCGTCTCTCTCCCATGCTCTCACCAAGGCAGCAGCCAGCAGGCTCCGCCCCTTTCCCCCTCCGTGTGTGGGTAACCATGGCAACACAGTTTGAGTGAGTGAGAGACGAACACTCGCAAACTTAAAACTTTTAGATATGAAACAGCAAAATCATAATGATGAACTTAACAGGCCTAGTACAAATGCTAATAACAGTAGGCCTATGCATTAGATGCAGCAGCAAACACTTATTAGTTTTAATATGACATAAAACAAGTTAATCTCATTGGCTCATTCTTGCTTTAAGATGCTTTAAAATATTATGAGCTCATAAAAAAGCAGCAGTCATCGATGACGTTGAATAAAATCGAAGTGGTCCAAAAAAATCGAGATTTTATTTTTTGGCCATATCGCCCAGCCCTAATTGGAACATATGCTTTGGTGCAGCTGTAAAGATCGTTAAACAGACATGAAAAGGGAGAAAAGTCATATCACTTTTGTAAAGCCTATAGCCACATGCAGGCGGGGGTTTCCGTGCGTAAAGAATGTGTCCGCGCTGTGGTCCGAGGTTTGGGAAGAAGCGGCGACTTGAGGAAAAGACGGAGGGACGCCGTGGGTGCTCCCTAAACGGGGTCAGACTGTGTCAGACTGTGTTTAGTGAACGTTTATTATAGAGACTAGATACTGCTGCTGCAGGATCATTCAGCGTGAAGCGCACGTGCACGTAAGAGGTGCACAAGAGCACACCCAGAAGCTTTGTGAGCGTTTTGAAATATTTGTTCTTTTTTTTTTTTTTTTAATAATGTCATATTTGCCCATTTCAAATGTTTCTCACACATGCCGTCCTCTCGTCCTCTCCTCTCACGTGTCTCCTGCCTCTGAGCCATGTTTAAGTGAAGTCTGTCTCACATACGCAACGTCCAAAATGTGCGGAGGGATACGTAATGTTTCACGTTCAAGATGTTTTTTATAAATCCCAAGTTTTGCGTAAAAAGCTGCTCCGTACTTTTCGAGGCTCATTTTGTGCATAAGTGGGCTTTATAAATGAGACCCCAGGTTATGTTTTTGATTGACTTAGCTATGAAGCATCCGTCTGCACTTGTTGAAAAGTAATGAACAAAATAATAATACAGAAACACTGCAAAAATGAAGTTTAACATAAGTTTGAATTTCTTCATTCTTGGATTTTTTGCCTATAATGTCTGAAATGTTATAGTTTCAAGATCTACATTATTTTCTTAGTTTCAATTTGTTTGTCTTGTTTGAGACTATTTTTCAGTTAGGAATATCTTACTGACCTCATTAGTCAGAAATATTTTAAAACCAGTAAAATCTTCTACAATAGGTCATAAATGAAACCTTAGCTGAATCCAAGCAGTAGAATTTGCTACACCAATGACTGTCTGGATTTACATACGGCTCTCGAAGAAAAAGTAGTTGCCCAGCCTTGAAATAGACAATCTAATACGACATTAGACGTTGTAGATCGGGAGTTGAACTTCTGTCATGTACAAAAGCTTCAGAACACAACATGTTTTCACTTTAGTCTCAGTCAGATCAGATTGTTTAAATGATCAGTGTGAGTAAACGTTCTATGGCCAGGGCTTTAGCGTCAAATATACACAAATATATATATAGACCAGTTGGAAAATGACTAGAATTTGCATTTTGCACATTTGGATCTTCATGAGGTTTTAAGTAGATCTACATTATGCAAAAACAAGAAGGGGAAGTGTGACAGAAACACTTAGAACTTAATAAATAAAAATTTAAAAATAATAAACAGAAATAGGCTGTTTATTGCTGTAAATGCGCCACGCGTGTGTCCTGAAGCCGCGAGGAGTTACTCTCAAAGCCACGAGCTTGAGTGGAGCCGGAGACTGCTCCTTGGATTTATTGCACCTGCAGCCTCCCTGTCCTCCAGCAACCTTTGATGTGACTGGGATTTAGCATCAAATGTAAAAAAATATATAGCCTATAGCCTATATATTAGGCTAATATTTTCATAATATCTTCTTCTTCTTTTCCTTTTGGCTTTTCCCTTCAGGGGTCACCACAGCGAATCAAACTTCTCCATCTCACCCGATCTTCTGCATCCTCTTCTTTCACTCCAACTACCTTCATGTCTCATTCACCACATCCATGTACCTCCTCCTTGGTCTTCCTCTAGGTCTCCTGCCTGGCAGCTCAAAACTCAGCATTCTTTTACCAATATATTCACCATTTCTTCTCTGAACATGTCCAAACCATCTCAGTCTGGCCTCTCTGACTTTATCTCCAATACCTCTAACATGTGTTGTCCCTCTAATGACTCATTCCTGATTCTGTCTATCCTGGTCACTCCCAAAGAGAACCTCAGCATCTTCATCTCTGCTACCTCCAGCTCTGCCTTCTGTCTTTTTCTCAGTGGCACACACAACATTGCTGGTCTCACCACAGTTTTATACACCTTTCCTTTCATTTTAGCTGAAACTCTTCTTTCACATATCACACCTGACACTTTTCTCCACCCGTTCCAACCTGCCTGCACACGCTTCTTCACCTCTTTTCCACACTCTCCATTGCTCTGGACTGTTGACCCTAAGTACTTAAAACCTCCACCTTCTTTATCTCTTCTCCCTGTAACCTAACTCTTCCACTAGGGTTGCTCTCATTCACACACATGTACTCCGTCTTGCTGCGGCTAACCTTCATACCTCTCCTTTCCAGGGCAAACCTCCAACTCTCAAGCTGCTCCTCCACATGTTCCCTGCATTCACTGCATATCACAGTGTCATCTGCAAACATCATAGTCCATAATATCAATTATTATTATTTGTAGGCCTATTATAATAAAAAATAATATTACTAGGTCGATAATAATTGAAATAGCCTTAATTATCCAGAGCTTGAGAGCGCGGAGAACAATAGGCTGCACTGGTTGTGAGCTCAGATCTCAGATAGCAGTGATCTTTCTTTGTTTTTGCATTCTACTTGACAGTCACAATGTCGGTCCTCCACTCGTCAAGCAGCCCACCAATTTCAGCAGAACAAATTAAAATAGGCTAATGATAATTAATAATAGCAACATATTAATAGCCTAAAATATATCGCATTGCACAGGTGAAGCCCGACGCATCGCTGAACTCTGACTTCCTTCAGCACCACGCACTTTTCTTTACGTCACTTTATTATATTAAACTTTGGGTTTGGACATGTGTTGCTTGTAATTTGTTTGGTATTTAGGCCGTTTTATTTTTTGTCTTGAATAAAGCTGCAATTTTAGTTTTAAGTTTTTTTTCTGTCTTCTTAGTTTAAAATACAACAATATATCCACGACTAAATAAGAGCTATCACCTCTGATAACCCCCGACATGCTTCACGTTGGCACAAGAAAAGTTTGAAAACCCCACCTAAAAATCATACAGTATGTGTTGCTTAACAATAAAGTTCTTACAGCATTTGTGAATCCAGTCAACAACTACTGGACTGTGGGTGGAATTTTACAACTAGTGGTAGCCCATTTTTGGATGGAAATCTTCAAATGGGACTGGACCTCTAAAATGTACTAGAATATAGCAAATGACCTGCAATTCTGCCAAAGAGTCCCCAGGGAAGACAGTGTGACCCTGGTTACACACTTTTTACTTGTTTTAATAGGATAGAAGGCAATATGTAATCACTGTTGAGAGGAAGAGTGAAGAGGAGTAATTCTCAGACAATCTGTGCACTGAATAAAAAAGTTTTTTTTTGTGATATTATGCTGCATTCATGTTCTCTGTGAATTGTGAAACTGTGAATTTCCGAGCTCCGACTGGGAAAAACGCGTTTGAAAACTGCTTGGGAGGAATTTTAGCGCGGAAAGTCACCTGGAAGTGTTGGAGGCAGAGTTCTCGAGTTCACGTCAAATGACAAGACCAGGGCAGGACCGCTTGAGGTTGGAGCAGAGCACTGACTCAAAATGACAGGAATTTAGTTTTTAATCACATTGAGAGTTCTGCTTCACCAATATAACACATTTAAAACCTTAACACAGACTAAATGAGTTTTACATCAATTCAACTTTACAGGTAATGTCTGAAATCATTTATTTATCAACCTTTTACCAACAAGAAAAGTCACAGCTTCTCAATAAGTTCATGAGTTACAACAAGAAGAGTTTTCACATGACTTTTTCACGAATCTGCAAAGAAAATCAAGATGAAGTGATGCAAATGTTTGTTAGTGTCACTTCTTCACGTGTGTTTTACAAGCTGCTGTAATGAACGCTCTGATTTTGGGAGGTCCGATCGTTAGGTAGATACCTACGAGTTTCCCAGGAAACATGAATGCAGCATTTGTGCAACTTAACCTCAGAGGGACTAAATTAGATGCTCAGTGGAGGGCCAAACACACAAAAATCACACAAAATATGTGCGCTATATTGTTTTCCTTTGTCATAATTAATATCCACAGGAAAGAAAAAGAGCGTGTGGTGCGTTTTTATAGGCACGCGCTTTGCTCGCATCCTATCCCCTAGGTACTAAGCACCCCTAAACTTGAAAGTCTAGAATCGCCCCTGGCATGTTCCATCCAGCTTTTAAACCAAAGGAAGAGCACATAAACGTATACATGTATTTATGTATTTGATCTTTTATGTTGATGAATGATATTTAGTGTATGTGGTGGCACTAGCTTCAGTTGCAGATATGTAAGCAAGTTTCTGTTTTATTACGGACAATAAAGTTTCATCATATCATATTATTATTGTTATTACTATTAATTCCCAGGGACAAAAACAAAAATGACACCATGCAAACATTACAATTTGATGAACTGTCATATCACACATTCTAACCTTCGTTTCAGCACCACCTACAGCTGGAAGACCCGTAGGCCTCAATCACAGGATGCAGTTTTAGAACCAAGTTTTTCCAATCAGTCGATGCTCAAACCGCGACAAAATTAAAACTGAACAACAAGAAAAGGACGGTCTAACATTTATTACAATATATGAGTATACATTTGACTGATTCAGATGGGTTAGGTGGTAGGTGAAAACACTGGCCCCAGGTACAAATTGTGTTGATGGGTTTTTATTTCCTTCTGTAATATTCATATAGAGCAGAGGTCTTCAACCTTTTTTCTTGTAAGAAACGGTACAGTCACAGTTTTCTTTTCCAGGGACAGGTCAGTGTTAGGTCGCACCAATAACAATGTCAAATGCACACAACTCGTTATTGTGTATATTTTCAGCTCTTATTTCTTAAATAGGCTGTTTTGGGGTTAAGTGCAGAGCTACATTTTCATAGTAAAGCATAAGCAAGTAGTGACAGACGATAAAAAAAAAAAAAAACATTTGAAAAGATTCTCTGTGGCCAGGGAGCAGATGGCCCGCGGCCGATTTTGGGCCCCGGACCAGTGGTTGGGGGGCAACACACTATTTGGGTTTTTGCAGGCTTCAGCAGATCAAAATGAATGCTTTGAATCACAACTTTTAAGATGTTTATTGCATAAAGTGTAAAGAAATATAAAATGCAAATTTAATTTAAAAAAATATGATCACAAAAAAAAAAAAGAGGGTTTTTTTGCAGGACTTGAGCCCAGTGCTTCTCACATTTTAATGACCAAAGAACAGATTTGGCTTTTCTGAATACACCCTAAAAACTGATCCAGATCTGTACTCAAACTATAGGTTTAAGAACGAAACCAGGTCAAAGAAGTTTTAACAAAGACATTGCTCACGTAAGTAACCTTGCATTTATTTCTTGATTATTAATTTACTGTCTTTAATGCAATTTGTAGTTAAATCTGATTAGAAAAACGGTCCGTACTCCGTACCATAGACTGTATATACCAGTATGCTCCGTACGTGTATTTGTTTACGGCTAAAGCCACGCGCGTTCTGACGTCAGCGCGCACGTGCTGCCTAGATCTTGTGTTTAAAAGACGGCGTCATTGCAAACTTTGCAAACCCACACTGCGAGCAAACCTCTGCATTTGTGAGCTTCACTCGACGGATTCTACAGAAAGGAGACACAACTTTTGGACATTTTCACTGAGACACCTACTGACCAGCCCCTGACTCCAACTACGAGACGTTTGTGGGAAAAAACGTGAGCTTTTATGACTTTGTCTGTTCACCTTACTGCGTATGAGTTTGGACTGTTTATGCAGCAGAAACAAGCACTAGCCGTTAGCTAGCACTATGTCCTTTTGTCAAAGTCTAGAGATCATGTTTTCTGTAAGTTTACTCAAACAAATGTGTGTGTGTGCTTCTGAAGCAAAGAGCTTGACCTCCACCTGCTGCGGCTAACACGCTACTAACACAACTAGACAGAGCCTAAAACAGAGACTAAACCAGTGATACTGTGACCATATCCACGGGCCAAAGGCACAAAACACGCACCTTGTGCTAATTATCATCATCAAATAATGTTATGTAGCATTATTATAAGAGCATTTCTACTTTGATTGTCATATTACAAACCTAATTAAATCAGGCCTGAACTGCATAGCATTTTGAGATGATCTGTTACATTAATATAAGGCACAGCCTGACCTGAACTCATCCTAAGGCCTAAAGTAGCCTATTAAACATAAGGCTAACGTCCAAATATTAAACATATATTTGCTCTTCTATAGCCTAAGTACTGGTTTCATTGTGAGTGAAGACTGTTTTACACCTGGTTCAGTTCTGTAGTAGACCTGGTTTGGTCTAGTCCCAGTTTAGGTCTGGTTTAGTACTAGAATGACATTATTACAAAGTATTAGTAAAGCTCTAGTGCTGGGGCAGTGTTAAAAAGCCCTGGTCCTCTGAAAAAACTACAAAGTTTTGGTAACACTTTCTAATAATAAGTACAAATCCGTTTGTGTCTCATCAGTGGCACTTATTGGTAGCTCTAGTGGTACTTGGTACAACATGTGGTGCTAAAGAGATAGTTACAGCTATGTTTAGTATCATTCTAGTGACTTACTTTTGGTGGTACTTGTAGTGATCACTATTGTGACACTGGTACATTTATTAACATTTAATAGTGCGTTTGGTGGGATCTTTTGCAAAAATAATGTTTTTTTAATTTTGACGTATTGCTACAAACATGGCTTACATCAGTGATTCTTAAACATAAGGCCGGGGCCCAAACTTGGGCCGTGAGCACCTCCTCTAGGGCCACACAATCAGTAAAATACAATAGAATTAATATGGGATTGGGACCCAAGTTACTTTGCACATGAATATTTGGGCCTTGAGGTCAAAAAGGTTTAGAATCCCTGGCTTACATTAAATAATATCACTAAAATAAAACACTGGGCCGGTAAAATATGTCATTATTATTGTCAGAGCTATACTAAGAATTCTAATTGAGATAGTGTTGCCATTTTGTTTCGCAAAACTTGTTCAAGGAATGACTGAAATATGAACATTTTTAGACATGATTTTAATCAGCTCTTGACCTAATTCCCTAATAAACATATTACAGCAGTAATATTGTTTTGTTTTTGTTTGTTTTTTTTAAAAGCCATGCTTTATTTAGCAAATTCACAGAAAATATAGTTTGTTTTTGTGAGGCTTAAAGCTGTAACAGTGTAACTCTGTAAAAAGTCAACTACAGTAATCTGTAAAAATACTTTAGGACATTCTGAATGAGGATAAATATACGTTTTACACCACAATGTAGAAAAGTACAGCTTTCTATGGAAACATGCAAGAGGAGGCCCTCTTCTAGGCCAAAAAGAGTCCATGTTGTGGTCATTAGGGCTGTCACTAACGATTATTTTAATAGTCGATTAGTCAGCGATTATTTTTTCGATTAGTCGACTAGTCAACGATTATTTTTTTTACATGATCTGCACTTATTTTTCCTTTTAAACCAGTGCTTCTCAAACTTTTTTTTGCCATGCCCCCTTTGGAATAGAAAAAATGATCCACGCCCCTACCCCGTCTGCAAAAGTACAAAAATGTCTGTCTGTGGTATTTAGGTTTAGCTGCATAATTTTAACACCAAATTATATTTTAAAATGTCTAATTTGTATTTCAATTAATAAACTCAATTTTACATAAATATTACCAGTGTTCATCAGTTTTAATAATTTGTATGATCAGAATGTTATTTCATTTTGTTTTAGGCTGAACAGAAATTTATAAAACCAAGTTTAAGCCACTCATAGAACTATAGTTACATTGGCAACTAACATTTTATTTTCAGTCCTGATGAAAACCTGGTCTAGTTCTGGGATAGTCCTGGGTTAAAACCAGCTCAGTGTCACTAAATACACTGTGGGAAGTGAAACAAGGCCAGCAGTGCACTATGTGGAAGTGAAACAAGGCAGTTTTAACGTTTTCAAAGTAAACATCACAAACACGTGTGTAAAAGTTCGCGCATCGCCGCTGATCGAGCGCTGATTCTCCGGGCGCATACTTAATGAGCTGTTAGCGGTTTGAAGTCTTTAACGGGACGTATCTCCGTGATTCTTTGGTCTTTTTGGACGATTTAAACACTCACACGGAGCTCAGACTTGTCGCGCTGTCCATACAGCAGACCTTTCCTCCTCGTGTCCACTGCAATAACTACAGCGGAGATCCTCTGTGTGTGGACTGTTTATGAGAGAGAGGGAGCGAGAAAAGGGCACAGCTGCAGAGCGGGACACTTTCATTCATGCATCGCGTGCATCGAGTTGCGTTAATGCCGTCAAAATAATCACAAGTACGTGGGGAGTTCGTCTCCTGTTTTATCTGCATCAGTAGCCTTTCTTTTGACAGGATCCTGCCCATGTTGCAGCTCCGCTCGCTGCTGCAGCTGATCTCTTTTCCTGGTTTATTATTGTAAAATGGAATGAAGCGACGCGTCGACTATAGCAAATCTGCGTCGACAATATGCCGTCGACCAATCGTGCAGCCCTAGTGGTCATGCAAGCTTGCTCCAATCAAAAACTCAGATTTGTATTATTTTTTAATGCAATAAAGAAATCAAAATGACCAAAAAAAAAGAAGCTTTTGTTTAAGTTTATTTTTGGTCAAAACGTTACACAGTGCACCTTGAACAAAATAGAAAACAAATTGGAATCGTGACTCATGTATCAAGACAACAATGGAGATAAAACTAAATAGTCTCATCCCTAATACATAATGAAACATTACAAAAATGATGAATGTTGAGATATATTATGTGTACATATTACTACTTTGAATTGAACTAAACACACAGTTGGAAGCTTAATTGGGGTTTGTCAGGTGTTTGAATTGATGAAGAGGCTCCAAACTCCAAACTTCTCACTGTTGGCTCTGCATTTGTGGAAGTGTTGCAAAAGTTTTAGATATTGTGTTGTCTGACTCAGTGTGTTCCTCTCCACAGATCTGTGTGATTCTTGACCAAAGGTTTCTTCAGACCCTCGGACTTCCTGCACAGGAACCACTTCAGGGCCTAAGTCCACACTCACTCACACACAATCACACTCTCTCCCTCTGCCATGGCCACTTCTGCCAGGTTTCCTTGGGGTGGTGGCAGATCCTGTGCCTGTTGCACACCCCACTCCTCCCTCTCTGTTGCTAAGGTTGCTCCTGCTCTTGTCGCTGCTGCTCTCAAACAAAGACTGCTTCTGCTGCTTTCACCACTGCAGCCACGCTTGCCCCGGCTGCTAAGTGCCCTAAGCTTACTTCTGTGGCTTTTGCCCCTGCTGCTAAGGTTGCTCAGCCTGATAACTGCCCTAATCTTCTTCCTGCTGCTCTTTCCCCCGCTGCTAACGTTCCTGTTGCCAATTGCCCTAAGCTTGCTTCTGTGGCTGTTGCACTTGCTGCTAAGTTGTTCCTGCTGCTAAGAGCCCTAGGCTTGCTCCTGCTACTCTGCCCCTTGCTGCTAAGGTTGCTCCTGGTGTTATGTTCCCTAAGCTTGCTTCTTATGCGCCTGCTCCTGCCACTACCGCGAAGATTGTTCCTGCTGGTAAGCGCTTTAAGCTTTAAAGAGCTGCTGCTCTTGTCTCTGCTGCTAAGCGCCCTAAGCCTGCTTCTGCTGTTTTTACCTTTGCTGCCAGGCTTACCTCTGCTCGTAAGCTCTCTAAGCTTGCTTCTGCTCCTGCTGCTCTTGCCCCTGCCACCCTTAAACTAAGATTGCGTCTGCTGCTTTTACCACTGCTGCCATGCTTGCTCCTGCTGCTAAGTGTCCTAAGCTTGCTACTACTGCTCTTGCCTCTGCTGCTAAGCTCCCTCAGCATGCTTCCGCTGCTAAGCATCTTAAACTTGCTTCTGCTACTGCTGAGGAGGCTGAGCTAGCTGCCATCAGTTCTAAGCCTGTCCCTTTTGTCCCAAAGGTGGAGGTTGAGCTTGCCCTTATGTTTCCTGGACCAAAGTTGGACTGGATGCAGCAGATGAAGGCTTTCTTCCAGAGCTGGACTGGAATGACTGGAATGTGTGCTCCATCAATTTCCAAGTGCTTATCTGGAACTGCATTGGTGCCCCAGTTTGAACTGGAACTACCAGCCTTCCCTCGAATCAGACATTTCCTCCGACTCCTCTGTAGGAACCTCTATACTGTATGTTCCCAGGCCACAGAGAGACAAAGCCCCTCCAGCATGTCCTGGTGCTTCTCCAAGACTTCTTCCAGTAGAACATTTCCACCTCACCAGGGAGGCTTTGTCCAGGAGGCATCCAGACTAAATGCTCAAGCCACCTCAGCTGGCTCCTCTCAATGTGGAAATAGTAGCTCTACACTGTAATCTCAGAGCAAAGGGTTTCAGACTCAAACAGCCCTGGACTCAATATCTTGAGAGCGAATGGCCAAAGACTCTATATTTTGAGAACAAATGGCCATGGACTCAGTATTTGGAGCACAAATGGCCTTGGACTCTGTGTTTGAGAGCAAAGGCCACAGACTCTATTGTACATTTTAGTGTGTGCTTTTTACATTTGTTGTTTTAGCTGTTTCTGTGTAACTATTCAAATGTATTTATTGTGTGGTGTTAAATGTATTTGTGCTTAATTTGCAGCTACACCTCTACAAAACCAGCCTCTGTCAGTCAGTGTCCCAGCCTAACATCACCATCTACAGGACCTTTACCTCCTCACTCTATCAGCCAGTGTCGCAGCCTAACATCACCATCTACAGGACCTTTACCTCCCACTCTTCATCCAGTGTCCCAGCCTAACATCACCATCTACAGGGACCTTTACCTCCCCACTCTCTCATCCAGTGTCCCAGCCTAACATCACCATCTACAGGGACGTGTTTCTCCTCACTCTCTAGTCAGTGTCCCAGCCTAACATCACCATCTACAGGGACATTTACCTCCTCACTCTCTCAGTGTCCCAGCCTAACATCACCATCTACAGGGACCTTTACCTCCCCACTCTCTCAGTCAGTGTCCCAGCCTAACATCACCATCTACAGGGACCTTTACCTCCTCACTCTCAGTGTCCCAGCCTAACATCACCATCTACAGGGACCTTTACCTCCCACTCTCTCATCCAGTGTCCCAGCCTAACATCACCATCTACAGGGACCTGTTCCTCCTCACTCTCAGTGTCCCAGCCTAACCTCACCATCTACAGGGACCTTTACCTCCTCACTCTCTCAGTCAGTGTCCCAGCCTAACGTCACCATCTACAGGGACCTTTACCTCCTCACTCTCAGTGTCCCAGCCTAACATCACCATCTACAGGGACCTTTCCTCCTCACTCTCTGTCAGTGTCCCAGCCTAACATCACCATCCACAGGGACCTTTACCTCCTCACTCTCTCAGCCAGTGTCCCAGCCTAACATCACCATCTACAGGGACATTTCCTCCTCACTCTCTCAGCCAGTGTCCCAGCCTAACATCACCATCTACAGGGACCTTTACCTCCTCACTCTCTCAGTCAGTGTCCCAGCCTAACATCACCATCCACAGGGATACGATGTTAATGTTGTTTTTAAGTAATATGGTTTGTTCGTTAACCCGCAGCCTTGGGTAAAAACAGACTTTAACTGATCTGTTCACCACTAGGCATGGGACGATATTAAAATTTGCGCTCATGATTATTGTGACCAAAATAATCGCGATTAACGATATTATCACGATAATGTACTAAACGTAGAAGTGCACAGATTAAAAATCACTGAAATGTTTATTAGTGCACAATATGTATGTGTTTGAACAACTATTTATTGTATTTTGGTCTAAGTACCATTAATAATGAATTCAAAGTGAACAAATGTTCACAATGTTGTCTCAGAATCATTAATTAACTTTAACACACGAACCTTTTCTTTGTTTAGCCATATTACAGCTTTGACTGGGTTCACGGCAGTCAGATTTTAGATGCTCTTATGAAGCCACAGGTGAGCTCCTGCTGCTATAATTGCGATTATCGTCACGTACGATTATCACAATTATGAAAAAACATCCCGATTATTTAATTGCGGCCCTTAATTATCGCGATTAGCGATAATATCATATATCGTCCCATCCCTATTCACCACAATGTAAGTATTTCAAAGTTGTATCATCTTATGTCAGTTTGACATGTGCAAGTATTTACTGCATTTTAATTCTAGACGCGTCCCAGCATCCAAAGGACCGGTTCCTGAAACCTCACGACCCTGACATCAGCCAGAGCATCAGCCATCTCCAAGACCACGTCACAGCTACTATTTTTGTCCCAAACATCATGTGTTGTCCATCGAGCATGACCTTGTCTTCACAACATAGCAAAGGTAATTAATTATGCGTTATGATGATTTCAATCATTTTAAACAAATTAAAACTGTTTTGCACGGTAAGTTTAAAATGAGGTCAAATGTATTTGATTTGGACACAGTGAAAAGTCATTGTACTTTTACTTTATTACTGTCGTCTTTAAGAGATCCAAAGGTCTGTGTAAGACTTCTTTCCCTCGACTATGAACCTCAGCCAAAAAGATGTTTTTAGTCACTTTGTTTTTAAACTGATAGTTTTGATGTTTTCTACTTTGTACATAAAGTAGTCTAATTCTTTTTTTCAGTCGACAGTTTATTACAAGTCCAGACCAAAGAGCCAGTCTGTCCACTTCAACATGGTCCAAACATAAGCCAGAGTCTTCAACATCTGTGTCTCCAAATTCAAGCAACAAATAAACATCAGCCGTCCAACTTCACCAAGACCACTTGACCACTGTCATCTTTGGCCCACACCTGTGATTCTACCATGGTTCTAACTCCAAACAGCATTAAAAAGGTTCATCATAGCTGAGTTTTGGAACATGAATTCAGTTTTGTAGTTTCAAGTTCTGTTAGCTCATTTCATTTCTTGTCATTTTTCTCATTTGCAGTCTTAATTCAGCACAACAGTCGTGACAGCTCAGTGTAAGGTGGAATCAGCTCATGACTGCCCTCAAAGCACCACTGGAAAAGCTCAGCTATTGTATTTGTAAGTGATTTGAGTTTAGTCCCGTAGAGAAGATGGGTTTGTTTTGGACAAGATCAGACCATTTGGTTCTTCCTCTCTTCTAAAGAAAGTGCACAAGAAGAAAGCCACAATGTATCTGATCCATGAAGAACCTTCAGAATCATCATCTGTGGAAAAGCTGCTCCACTTGCAGAATACCGGTAAGTTTAAACAAGAAAACAAAAAACAATCATTTGGTTTTGACTCAATGAAATGTCATTGTACTATATTTTTGTTGCAGTCTCCAATCACATGAAGTGTCTCCAAATGTAATCCACCAAAAAAAGGATCAGACATCAGCTATGAAGCTTCTCCAAGACTCACACTCACACTCCCACACATCCGTTTGTGCCTGGTCATGGTTCAGCTCTCCAACTCCAACTAGTTCTACCTCTCTGCATCAAAAAGGTAATCAAATATAGCTTAGTTCATTTCATGTACACTTTCAGTTTCATTAGATTAGATCATTATTCCATTTGCACAAATGTACTTTGTACATGACATTGTAATGTTTCTGTTCCAGATCAAATCAGGACATTCACAGTCAGAGACATCATTCCTGGCAAATCCATCCAACACTTGTACAGTGAGTTTAAAACAAGTTCTATTCATTAGATTTGTGTCATTGTACTTTCATTTGAAAAGATGCTTTTGTATGATTGGATAGATTTGGTCATGTGTATTTTCCACATAAAGTTAAGTTATGTGTTTCCTGTTTCAATGTACAGTTTACAACTTGTCCAGACCAAAGACTTCAAACATCAGCCAGAGCTCTTCTTCAATTCTTCAACATCTGTTTCAAACTGACTCCAAACATCAGCTCTCAAACTTCTTTAAGATGACTTTGCCCTATTCAAGTGCTTCTACCATGGTTCAGATCTGCAACTTCAAACAGCAATGTCCCGTAGAAGCACTGGATTTATGAGCCTCTAATCCAACAACAACGACAACAACAACAACACACTGAGCTGAGCTGAGCCTGGCTCCAATAAAGCAGAGAAAAGAGCCTTTTCACTCATTTGTTTTTCACTTGTTGTTTTCCTACAAAACACATTTGTTTACTGCTTTGCACACAGATTATTGTATAGACATCTTCATTATGAAGGTGCACTGGAAATTACTATTCTATTGCAGATTGAGCTAGCATTTATGAAGTAGGTACTGCCATTATTAAAGGACATCTTCTGTCTTCTTCTGTCATCACATTTGAACAAGCACCCTGGCAGATTTAGGAAAAAAGTGTCATTAAGACCAATGAAGGTAGATGAGGCTGAGAAGAGTTGGAACCGTGCTACTTTCCTCCTCTTCCTTTTTTGTTGTTGTAGGCCTACTGAAACCTATTTACCTGAATTTCTGAGATCCCAGTCTAAATTCAAAGAATGGTATGAAGTCTCTTTTAAATATTTGTATTGTTCATTCATTCATTCATTCATTCATCATTGTCATTCACCAGCAAACAATCAAAGACATTGAAATATTTGGGATTGGGAGTGTCTGTGGACAGCTCTCTCTCTCTTGGACTCCACATGTAGATTATCTTTGCAGTAAAGTGTAACAGTGAATCTATTTTGTGAGGAGGCTCAGATCTTTTGGAGTCAATAGAAACATGTTGGAGCAGTTCTACACAGCTTTATTGCAGGGCGGTTTGATTCTGTGGCCTCCAGTACAACAAAAGAACAGGATCCGAGGCTTCTGAACATCTGCTCCAAAATAGTAGAGAGCACATTCACTTTTCTGCAAACGAAGCAAACAAGATCTCCACAGACAAATCATGTTTTGAACAATGATTTGAGCTCTTGCCCTGCTGCAGGAGGAATAAATCTAAACATTCCTTTGTGCCAGGGGCGAATCTAGACCCTTTTTAGGGGTACATTTTTAAAGCACCCCTAAAATTTTAATCTCTCTTTTTTTTAATTACTAATTTACATTTTTTGCTTTCCATATTTCATGCTTGTCATTTGTTATGTCCATGATCATATTTTCTTAAGGCCTCACAATAATACACCCCCCTATGTTATATCTTTTGAATTATAATAAATACAAACAAGTGGGAGGGGATAGGTGGTAGGTGAGAACAGGAATTTTCAGAGCTCTTGAGCTCCAGCTGAAGAACAATACAGTCACTCAAACATGCATGAATCAATCCAAATATCATTTTGAGTAAAGGAATGTTGAAGGAAGGTCATTATAACAGGGTTAACATCTTTGAATAATAGATTTTACATGCTAGGACCCCTGGGCGACACGGTGGCGCAGCGGTTAGTGCTGTGGCCTCATATCTATGTGGAGTTTGCATGTTTTCCACGTGTCTGCGAAACTTTCCTCCGGGCACTCCGGTTTCCTCCTACCGCTAAAAACATGTCCATTAATGCCTCCCCTGACCCTTACCCAGAGCTCCCCTGCAAGACATTCTGAATCTCAGTGGGACTTTCCTGGTTAAAAAAAGGTCAATTAAATTAAAGTTAATTTAATAACATTGCAGTTTACCATTGAATATTGAAGGAAATGTCACAAATCATAAGTTTCTATCAGTGACTAGACTCATTAATTTTAGCTTCCAAGCATCATGTTAAACTAAGTCAACTGCACAATACTATAGGAAAAAAAAAAGATTGAGTTTTTATATTTTGGTTATTGACAGGTTTTCTGTTTGTGGTCAGTGCTGAATGCACTGTCCCTACAAATACTGTACCAAACTTAAGTTTCTTATCATGACCCTGTGGCTCAAAAGTGCAGAAGTCCAGCTGTTTATCTTTTTTAAATCCTCAGACTGCATAGCATGCATCCTTCTTACCAGGGTCTAAACCTTTGTGTCATTTAAAACAATAGAAATACCTAAAACTTTTCTTAGTGAATCAGTCTGTCGTGTACAGTCTCAAGTGATTCCACGCCCTGGGAAGTGCTGGAGTGAAGGAGAAATTAATTTCCTCAACTAAAACAACAACGGAAAGTCTACTTAGAATACTCAAAAACAAGTAGCTACAAACTAAGTAGAAATAAATGTAAGAATAACTGTTAAGAAGTCATTTTTGAAGCAGACATGACTGTCGATTATTCATCTGTTATGGTTAAAGACCTGGGCATATTTCACGTTTTTCGGTGCTTTACAATAATTTATTATATAAATAAAAATCATTAATCTAGAAAAAAAATACAAACTGAACATGCGCGTGCGCTGCTTCAAACTTCCGGATGCTGGCTTCCGGGCCGCATGTCACGTGACATGTTTCCAAACTCATTAGCTCGGAGCTAAAGCTAAAAAGGTTTGTAAAAATGTCTTTAGACGCAGCGCAGAGAGCTTTGATGAAGGAGCGGCTGACTGCAGCGGAGTCTGAGGAGGAACTGTGCCGCTGCGAAGAGGACAACCAGAGGAAACAAGAGCGAAGTACTAGGTCCAGGCTGGAACAAGGTCTGGACCCAGGTTTGGACGACTGTCTGGAGCAGTGTGTGAGCCGCAGTGTGAAGCAAGAAGTTCCAGACACTTCACAGATTAAACAAGAGCCAGAGGAACAGAGAATCAAAGAGGAGGACCAGCAGCTGCCAGTGTAAGAAGTCTAATTTTTTCCTTCATAGTCTAAGCATAAGATGAACAATTAATAGGTAGTTCAAATGATAGTTTATGGCTTTGATGTCATGTGCATATAAAAGTAGCCATTTTTATTTTGTAATCACTGTGCTTTTTCATATGTAGACACAATCAGACTCCCAAAAAATACAAAATAAAATGCTTCAAATACAGATTTTTTGTGCCACCATAGTCTCAGTATAATCCAGTGGGAACATCATCGTCACATAGAATGTGAACTTTTTTTTTTTACTGATGAACCAAGTCAAAGTAGAGGTGGGCAATATAGAACTATCACTATTCTTGTAGACAGTCTATTGTCCTGTTGTCTTTGAGGTGAATATGTTCACCTTTTTTACATAGTTTCTACTTCAGTGGATAAATCCAGCTGTCACTTACTCAGAGCAGGACAGAAGAGACCAATGAGAGAATGAGCTGGGAACATATATATATATATATATATGTATATATGTATGTATATATATATGTATATATATATATATATATATTATATATATATATATATATATATATATATATATATATATATATATATATATATATATATAATATATATATATATATATATATATATGTATATATATATATGTATATATATATATATATATATATATATATATATATATATATATATATATATATATATATATTTGTGTATATATATATATGTATATATATATATATATATATATATATATATATATATAATATATATATATATATATATTTGTGTATATATATATATATGTATGTATATATATTTGTGTATATATGTATGTATGTATATATGTATGTATATATTTGTATATATATATATATGTATGTATGTATGTATATATATTTGTATATATATTATGTATATATATATATGTGACCGGTGTGGGTTTTGCCTCTCTGCGTTGTGTTGTGTCCTGAGCGGGAGTTGAACCCGGGTCTCCCGCGGGGCAGTCGACCGACAAACTCATTGAGCTAAAGGGAACGCTCCCCTTAGCTCAGTTTTTTGTTTGTGGCTTCTTATACCTGAGGGAGTGAGTTTTATCCCATACCACCACACACTTCTCCATACTGGTCCCTCGTGTGGGCCTACACCGGTTACATATATATGTATCTTTTTAATTTAATTAATTTAACATTTTGACTAGGTAGGATCTGGAATACTTTAGCTAAATGTGAAATAGCCTCTTAAAAAAAGTATTAATAAAAAAATTTATAAAGTTGCTAATTGTTATTGAAATTAAGTTAATCTTGTCATACTTTTCATTCATGTGTCCAACATAATCCAGCCTCAAAGCATTAAACAAAACGCGTTTAATAAGTATCATAGAGTCACAGAGACTTTGCAAAAAAAAGTTAAATAAATTATATTAAAGTGACGGTAAACCAGAAGTAGTTTCTTGTTTCCACCAGCCTGACCCTCATGTCACAGCCACAGGCTTCAAATCATTACGCGTCTTTTTGTGACTCGCTCAGATTGACGCCAGGAAGAAAAAGTATAATTCACTCTTTATAAGCCATGCATTTTCTTTCATCACGCCTTCTTCTCCCTTTCAGATCTGGCTCAGAGTTCTTTACTGTGTGTGTGAAGACAGAAGACCCACAAACTGAGCTCAAAGACGAGGAAACCCAGGGAGAGGACATCTGCAGCTCAGATCTCCACTTACCCTCGGACACTGAAGGGGACACGGAGCACTCTTCTGACGACCAAGACTGGAGAGCTCCTTTCAGCAGTTCAGACGAAGGAGAAGAATCCGCGTCAGAGACAAGCGACGCTGTGAAAAACGGAGACATTTTAGAAACAGTTAGAGAAGCCAAAAAATACACACATCGGTGCTCCGTTTGTACGAAGACTGTTAAAGGAAGTTTAAAGAAACACATGATAAGTCACACCGGCGAAAGACCTTACAGCTGCTCAAAGTGTGACAAAACCTTTTCCCATAAGAGTTGTTTAGTTATGCACGATAAACACACACCGGAGAGAAACCTTACAGCTGTTCGCTCTGCAACAAAACCTTTTCCCAGAAGTGCCACCTGACTGTTCACGGCAGAACTCACACTGGCGAAAAACCATTCAGCTGTTCCATTTGTGCGAAGCAATTCACTGGATCCAACTCGCTGAAATATCACATGACACTTCACACGGGAGAGAAGCCATTCAGCTGTTCAGCCTGTAACAAATCCTACGCCACAAAGTCTCATCTGCGCGTGCACGTCAGAACGCACTCAGGACAGAGACCTTACAGCTGTTCAGTCTGCAGCAAAGCCTTTTTATACAAGAGCGCGTTACTTGTGCACAGTAAATTACACAGTGGTGAGAAACCTTACAGCTGTTTAGTGTGTAATGCAGCGTTTTCCCAGGTGAGTCATCTAACTGTTCACAGAAGAACGCACACGAGGGTGAAATCTTTCAGCTGTTCCATCTGCGAGAAGGCCTTATCGCATCCCGCCTCGCTGAAACGTCACATGGCACTGCACACGGACCAGAAAACGGAAAAATCGTACCGTTGTTCAGTCTGCGGAGAGAGTTTACCAAGCGCGTCAGACTGAAGTGTCACATGAGGCTGCACACAGGTGAGAAACCTTTCAGCTGTTCAGTATGTGAGTCTCATCTGCTCGTACATGCAAGAACTCACACAGGAGAAAGACCTTACAGCTGTTCAGTCTGCGACAAGCAGTTTAAGCTGTCCCATTTGTAAGAAAGCGTTAAGATATCTGAAGCGTCACACGGCACTGCACACGGGAGAGACACCTTCCAGCTGTTCAGTCTGGCACAAAGACTTTATTCAAGCCGCAGGACTGAGTAAGCGTTCGAGTGAACAAACAAACTTGTAATATAATAAAACATTCTGCAGTAGGGCTTTGCAGTTCCCAATCCTGCTCCTCCCAATGTGGAAAATCAAAAGTTTAGATCAGTCAACAAGAATTGGTTCATTTGTTCACCAAATTGCAAAAATATATATATAAATCTCAATGGATTCTATTACTTTGACAAAAAATAACTTTTAAATTTTTTTTTGGAACAGTCTTAAATGTGCACGTTTAATAATACTTTAGTGGAGGTGAAAAGTGTCTACACGAGTAAGGCTGTAGTCCTTTAGTCGTTTAGTCCATAGAGTTTTAGTCGACCAAAAATCCTTTATTTAGATTACGAGGATTATAAGGAACAGCAACAAAAAAGGAGAATTAACGGAAAATTTAAGCCTAAATGATTGGTCTGATCTTAAAATATATGACTTGCTATTCCTTTTGTTTAAATTGTTTTGGCTTTTCAAACACAGACAAATGGATGAGAAAGATAGGCCTGTCATTCCCCAATCCGAGCCAGTCACCGATATTGAGTCAATCATGCTGGTAGTTAGCGTGACTATAATTTCATTGTTTAAACTGCCAGAAACAGTTGAAAAAGTCTCTGTCAGTTGTAAACTTAGATCGCCTCATATGAGATTAAAAAAGTCAGTTAAGAAAGTTTAATAACCTTTATTTTTGTGAAAGTTCATAAAAAACATACATTTTAACATTAACATTGATGACCTCGAAGTTTGACTGCTCTGAGCTGTTTGAAGAAGTTTATTAACCCAAACGTTAAGCTCATATGTAGCCTAAAACTAACACATTTAAAAAGTAAATGACGCTGACACTGCACAGTATATCGATATTGAATCAAAACAGTTAGCCGCTTACCTAGTTTAGTTTGAACAGATAAAACCTAGAGTGTTCCAGGTAAAAGCTAAGTCCAGTGTGTTTTCTTGACAAAGTAAATAAAAGCTGCATGACTGATACTAGCCCAGAATCAGTGCAGTGTCGCTGGTTTGCTCAGTCCTTATCAGATACACGTTTTTGAAAACCAGGCAAAAGCTTCCTTTAGGTTAAATAATGAAGTGAATTGTCAAGGCGCACAACAGGCAATCAGTCTGGGTTGTAGCTTCAGTAGTATGAATGCCTAAAAATATATGCATAGTTAAACTTAATTAATATGGCAGTTATTTTTTATCATTTACATAATTTACAGTGGCTGCAAAATAGTATGCTTAGCAAAAAAAAAAAACCACCTTAATGTAAAATATCACATATTTTATTGAAAATAGGGATATGCAGTAACGTCTTTCCGGTCTCAGATTGACATAAGCCGCTACATCCGGTGGGATAGTTGCCATAGTGACAAAGTTGTTTCAGATGGACATCACACGAGGTTTATGTACAAGTCCTGAAGCAATCCTCTTGGAAAAAAACGTTGTTTTTTTGTCATCTGTTGTAGACGCAGCGACGGCTGTAACAGCAGGAAAAGTGCCGCTTCTGAATTAGGTTTTCATTGAAAAAGTTATTAAAGTGAGTGAACTACGCAAGCTCCACGCATATACGAAGGTTTTCACATGAAAAAATTATAAAAGAGAGCGAACTACATGCACAGACCGAGACTCGCTGCTCATGAGCCTGGGCAGAGGTGCTGTGAGCTGTGAAGAAGTGAGCACACACAGCTCCCGGCTCACGGCGCCTCTGCCCGGGCTTATTAACACAGCGAATCTCTGTATGTGCACGTAGCTTCTGTTCGTGTGGCTCGCTCGCTTTTATAACTGTTCCTTATGAAAACCTCCGTATGTGGGCAGAGCTCGTGTAGTTACTCACTTTTATAACTGTTCCTTATGAAAACCTGTTCAGAAGCACTTTTCCTGCTGTTAGAGCCGTCACTACGTCTACAACAGATGACAAAAGAGAACTTTTTTTTAAGAGGATTGCTTCAGGATTCGTCTAATGTCCATCGCCTTTGGAGTCAACAACTTTGTCACTATGACAACCACACCACCGGATGTAGCGGCCTATGTCAATCTAAGACCGGAAAGACGTTAGTGCATAACCCCTATTAGATTATTTGTCATTATTGTGCAGCCCTCGAATATTTCACACTCTGTTTCAAACGCTGATGAGAAACTAGCCTGGAGGAGATAACAGCGCCGGTTGTCAGGGAAACCACAGGAAAGCGCAGTAACAGCACTTACTGCGTTTTTCCTTTGTCACAAGATAATACAGATGTCAACAAATAAAAATCTACTCTTAACTCAACTTTGACAAAATCTGATAAAAAGCGTTTTTCCTTTTTGGGGCAGTACAGCAGCGTTTATCAAGCAGACAGTGATTTATAAAACCAGCCTTTTCATGACATTTTTAAGTCTAATTAGTTAGTTTTGTTGATACATATAAAGAATACATGTCTAGATCTTGTCCTCTATGAATAAGAAACCCAGAAGGCCCCCTGAACTTATTACAAGAATATTTTACTGTTGGGACATTCTTCACTAGTAGCTAAAGTAGAATATATTTATTTATGATGACAAAGTATTAAATCGACTCCTTATTTTCACAGCTCAAAGTCACGAGCCACAGGTCCAGCTGTGTCTGACGAAAACTCCAACATCGAAACATTTATGAATTCACTGGAGTCAGACTTAGCAGGGATGAGTTCTGGATGGACGACTTGGTGTGGACGCAGAAGAGCAAAGTGACAACGATGAGAAAAGTGCCAGCGAAGATTCATCTGCAGAAAATACACCAACAAAGTCCTGTAGCCCAAAATGTATAAAAAACAGTGCAGAAGAAAAGTGACAGAGGAAGAAAGGCAACACATATCGGAAGAATACCGACGACTGACGCGCAACCAAAAGAAACATTTCATTTTACATCAAGTCACACAACACCAACCCAAACGCACCTCGAGCATGGCCCCAAGCAGACGACAACGAACGTGCAAATACACGCTCAACGACAGCCACGGTCAGGCTCAAGATGTGTGCAAGACGTTTTTTCTCACAACTCTGGGATACCACCCCAAAAATGACAGAATCGTTGTGACAGTTCTGAAGAGCCCTGCTTTAAGCCTTACGGAGCCGCGGGAAACCAGAGGAAGAGCGACGCCCGCAAACAAGCTTCACATGTCGCCCAGTATACAGTCACATCGAGTCTGTACAATCTAAACCTGCGTGAACATGCGCCCAGCCACGTGACAATTCGATCAATGCATGAAGATTACCTGAGGAAGAAAAAATCCCCAGTGTTCCTACGAAGCTTACAGAAAGCAGTTAAGAGAAAAATATCAGCTTCACCAAACCTGGGGAAGAAGAGTGTGAACTGTAAACAACACGTCCATATGCAAGCTGACCACTTTACACACAAAGGTCTGTCTGTGCCCAGCTGCCGAGCGTGTAGCCAGGAGGAAATCCATAAAACAAAAGCAAAGAGAGTTAGGGAACATTATCGAGTGGACGCAGAAAAGAAGTTTAAGTCAATGAGTCCGTCCGGAGGTTGGATCTTCAGAGAGTCCTAATGCTTCCTTGTATGCCTGGAGTCAAAGCTGCAGCCTTCACCAGAGAATGTGTGCTTTTCATGAAACATTTGCTGTAGTTGGGGAAAAAAATCAACCACAAAGAAAAAGAGCATTTCAGTCGTTGGCATGAAGGTATAGCTGGAGAAACACAGAAGAAGTGACCCCTGCACATGTGTCTGCTCTGGAAAGAGAGTGTGATAGAAACCATGTTGTCTACTGACTGCACAACTGCACTGACCACAACAAATACTTTGAGGCTGGTCATACTTTCATGAGTGTGGACAGTTTCCACGGTGATGTGGAGAGAGAAATGAAAAAACAGCCCGGTGGAGCTGTGTTTGATTTTGAAGACTTTAAAATGGTCATTCAAAATATTCCAAGAAGGTGGATGTCATTGAGCTGCAATCTAACAAAATCTGTGCCACTCCATCTCCAAACTGAGAAAGACTGGAGCACAGCTGAGTGACATAGCAGTCATTTAGTTTAGGAAGGGTTTCCACGAGCTGTTTTCAAATGTTCCCACCATGACAACGGTTCACTGCCCTGGGGTCTCATTTATGAAGCCGGCGTACGTACAAAATTGGGTCAAAAGTACGTGGGAGATTACGTGTGTGGTTTCCTGCGTCAATTTGGGATTTATGAAAAGAAGACTTGACGTGGGATTTTGTGGGTGGACCGCAAGCTCTGGGGCTACCGTACGCACTTTCAGAGACGAAGCAGGAGGAGATCTGTGTTTAGCGGAGACATTCTAAGGAGGTTTGTGTTTAGTGCACATGAGGTACATGACTTTTGTTCATATTTCCAACAAATATAATGACTTTAATTTAATCACAACTTCTTTTAAAATTAAGCTTAGGTCAGTGTCATTTATTATTTAAGCCGTATACGTGCACGGGAGAGCATGATTCACATTGTTTTATTTAGAGAATCTGAAGCAATCTGGACATTAAGTTCATAAGTGCACTTTATAACAAAGGTCTGTGATCACGCACGAGTGGCTCCTGCTCTCTCACACACGGTTATCCAGCGCACACACATCATCACCACATACGCGCGCGCACAGGCACGCACATCGCTGTAGCAGTGTGGATAATATCCCACTCCACACGCACACTCAAACGTCAAGCCTACAGCTTCGATCGCTGCCTCTCTTTTCATCTTCATCACGTCTCACACACAGCACATTTCAGTCTCTCGTCAGCTCGCGCATATGTGCACGCTCACACTTTCACGAGACATCATATCCCGTTGTTGTGCGAACCTTAACAGTAAAGCACAGTTCTAAACTAAAGTCATCACATCTAAAACAGGCCGATAAGTTTGTCAGACGAGCAGAGTTCACGTCAGAATCTCTCTGCTGCTGCTCCGTCTCTCTCTCCTCCCCTTTCCCTCCGTGTCAGTCAAAGAAACTGGCTCATTATCGGTTCATGAATATATGAATGACTCTTTGCATGGACCTTTTATGCTGAAAAGAGGCGTGAAGAGGAGTGACGTGAGGCGGGGTCCGGTGCGCAGATTTTTTCCAGCTGTGGAGAAAAGTGAGAGGAAATGACCTGCAGGAGTGCGTACGGAGGCTTTTGTAAATCTCAACTTTCTTTTACGTAAATGAAAGTTGGATTTTGCCGCAGCGTACTTTTCACGCACTGTTTCATAAATGAGACCCCTGGACTTTCTGGGAAAAAAATCACCTCTAACCTTCCCTGACAAACTGAGGGTTGGAAACAAAGGTGTGGAGAAGGAGAAGAAAGAGAACATCCTCCTGAAGCTGTGCCCTTTAATGCCACTGAACAGGAAACGCTAATATCGAAGAGTGAGGCGAACGAAAATGACAGTGATTTATTTAGAAAACATGATTTTTGTATTGGTTTGATTCAACTGAAGTTAAATGTTAAACTTTAAAATATTCTGTTCAAATATAGAAATATAGTTTTAATATTAAGAAATCCCTTTTTTCAGTGCATCGTTTTATTTTGTACAACTAAATGTTCAAAGGCCAAATGCATGCTTTAACTAACTTTTTATTCAATGTTCTATGGACAAGTGACAGAAAGTAACCATTTTTACCATTTAAACTTCTTTCAATAAATCTCATCATTTAAAAACGTAAAAACCTAAATATTAAATGACAAATCAAAAATGTCCAGGGCACTATTATAATCTGCAGGTGCATTTGTCTTCTTTAGTTAGCACTTTAGAGCATTGATTCCGCTCACTTGTCCTCCCATTCCAGCCTCAGCCAATAGAAACACAGAGAAGTTTGTGAATAACCAATCAGAGCAGAGAAGCCGTCGGTCTTGGACTGGCTCAGAAGCTCGGAGCTAAAGCTAAAAAGGTTTGTAAAAATGTCTTTAGACGCAACAGTGGAGTCTTAGGAGGAACTGTGCCGCTGCAAAGAGGAGAACCAGAGGAAACAAGAGCCACTGCCAAGTCCTGGGCCCGGGCTGGACCAAGGTCTGGACCAGGACCACAGCGAGACTTCACACATGAAAGAGGAGCCAGAGGAACATCAGCCTCTAGTGTAAGATTAGAGCATTTAAACATCTGTCTTTAGTTTTTCATTTGTAATCGTTCCATTGAAACACATTTACCTGATGTGTTGCAGAGTAATATGAAGAGGTTGTGTCAGTTGTGACTTCACATGACTTTAAAGTGAGACCATGATATTAATTCTTTAAACTACAACATGTGTGGTTCATCTCTGGAAACAATCAGTTTTGATCTGAAATATGGAATTTAAGAAATAAAGCTTTCAGGAAAAAGAAAAAATCTTGCCCCAGTCTTTTTGGGGAATTGTGCCTTTGGAGAGATGGCACTGGGGTAAATTGTGCTATTTATTATTCAAGTAAAACAGTACTGTATATTTTAATCTCAGATACAGATGATTTATACAAGTTAAACAGACTCATACATTTTCACTTAAATTTAAAGTTAAACTTAAAGTTATTTTATAAACCGTAACATTAAAGAATAAACCAGGCTGAGAACATGAACAGATCTGCTCAGAACTGAATGCTTTTCATTTAGTATTATTCATAATTAGTTAATCTGTTCATTCATTTTCTACCGCTTAATCCCGTTAGGGGTCGCGGGTGACTGGAGCCTATCCCAGTGACTTTGGGCCTTAGGCGGGGAACACCCTGGACAGTGGCCAACTTGCCGCAGGGTTACACAAGTTAATCTGTGTTTGGTGTAAAACTAACAATTACATTGTTTTGTGATAAAATTACACAATTGCCCGTATTACTCTTGCAGTCAGGCTTTCTTCTTCGGTGAAATAAACTCACATAAAAAAGCATTCAGCTGTTTGTTTTTTTCAAAGGAGATTGGGTTGAAATAGCTGTCCAACTTGTAATGAGATATTTTCAATTCACGCCGATGTACGCTCACACATACGAACTCACACTGGAGAGAGACCTTACAGCTGTTCAGTTTGCGGTAAAATATTTTCCCAAAAGAATAGTTGGTACCACTTTATAATAACTACACCTTAATTGGCCTTAGTAAACCATGAATAAAGCATAAATAAAACCTTAATTATTCATTAACAAATGATGAATTAATGAATGAAAAAGTTTGTTAATGCTTAGTAACTGATAAACTAAGGACCCAAGGTTAAGATTTAGGGTTAGGGGGCAGGATTCAAAGTAATTAAGTAGTTACTAAGCATTAATAAACTTTTTCATCTGTTAATTAATCATTTGTTCATGATAAATTAAGTCTTTATTAAGGTGTTATTAATGATTTATTAAGTCTAATTTTTTGTAGTTATTCTAAAGTGTTAACAAATAGTTTAGACGATCACGTTTTACGACACGGCAGAGAAAAAGCTTACAGCTGTTCGGTTTGTGAGAAAATACTCTTTACAAAGTTTGAGTTAAGTTCACACGTACGAACTCACACCGGAGCGAGACCTTACAGCTGTTCAGACTGTGACAACACGTTTTCCCAGGTGGACACTTTGAACATTCACAGAAGAATGCACACAGTGAAAAAACATTCAGCTGTTCAGTCTGTCATAAGAGTGACTTACACAAGAATCCATCCAAGCCTTTGAAAAACAAAACAAAAAACAAGTGACCTCCGCTCTTCAATAAAGTTATTACCCAATTAGCTCAGCAAAACAAGTTTATATCCATTTCTAACATTCATAAAGACAGGACATGAAAAATCTGTGAAAAATCCATGTTCTGTTCATAAAAAGGATCCATTTTTGTAAATCAAACCTGAAAAATTGCTAAAATTCAGAAACTTTTCTTGGGAAGTCCTCAGATTAGGCGCTATACAACAATACATTAATTTGATTTGTAAAAAAGAAGTCCAAGGTCGTTATAAAGAAGTAGGTTAGAAATAAAGAGTGTATTTGAGAGAAATATGAAATCGTGATTTGACCATTTCACCAAAAAGCAGATTGTCCCAGAGATGAGCTCACTGTTAGATTTGTGTTATGTTCTGTAAGTTCATGTTTATTAAGAACCATGTACAGTTACATGAAGCACAATGGCAGAGATGCTTGTACCAGATTGTAGTTTACAGCTCATTTCCTTCTGTGGTCCTGGAGGGGGAGGCACATCGGACATGTTTCTTATTGCCCAGACGTCTGAATGACCAGAGCATAGATCAGGACTGGTCAGTTATTTTCTCTCATGGCCCATATTCAAACCGTGACAAGTGTTGGAGGGCTGGACTGCAGTCATTGGTGGAACAAATCGTTGTTTTTGCAAGTACATTTTTGTAAAACAGTGGCTTTTTAACGTAGGCCTGATATTATAATCATTTACTGTGATAATGTTAAAATGACTCCTGCCCCAAAGTCAAGCACATAAAAACAAATATAAAGAATAACACTCACTCTCAGAAATGGACCGAGGGCCGCATCTGGCCCTGGGCCGCTGTTTGCTCAGGTCTGGCTCTGTTTGGTTTGTCCAACAGAAACAGTGCTTCATTCCGTTTGTTCAGTATAGTGAGATAAAGTCTTATTGGCCAGTTGAGGCTTAGGCCTGGACAACATCATGATAAAAGTCAAACTGAGAGTTCATCTCTGTGACAATCTACTTCTATCTATCATATTAACCCTTCAAGTGCCAAACTAGCACTTCTGCACAAGCCGTCTCAGCCTCTCTGTCTTCAAACTTCAGATTCTGCTTTTGAGAACTTTCAAGAAGCTTAAAAAATACCAAATGCAACATTGTGTCAGTGATTTAAAAACTGAAATACTTAAAATACAGAGAAATATCAGTTTTGATTCTCCAGGTGAACTTTATATTTCCAGAAATGTATTTCAACTAAAAAACTAAAAAGGGTTCATCTGCTTCTTTTTTTCAAATTCTCTTTGAAATGTTTTTTTTTTTTTTTTTTTTATTGTTCAAATTTGATTTACCAAACTTAAACATAGCTGATTTTCATGTTTAAAAGTCGTTATTAATGTTAAAAAGTGTTAAAAAAAACTTTTTGCTCTTATTAATTGATTCTTTTATTATTTTTAGTGAGAAGCTGAGGTCACTGAGGATTTATTTTCAAAGACCTGGTCACTCGTTTCTCTCTGAAAACCTTCAAGACTGTTGAGCCTTTGACAGCTGGATTTATCCAATCACAGTGAGAAAGCAGATGATGATTGGATTTACCTCAAAGACAAGAAGTAAATCAACAGTGTACAGGAATCTGCCTCGCCGTATCCAGGGCCTGTTTCTCTGGGACCTGGTAGCCTACTTGAATGATCAGTCTGTAGCTGCTCTTTGTGTTTTGACTCTCTTCATTCACACATTTTGACCACTCACTGCTGACATTTCGAACGCCGTGATGTCATCTGTTCCTTTCACACACAGTGACAGTCTGATGTGAAGCAGCTTTAGTCTGTGGAACCTTCTGGTGTCGTGAACAGAAGCTGCTGCAGTAAGTGTCATTTGGAAAAGTCTAAATTAAACTCATCTGTTTTTATGTTTTTAGACTCATACAAACTTATGTCTGAACAAATGAGAAAATATCTGATAGAAAGCACTTTGAATGAACTGGTGTTTGTCTAGATTGTTTTGTACAAATAAACCATTTTTACCTTTAGTGTAAGAAACTGAACAAACATTCCACAAATGTGACTTTTTGTAATCGAGGCTGTGTCTTCTGTGAACAGCTGCATGTGTTCTTAGGGTCATGGTGAGGTGATCCAATGTTGTCTTTGTTGTCAAAGAAATGATTTCTTCTTAATTTATTTGGGAACTTAACCTTATTCAGAGCAGGCCCGAGTGTGAGAGTGCAGACTTTCATCAGGAGACAAGTCAACCCAGACGACCGGAGTAAAGCAAAACAAACCTCATGAGAAGCTTGAAATTACAGCCAGGCAAGCTGGATCAAGGCTCAGTTTCTGTGACGACCGCTAACTTTCACAGGACATGAAAGTGATGAACTGACTGTGGCCACACCTGCTTGTCAAAACCTGATCCCGTCTCAGAAGCTAAACATGTTAAGGCCTTGCTAGTATTTGGATGGGAGACCAGAAGCCACAGTGGGACAACATGAGAGGACTGTTAACCCACATTGCCTCAATGACTGTTTCACTGGGTGAGTGGATCTTTGATTGTAAAGAGCTTTGAGTGCCTGGAAAGGTGAAAATGTGCTCTACAAATAGACCGATTACATGTAAAAAACAATATAGTCAACATAACATTTGTAATAGCTGGCCTTGGAGCGGACAGTCGTGTCTGGAGGAACGCCGATTAAAGTGAGGCTAAACGTGCTTTCAGCGACTAACTCTGCCCACAGCTGAACCTCAAACAGACTCGCAAAAGCACCAAATATGAACAGTGAGCCTGGTAAATGATGTGAGTTTTGTGTCGGAGCGGTCCAGGTCCTGACGTGAGGTTTACAGCTGAAGAAACTGTACAGCGCTAAGTCTTTGCTTACTTGCACGTCAAGATTTCTTTTTATATTTACTTTACAAAACATATGCATTAAATCTTTGCTTCAATCTACATAAGCACATGAGTTTATGATGAGAGTATTTTCTAAAAATGAAAATAAAAAACGACAATGATTAACTTGCCACAGGCACGAGTTTCGAACCAGCGCATCGTTGTACAAGTGGTTACACATCGCACCACTCTCTGATCAAGTCAATGACGGCTGATGTCATTACACAGCGGGTGATCACTTTCCAACTCTCCACAGCAGCGGTGTCAGAGGGAGGAGTTTAGATAAACCATCTGGGCAGCTCGTCTGCCTCGTCAACTCACTGTAACGTCAGTGTGAACTGAAAATGCACTGACAGAGTTTGTCCAGCGGCAGTACAGTTGTGGTTTTTACACACATAACTGCAAAATGAGCCAGTTTGCCCAAAAAATGTCTAAAAAAGGCCTGGAAACAGTAGATAATTTCACTTTTGACCCCATATACACAGTCTGACAGTGAAAAAAGTGGATTCTGAGTTTCTCTTTAAGTTTAGGAGAACGGTTCCTGCTCATGATGCCCAATAGAAAGTGTTTGAGTTTTTAGGACCAGACCAGGTTTAACCCCAGAACTTACCTCTCTAAACCCAGTGTTGTCGTACAGGACCCAGGTCTTACTGTGGTGTGTGTGATTGAATCGCTGATATTCTCTTTTCTACTCCGGACCTTCATGTGTTCGAGCAGGAAAGTGCTGCTGAGAGGAGTGTGTCTGTCAGGAGAGTCCAGAGGGAGGAGTTTCATCTTCTGAACATGAAGTGTCAGGAAAAGATTGAAGAGAGAAGTTGGTCTATCACATAAACTTTCTCTGGAGTGATTCAAGTCTGGAGTCAGTGCGTAGCTTTAGTGGGATCCAGAGCCCAGACTTCACCACTCCTCCGTCTGCGTTTCACTCCAACTCTAACAAACCGGCCAATCAGATGAGTTTATTTGTGTGACGCAGATAAAACAAAAGAAGCTGATTGGTCGTCATCATTTTGGGTTTTGTTCATTGCTTCTGCAGAAATGTTTTCAATTCCACGTGATGTTTTTTCATCATAAGCAGCCTTGTTGGTTTTCGTACAGGAGACGATGCTTGTCCCTGATTGGCTCATTAATCTGTCAATCATCCCCGCTGAAATTGAAAAGAAAAGTGGGACACGATGGCCAGACAATATACATTTTTGTATATAAATCATCCAGACTCATTTAGCATTTCAGGCAAGATCACTTTGAATACAGTGGTCCCTCGTTTATCGCGGGGTTTAAGTTCCAAAAATAACCCGTGAAAGGCGAAACCCGCGAAGTAGTGATCTTCATTTTTTACCAGTAATTTCAGTTGAGAACCTGCCTGGTTCTAATGTTTAGTGTCTTTTGTACAGGTAATAATGCTCTGAACACATGATTCACCGCCAGATACAACGGCGCGAGTCGTTTATGTGACGTTTAAAGAGGGACGGTGCTGTGTGTGTTCTCCTGCTCTGCTTTTGACAGGCTGCCCGTCCCGCTGCCAACAGTCACGAAACACATCCGGACTCTAGTGAAGTCACAACACGCTCCTCAAACACATCTGGACTCTAGTGAAGTCACAACACACTCCTCAAACACATCCAGACTCTAGTGAAGTCACAACACGCTCCTCAAACACATCTGGACTCTAGTGAAGTCACAACACACTCCTCAAACACATCTCTGAACTACACAAATGACATTCCAGCGTGAACAAACTTATCATGGTAACTACGAGCTCAAAGAGTGTGGACCTTGGGTTTTATTCAGCTAATGTCATTTACTATTATATTCTACTCTATACAAGCATTACTCAAACATCAGCTGTTTTTCCTTTGACACACATTTGTTAAGATTGTTCACTGTTATCTGTGACGTAATGTGACGATAGTGGTTAGTACCGTCCTGAGCGGGAGTCGAACCAGGATCTTTCGCTCCGCAGGCGACCGACAAACACGTTGAGCTAAAGGGAACGCTCCCGCCCAATCTGCCGGTCCTGCTTTTAAACCTGAGGGGTGAGTTTATCCCATACCACCACACACTTCACTGACCTGGTCCCTCGTGTGGGTCTACACCGGTTACAGTAGCATCCTGTGACACAACTAATATCATATCAAGCTAAAGTTAAAGATGTTCTGTATTTCTGGATATAAGATTGCCAAAGCATTATCAATACAGTTGCTCACATGTTCTGGATATTGTTTACTTACAAGATATACAGTAGAGGCAACAAGATAGAGAACAAAACAATATTAAATAGCTGTGAACAATTTCTGTAAGGAACAACTTGTAAGTGCAAGTAAGAGAGAAGTAACGAGTGCGCCGCAGAGATGTAAGCTGCAATGGCTGCAAATGGTGATATGTCCTGATGTCCTGTTGTTCAATAAAGATCTGCTGATGAAACGATCCTTGGCTACAATGACTTTTACATCAAAATCAACAAGAGTCTTCTCCTCACCTGGAGAAACGTCCGAGCGTCAGGTCAGCTTCTCCTGCATGATCCAAACTGTCTCAAGTTTTCTAAAAGAGCTTCTGTGCTGTTGTCTGTGAATGCTGCCATGTGATACGGTCCCTAACGGTGAGTTTGAGAGAAAATCACGCTACAGAGCACGTCTGTAGGACCAAAGCACTGTAAAAAAAAAAAAAAAAAAAAAAGCAAAAACCACAAAACAGTGAACCGCGATAGAGTGAGGGACCACTGTACTTCCATTCTGGATTTTCCCAGTAGTAGACCAGAGATTTATTATTGTTCTCATACCCAAAATGACAAAGTGAAAGTGCTGACGAGCATGATTAAAAGACAAAAACAAAACAAAATGTTAAATTATTATTTTTTTTTAATTTATTTTTGCTTAAATAGAACAGTGTGTGGTATTTTCCATCCAAGCCTCTGTTTTCAGAAGTATTTTCAAAGTGCTGCAAATCACTTAAAACAAATGTGCTCCAATCTAATCTACAGGAAATGAATAGAAAACCAGAAAATGAACGATAAAATAATCAAACAACCAAATCCTTGTCCAATCACAGTCCAACACTTCTGTCTAAAAACACACACTGCAAAGAAAGTTTTAAATCTGCATCTTTAGCTGAACTTTTGGATATTTTCTTGTGTCTCCTTGATGATTTCACTTGTTTCAGGGTTTTTCTCACTTTGCTTGTTTGTATTCCCTTCATTTGTTTTAACATATTTGCAAAGGATGAAACACATTTTTACTTATATTTTGGGCAAATGTTTTTCATGTTCAAGTCTCTTGCTGCATCACTTAAGCGATTCAGTCTTATTTGGTTGAAGCTACGCAAAATTAAGAGGAATATTCTGAATTCTAGATTAGCCGTGTCGAGGGAAGACACATCACTGAACATTAGTGTAGTAGTCAAGACAGCACTAATCGAGACCAAGACTTGCACAAGACCACAAGATCTCGAGACCGAGACAAGACCAAGACCATAAAGTGTTCTGTGTGCTCTGCTTTGTCTCCACACAAGATTCTTGCACACTTACACAAAATGTATACTCTTATCTCAACATTTTAGGCAAAGGACACAGATGTGAACCACTAGATTTGGACAGTAACCAATCAGAAACCAGCACTGCTCAGCTGACCAATCACAACACAAACAGACGAACCTTCTATGACAAAAACTGCACTAAAAGAAAATGAAATGAGTCCAACCAGAACTTCTGCTGGACTTCTATGGGCCCTTTTCACAGAGCTGTGGCTAGTTCCTGTTAGCCTAACACCTGTGGATAGTTTTATCTTGTTCTGTTCACTCCTTTTGGGGAATTCGCCGAGATGAGCTATAACTGTTCAATAAATAAAACTCAGAGCAGAGAGCGGATTTAAGCTGGACAATCACAAGTTCAGAGCTTCACATACACTTCAAACACTTCATCAGGTAAAGAACGTGTGTTTATAAAAGTGTGTACTTTTGGTGCAATGTAATGCTAAATCAAGTTTCCCACTGATATTATCCAGGACATATATCTACATTTAGAGGTGTGTAATATATCGAATTTTAGATATCGTGAATGTTGTTTTGGAGATATGCAAAAAATAAATATCGAGTATATTGTTTATCAAGAAAAGAAGGGAATTTATTAAAAACAAAACTAAAAAAGGTGATCCTAAGTAATAACATTTCAACATTTATTTAACGATCTACTAATACAAACTGACATAAGATAATACGCTAAAAAGTGCTTGAATTAAGTCCTTTTCATTTTTATTCCTGACTGTAGAAAAAAAATATTGATGCAGTAAAAACGATATTGACAAAAATCTGTTCAAGCAGGTCTTATTTATTATTACTTATTATTATAGTAACTAATGGGAATCCAGAGAAAATTAAATGAGTTTCTGAGAGTAAGATTTGTCACAAAAACAAGAAAAAAGTCAATTTTCCTGTGTAAAGCTGAACTAATAAGTAACTAAATAACACATATTTCAACACATTTTTGTCGGATTGACTTATTACCGTTTGAATATCGTCATCGAGATATGTCGAAAAAATATTGAGATCATCATTTTTGTCAATATTGCACAGCCCTATCTACATGACCAATATTTAGCCTGTTTTGTCAAGTCTGTGGCAGTCCAATAGTTCACAATTATGACAATATAACAGGTAGGTAGTTCCCAAAAAACAAAAAAAGTTCAAGGGACTGTACCTGATTTTTGCATCCTAAAAATGTAAACAAACAGAAATAATTAATTTTAACCTTTTTCCTTCAGTCTACATGATTTCCTCATGTAGCTAATGCATTCTGAGCTTCAGAATTGTTCATCATGATGAGTTTTAATGTTTTTTCACAGCTTTTAACAGCGAGGTGAGTCACTATGCTAACAACAGTTAGCCACAATGCTAAAAACAAAAACAGAAAAAGCTGCACACAAACAGGATTTTATTAAACATAGACAGGACTTTGGGGACTAATTTCCACCTGAATAGATACATTAACAAGACATCAGTGCTAGGGGGAAACTGCTTTTAAGTTATCTTGTTGCAAAAAAATCGAGTACAGTCCCTTTAATTCTGATGCATGTTACAAGTTTCCTGTAGCTGGAGAAAATGAGAATATATAATTATGTTTTTGTTTTTTTTTATCTCAGGCTGTTAACTAAAATCAACCTACAGAGTCTATCGCTCACATGTGAATCGATCTGAGTTCTAGCAAGTCCAACTACCAACATGACGACCAGTGGCAGCAGCCGATTTGGTAATTATCTTACTATTTTATTTTCTAACCCTTTTGATGTAACACAGGCACCTAATTTGTGAAACTGACGCTGTCTGAAATGTATTATAGGCATACATTTCAGACTTGTTGCTGCAACATTCCCTCCTGTGTTGGACTATGGAGATCTTTTGTATAGACATGCTCCAGCCCAAGCTTTGCGTTCACTGGATTCAGTGTTTCATGCTTCTTTGCGCTTTATAACAAACTGTGGTGCACGGACCCATCACTGTGATCTGTACTCTCGTGTTGGATGGCCTGCTTTAGCCACGCGACGGCTCACACACTGGTACAGGTTTATATACAAAGCACTTGTTGGTCTACTTCCTTCATACCTGAGTGTGTATCTTCAGCGTAGGCCTCATGGACCTCATCAGTTGCGTTCTCAGGATGTCTACACATTGATTGTTCCCAATGTTAGAACAGAAAAGGGAAAAATGCCTTTCCAATTTTGTGCTCCCACAGATTGGAATTCTTTACTAAGAGTTTTTAAACTCCAAACTCTTGTCTCTATGACTCGTTTTGACTCTGTTCTGAAAGACCTGGAAATGCAATCATTAACCTGTAACTGTTTTTAACTATGTCCTTTTTGTTTGTTTTAAAATGAAGTCTGTGTTTGGGTTGTGTGTGTTGGAGCCTCTTGGCCAGGACTCCCTTGAAAAAGAGATCTTCGAATCTCAATGGGACTTTCCTGGTTAAATAAAAAATATATATATATACATGCTTAAATATGAGATGTTATATTCTTCAGCCCTGCTTGTGACCACTTAATCAATGCTAGCCGGAGTTAGCTTAGCGCTATGCCTTCACAAAGCATTCATAGAGTCAAACGTTTGATTAAACAGCCAAATGAAAAACTGATCATTAAGAATTCCTGTTTTTGGTTAGAGGGAGCTGAGGTCGATGTTCTGATCATGTTTCAGTCGTGTCCAGTGGAGTTTTGCTCAGAACTTTGAAAATATAAAACAGATTGTCAAAAATTACAACTGGCTAAAAGCTTGGGCTGTGTAGAACATTTGTATGGATTACAGATTACAACTATTGTGTTTTATTTCACACTGATGTGAAATGTTATTTAGACAAGAGAGAAGAGAGAGCTTTGCCTTTTCAACAGATCATCAGCCGTGAGTGAGCGTGTTACGAAAACCTGGTTCTTGTGTTTGTGTGTTATGTTACATTTTATAAAAATATCCTAATCATTTTCTAGGACAACATTTTATTTGTCTGTTTTTCTCATTTCCCATGAGAGATTATAAAAGTACATTATACACTAGGCCGGTTGTTTTGCAAAAAGCTAGCTTAGTTTGTAGAGTTAACAACATCAATGAAATGAAATATAGATTAGCATTGGCATTAGCTTGGAGACAAAAACAGCTCATTGGGTTTTCTCCGGTGAAGTGTTTCTCTCGTGTGTGAGAAGCTCTGAACATGAGACGGTTGATTGTGTAACTTGTGTCCACTTTGCATCAATCAAATATTTGATTATTTTAGGTCATTTCACCTGATTCTCCATGAAGAATGAAAAGAACAATCCGCAGGTATGTTCAGACCAGAACTAGCCTAGCCACAGCTCTGTGCAAAAGGCCTGTTGGCACTTTAAATGTACGATAAACACTAAAAGGTTTGTAAACTCAACAGTGACGTGTAAAGAGGCTCTGGTCGCTCTGGATCATCGCGGGCTAATGCTAACGGCTCCAGAAGCTACAGGACAAGTTTAGATGATCAGAAGCATCAAAGTCAAACTGCAGTCTACTGTTTTACGTCTGTTTGGGTTTTCCATTCTTGTCTTGACAAATTCTGATGTATTTGTTTCATAAGAACAAATGACCTTTGCTTATTAAAACATGACTTTTTAAATAAATAACCCATACTGATTGGGGGTGTAATAGTGTACGTCGTGAATCGTTTCGGTACAGCACGCTCGGTTTGGAGAAAAGTGATTTAGGGCAGATCTAACGTTCACACGCGACTCGATTCTACAGGAACACTATTCAGCGACGCTAGTTTATATTTTAGAGTTTTAAGAACTCAGTACTGCCAATCTCTACTTCAGTGGTTCCCAACCTGGGGGGCAATTCCAGGGGGTCCCCAGAGCTTTGTCTGGTCAGAGGGTCAAGTTCTAAAAGTAGTTATAAGTGCAACTTTGTTAGTAAAAAACACAAATCTAAGCCCTAAAACACCACAAGAGTTTATTTGGCTGAAATCAATGTTTTTAATTCTAATTTTCATCATACACTAACAGTTTAGAGGCCACGGGTTTAAACAGGGATTGGGAACCACTGTTCTACTTTATTATTTTTTCCACAAAAATGTCATGATAACTACCAGGTAATAATGTGATAGTATCAGGTAATTACCGGATACTATCAAATATATATAATATCATACATCTGCATTTCCTCTGAAAGCTGAAAAGGCTGCAGGTGAACAGTTGTTTTAGAACAGCTTTATCTGGTCCACTTTAACCTTCAGCAGCCTGGCCTGGTTTGGTTCTGTGAGTGAGATGACTAAGAGCCCCCTACAAAAGATCATCAGGATGAGTGAAAAACTTATTGGAGCGCCACAAATTCATCTGGGAACAGTTTTCCAAACACTGGCACTAAAAAAGGGCTTCTGTTCTCTGCTCAGACTCCACTCACAGCCTCCATGATCAGAACAGACTGCTCCATCTGGAAGAAGGTTTATGTCTCCTTCGTCTTAAAAACTTAATGAGCAATGTCCTCCTTTGTGCCAACATCTATTAGACTTTTAAATAAGCATTGATTTTACTAATCATCTTAGGTTTGATTTCTTGTCTTAACTTTTAATCCTTTATTTTAATATTTTTAGTAGTATTGTATGTTTTTACGTGTGTTCAGACCACAACTGCTTTTTTTTTTTTAATATATATAAATATATATTTTTTTGTATCACGTATTACCTAATAGTATCAGGTAATGACTTGATACTATCATGTTTTTACCTGATACTTTTTTTTTCTTTTAAATATTTGTATCACATCATTACCTGATAGTTATCATGACATTTCGTGACAAACTGAAAAAATAAAGTGGAGATTGGCAGTACTGAGCCTCCGTACTTTTTCATTCTGATTTTCTTAGCTCTGTGTGAATATTTCTGATCCAATTATACATGACTCAGCTCTCGGAAACACTTCAGAATCGGTGCATGAAAAAGACGAACATTTGGACTCACCGCTGCTGGATTCCTCTGCAGCACACACAACAGTTGCAAGGCTTTCTTTGAGTCAAATCCTGCACAAACATATTACAGTGAAACATACGTATATTGACTCCTCCAATGGTCCTTATTTTTAGCTAGTTTTATAGGCCGTATTTGAGTTGAATAGCTAATATTTTACCGCCTTTTCTGAAGTGAAAATGCACCGAAAAGAATTGTGAAAACTGAACCGAGTATGACTTTAGCGTACCGTTACACCCCTGTTACTGTTTTATGTGGTTGAATGGGGAATGAAGTCGTCAATGTCAGATCTTGTCTAAGACAGTTAGCCATTCTTGGGCCAATTTCAGTGAAGCAAAAAAACTACAAAGCAGAGCTGAAACTGAAACACCGGCATCAAACAATTCAACACTTTTGATAACGTTCATCCCTAACATCTACAAGATGTCAGCAGAAAACCAGCTTTTCTCTCTGCACCACAAACACTACTGGTCCATCTCCTCTGTGTTCAGTCCTGTTTTGTCCAAGTCCAAAGTGGGATCGTCCCATGAAGCACTCTGTGAGAAGAGCTTCCTGTGAGTCTTCATGTGCTGGTTTAAATTACTTCTCTTGGTGAATCCGTGGTTGCAGACGGAGCAGCTGTAAGGTTTCTCGCCAGTGTGCGTCATCATGTGCGACCTCAGATTGGACGTGCTGGAAAAGCTCCGATCGCAGGCCGAGCAGCTGTAAGGTTTCCCGCCGGTGTGCGACCTCATGTGGCTGGTGAGTCCGCTGATCTGGATGAACTCCTTGCTGCAGATGGAACAGCTGAACGGTTTCTCCCCCGTGTGCAGCTTTAAGTGGCGGCTCAGTCCGAAGTGCTGGGCGAACTCTTTGTTACAGAAGGAGCAGCTGAAAGGTTTCTGGCCCGAGTGCAGCGTCATGTGGCGTTGCAGGCCGGTGAGCTGACTGAACAGCTTCCCGCAGACTGAACAGGTGAATGGTTTCTCGCCCGTGTGTGTTCTTTTGTGAACGTTCAGATTTCCCAGCTGCGTAAATGTTTTGTTACAGATCGAACAGCTGAATGGTCTCTCTCCGGAGTGTGTCCTTGCGTGTAAACCCAGCGCAGACTTCGTGGAAAATGTTTTCTCGCAAACCGAACAGCTGTGAGGTCCGTCGCCGGTGTGGATCTGAGCGTGTATAGCTAACGCGCTCTTGTGGGAAAATGTTTTGTGACAGACTGAACAGCTGAATGGTTTCTCTCCTGTGTGTGTTCTGATGTGGATGCCTAAATAAAACTTCTGTGCAAATGTTTTGTTACATATCGAACAGCTGTAGGGTTTCTCGCCCGTGTGTGTTTTGCTGTGCACAAGTAGAGCGCTCTTCCGTGCAAAGCCTTTCTTACAGACGGAGCAGCTGAAAGGTCTCTCTCCTGTGTGAACTGTCATGTGTCTTTTAAGCTGACTTTGAATATTTTCTTACAAACGGGGCACTGGTGGGTTTTGCCTTTAGTGGTTTTGGTTGATTCTGACTTGTTTCTTGTCTTCACAGAGTCACTGGTCCCGGGCGAAGACTTTTCTCCATCATCTGAACAGTTTAATGGAGCTTCGCCGTCCTCGTCATTGTCGGAAGAGTCGTCCGTGTCGTCCTCAGAATCTGTGCCGGTGTCTTCGTCCTGTGCTTCCTCGTCTTTGGGCTCAGTTTGCGGAAGCGTTGAGGAATCTTCTGTCTTCACACACGTGTCACTGGACTCTGGGGCGCACCTGAGGAGGAACAAACAATAATGTCGATCATATCACAGTATTATTCAGTAAACTGCTGGTATATGTCAGGCTGTGAATTCCTTGGCTTTAAATCGCTGCCTAAAAAAAGCAGACAACAGAAACACCACACGTGCCACATGTACACTCCCTATAATGACACAAACTATGCTTCACAAACGGCAAAAACACCACAGGGCCTATTCACATCAAGAGCTAAATCCAGTTGTCAAAAGCTGACCAAACTTTCAGAGAGAAACAAGCAAACTCATTCTTTCAATAAAAAGTTAATAAAAGAATTGATTCATTAGAACATTGTGTGTTGCTGCATAATAAGTGTTAGGGGTTTTGCCATAATGTGTGTTTTTTCTTAGATTAAAGTGAGGCTAAACACAAGTTCAAAGATTAACTCCGCCCACAACTGCGCCTCAAACAGGCTCGCAAAAGTGGGAGATTCCCGGAGGCCTTTTAAGAGACGCCCAGTGGGTGTGAACAGACTTTGATTGACAGCACCAAATATGAACAGTGAGCTTGGCAAATGATGTGACGGAGCAGTCCGGGTCCTGACCACTGACAGTCTATCTGAGGAAGCTGTAGGCCTACTAGTCTTTGCTTACTTGCACGTCAAGATATTTTTAACTTTACAAAACATACAGTATGTATTAAACCTTTGCTTTATTCTACATAGGCACATGAGCTCATGATGTGGGCATTTTCTAAAAATGAATATGAAAAACACTTCACTGACACGGGATTCGAACCAGCGCATCATTGTACAAGCAGCTGCACTCCGCACCACTCACTCAACAAGCTGAGCCAAACGACTGTTGATATCAATGCGCAGCGAGTGATCGCTCTTCAACACTCCTCCGCAGCAGCGGTGTCAGGGGGAGGAGTTTATTTATTTCCTCTGGGCGGTTCGTCTGCGCGTCAAGTCACTGTGACGTCAGAGGGTACTAAAAATGCACTGACAGTGTTTGCCCATCGGCAGTACAGCCGCTGTTTTACACACATAACTGCAAAATGAGCGAGTTTGCACAAAAATGTCCAAATAAGGCCTGGAAACAGTAGATAATTCATTTTTGACCCCATATACACAATCTGACAGTGAAAAAAAGTTGATTCTGAGTTTAGTTTCTCTTTAATAATGACTTTTATACATGAAAATATGCTCAAAATCTGTTTCCATTACTGTAAATAAATTGATATATTTTTATAAATCAAACATGAAAACATGCTATGCTTCATTCCCTAAAATTGCAGTCCAAAAGAGACTTAAAAAAAGAAGCCCAAATTTGCTAAAAAGACTTGGATTTGGCAACTCTAAAACTAAGAATAATAGGTTGAAAAAAAAAAAAAAATCTAAATTTGAACAGACAGATGCATCAAATAGAGGAAAAAAAAAGCAGATTGTCACAGAGATGAGCTCACAATTCGATTTTTATCACAATATTGCCCAGTTCTAGCTGAAAGTCTCCCAAACAAAGAGCTGACATTCTTTAACAGAAGAAACTAAGAAATAATAGGTCCAGACTAGGGCTGGGCGATACGGCAAAATAGTATTATCACGATTTTCCTGGAGACTGATCACGATTTCGATTTGATCACAATTCTTGTAGACTATTCTCTTTTGCCTTTGAAGTAAATACAAACCTCTGCTTTTTCTAAAAAAGTTCTTCTCTGCCGTGATTGGTTAAATCCAGCTGTCACTCACTCAGAGCAGAACAAAGACTGACCAGTGTCAGGTTTTCAGAGAAAAACGTGACGAAGCCTTTGAAAAAATGTTTCAGTTCGATTAATTAGAACATCGTGTAATAAAACAATGTTGGCCTTTCTAACACTAATAATAACAGCTTTTAAAATATGCTAAAATCCATGTTTTAATCATAAATAGATATATTTTTGTAAATCAAACCTACAAATTTGCTAAAATTCACCTGGAACTTGACTTGCAGCTGCACAAAACAAATCAACACATGACCTTCAAAATTCACAAGTCTATGAAAAACAGACGTCCAAGTTCGTTATAAAGGTTGTTGTAGGTTGGAAATAACTGTCTGTATTTTAACAAACAGATAAATTAAATAGAGAAATGGGAAATCACGATTTGACGATTTCACCAAAAAAGCAAACTGTCCCAACAGTGAGCTCAGCATTCAATTTTTATCACGATATTGCCCAGCCCTAGTCCAGAGTTGTGTTGGGAGTAGCGGCGTTAAAATCTTCAAATTACTTTTCCGTCAGTGATAATGTCGTTATAGTTACTGTTAATGTAACATGTGTCGTTATGTGACTGTGAGCAGAGCCGCTGTCGTCTCCAAACACATAATATAATCCATACGTTCTCCTGCTCATCGCTCCAGTTAAAAGCATAATCCCAAATGCAAACCGCTGAAAACAACAATAAAAATGTATTAAGGCTGGGCACTGTTCGATTTTTTTTCTATACCAGAATTTTAACAGTACTTGTTTTTCAAGACCGGTTCTTTAACAGTTGTTTTTTTTTTTGGTTCTTGCTTATTTTTAAATGTTCTTTATAAATTGTGTTATCTACAGTATGTGACTTGTCCAGGCATACCTGTGCTGATCACAAACACCTGCTGTCAAACCAAACCACACTGCTCACACTCCTCCTTTCACCTTTCAGCTCTGTTTGAAATGCGTTTGCGTGGGAGTTGACCCTTCTTGCAAGAGGCGAAACAGCTCTCACAAAAGCTTGGAAACTGCCGAGACACCAAAAGCATGGAACTTATAATCGAAGCATGAGTCAAAAAATGCCAATTTGACCAATTGATTTTATAGATCAAGGCTTAAAACTTGTGCAGTAAAGGTAAATGGTGGTAAATGATAGCTTGGGTTTACTGTACTATTGCAAATCTGTAGAATGAAAAAGAGAAGGGAACTAACTGGTGAAGAATGAGAGGTATTTATATAACTACTACTTAAAACTTGTGAACAAATCTATAGGAAAAATCAACTGTCAAATTTCAAAGCACTCTCCATTTAGATTGATTGATAAAATACCGTCTGAATATTGTTCAAGATACTTAAAAAAAAAAAATAATAATAATAAGATTTTTATTTTTGTCAATATCGCCCATCCCTAATAGTTAAACTAAATGTCAGTTGTGAGTCAAAATATTATAAGCTAAACAAAAATAAATAAATGCAATCTTCAAATGATTGTTCAAGTAAATCTGCCTGAGTAAATAAATACGTGATATATTCTTACACTAACAGCTGATGTTGTTCCTCCTCTTTGATGCTCTGTTCTTCTGGCTCCTCTTTAATGTGTGAAGTTTCTCCGTGGTCCTGGTCCAGACCTTGGTCCAGCCCGGGCCCAGGACTTGGCAGCGGCTCCAGGAGCTCTTGTTTCCTCTGGTTGTCCTCTTCGCAGCGGCACAGTTCCTCCGCAGACTCCGCTGCAGTCAGCCGCTCCTTCATCAAAGCTCTCTGCGCTGCGTCTAAAGACATTTTTACAAACCTTTTTAGCTTTAGCTCCGAGCTTCTGAGCCAGTCCAAGACCGACGGCTTCTCTGCTCTGATTGGTTATTCACACGCCTGTACTTCCGGGAACGTCTACCACCCAGTTTAGTATCAGCCAATAGAAAGACGGAGAAGTTTTTGAACAACCAATTAGAACAGAGAATCCGTCGCTTTTCCGGGTTAGGGGCTTCTGTTTTGGTCTCGTTGTGGTTAGCTTGGTGCTAAAGCAAAAATGTTTGTACATATGTCTCAAAAGTAAGCAGCACCGAGAACTTTGATGAATGAGGAGGAACTGTGCCGCTCCGAAGAGCAAACCCAGAGTAAACAAGAGCTTATTTAACATTAAAAATGTTAAATCCGCGAGTAAAGTTGCTTCGGACAGATGTTTCTCCTCCTGCACCAGGTCTGAACTGTGATCTGAACCAGTCTGTGGACCATAATGTGAAGCTGGAAAGCCCACAGACTTCACAGATAAAAGAAGAGTCAGACGAACAGAGAATCAAAGAAGAGGAACAACAACTGCCAGCGTAAGAATACAACATTTAAAGACTTGAAAAACGGACTTAACATTTGACTCACGTGATACTGTTTAAAGCAGGCATAGTGTTTCCCTTACCATCATACAACAGCACCCACCGCCCTGATTTTCCCATTTAATATGTTTCATTTGAAAGAAAGTATTAATCTGGTTAACAAAACGCCTATCTTTTTCCTTTAAAGCAAACAAAGGACAAACCAGCCTCGCTAAACAAATAAACCCAGTGCAAACGAGTATTTTTATTTTTGAACTAATCATCATGTTCATGTTAACACACATTCATTGTGTGATACCAGTGACTAGTCCACTGACTTACAGTTCAAGACTAGAGCTAACAAACCTGCCTCTTCATAGTGGCATTTCTTCTTTACTTTACAGTTACATTTGCAGGGATATTAGTTATCACTTAGGAGCTTTTTGCTCAACTGTAATACATGAATCAACCATAAAACAACTTTGAGTAGGCTAATGTTGAGAGAACACTCTGTAACAATGTAAATAGCATTTAAAAGTTTGTTTGCTTGATTGTTTATTTGTCTTTTCTCTTTATTCCTTTCAGGTTCGTTGAAGAGTCCGGTGCTGTCTGTGTGAAGAAAGAAGAGCCTCCTGAACTTCTACAAACAGAGCCAAAAGAAAAAGAAACACAAGTGGAAAACATTACCAACCGTTCAATAGCGGCATATTACAGTAAACCAGTAACAATACTGCAGGTTATCGTCAGTCCTCCCACTACAACTTTACTTCCAACTGTACTTCCTTCTCTACCCCCAGTTACACTGTCAACTCTACTCCATACTCCAGTCCCACTTCCACCTCTACCTCTACTCTACCCCTACTCAAGCTCCACCTGCAACTCTACCTCCTCCTACTCAAGCTCCACCTGCAACTCTACCTCCAGCTCCAAGTGTGCCAAAGGCATCAGTTTTACATGAAAACTCTGTGTCCTCCCTGCAGAAGTATCCCTTTGCAAAACGCTCTCTTGAGGAACAGATGAGAGTAAAGGAGCTGGGACCAGACCGGCCAGACCTGTGTCTTCAGCAGAAAGCTGATCGCTCATTTGTGAGAGCTTTTTCCCGCAACTCTTACAAGAAATGGAACTGGCTAACGGGATGTACTGTAAAGAATGTGCTTTTTGTTTTCCTTGTTTGCTTTTTGATTGTAAAACATCTGAAAAGATTTGGACAAGAACAGGGGTCGGTGACTTGAAACATTTGTCTGAAAAGTGTAAACGCCACGAGAGCTGTTTCAAACACATAGAAAACTGCTTTAGATTAAGTATTGTTGGTCGCACTATCATAGTGCAGCAGGACAGAGCTCCCATTACAAAACATAATGAGGACGTGACCAGAAACAGACACATTCTTTCACGGATCATTGACTGTGTTAAGTTTAGCGGCACATTTAAGCTAGCCTTACGCAATAGTATATTTTATGGTCTTAGAGATTTTGATTGTTCGCCTGTTGCTGTTGTGAAAGAGCACCTCGAGGGTTTGTCTAAAACTGTGCAAAACGAACTACTGGACTGCATGTGTTCGGTGACCAAAGATGAGATCATTAGACAAATCAAGGAAACTGAGTTTGTATCTGTTCAGGCGGATGAGATCACAGACCAGGCGGCTCAGTCTCAGCTTGTGCTTGTGCTGCGATACTTGGACAACACGTATCAGCTGCACGAACGCTTCTTTGCTTTCCTCCCGCTGAAGTCGGCCACAGCGGAGTCTATCACCAGTGCGTTGGAGGAACAGCTCACCACTGCTCTCTCAGGTCACACAGAAAAGCTCATCTGCCAGGCTTACGGTGGAGCCAGTGTGATGAGAGGAGTTCAGAAGAGGATTCAGAAGCACTACCCTAATGCACACTACATCCACGGCTACGCTCACCAGCTCCATTTAATCCTGAAACAGGCCACTTCTCACATCCCAAAAGCTCGACTTTTCTTTTCTGACCTGAGTGGTTTTGATAGATTTTTCTCCAAGTGTCCAAAGAACACCAAAGTCCTGGATGAAGTGGCGGCTCACAGGCTGCTCACCTCCTGCAGCGTCCGATGGAACTGTCACAGTTGGGCCGTCAACACTATCTGTGGGAATAAAGAGGAGCTCATGCAGTGTTTCGAGAGGATCAGAGATTCTGGAGACTTTGATGCAAACACAGAGCAAGAGGCAGGAGCCCTGTCAATGCTGCTAGAAAACCCTGACTTTAACTTCTTTCTGCAACTGTTTCATCAAATCCTGCCTCTTGTGGATGAACTGGATTGTACGCTCCAGAAGAACAGAAACTATGACCACATCAGTGAGAGCATCCAAAAGTTCAAACAGACTTGGAGAAAGTCAGGTAGTTTTTTTATCTGTCTTGTTAATATTGCTGTATATATATATATATATATATATATAATATATATATATATATATATATATTATATATATATATATATATATATATACATACATACATACATACATACATATATGTATTACCTTTTCAGAGACTCTGTTCATTCAGTTGCTGAAGATCAGACCGCTGGATTGCAGCCAAGGAAGAGGCTTCGAGTGCTTAATAAAGAAGACTGTGGCAAAATCGGTAAACAGGTGAGAACAAATGCTTTTATGTTTGGTTCAAAACTCACAAACAGTAGAAGGATTGATGTACTGTGCCGTACTTTTTAGCTCCAGCTAATGAAGCCTTTCTCAGGTGCTGATATTGTGGCATGATAGTGTGTGTCATGGCAACCTCACAGAGCCAATAAGGAGCCAGAATACATGGGGCTTAACTGGGCTTTGGTACCAGATTGGTCTGTTATTATTGTTTGTTTCTTGATTTAACAGTCAAAGCAAAACTCGATTCATGTAGAATTGTTTATTACAACAAGTTTGACAGCAGCTATTCCAGAGAAAGTGCCGAAAATATTTCTGTAGGAAGTGAAAGAGAGAATAAGAATTCCTTCTCTTACTGCCTGTGGAACACCACTATCACAGGCTAAGATACGAAAACTGCATCATATCATGTTATGACTTATTATTTGGTGCCTTAATGAAAAGTACCAGTGATCAGTGGGTGTGTCTGTGCACTATATCAGTGGTTCCCAAGTGGAGGTCGGGACCCCTCGGGCGGCCAGTTGCGAAGCAAAATCTGGGGGTCACAAGATGATTTTAAAATGTATTTTTTAGGGGTGTCAAATTAGTGCATTAATTGAGATTAATTAATTACAGACATAATAATCGAGTACATTTTTTAATTGCATTAATCTATTTTGAAATCTGTAACTTCATTGTTTCCATATGTGAGTTACAAAGTGACATAAGGGTTGTTCAACTTGACAACTTAGCAACAAAACACTTCCTAAAGTCTTCATTTTTTGCAATATATTAATATTTCCATCTGCAACAATAATGTAAATAATTAAGTTGGATAAAAACAAAACAAAATCACTTAAGTTGAGTGTTTTTCTCAGCTATTTTAGATGAGATTAAAAATAGATGAATTAGATTAACTAATTACAGATTATAATTAATCAATTTCTTAAATTTTTTAATCACTTGACAGCACTAGTATTTTTACATTTATGACGTATTTATATTTAAATAATTAAATCACTGTTTTAAACTGAAAAACAGTATGTTTGAGTAAATTGTGGTCAAATAAAGCAATAAACTATCAATATAAGCACAAGTAAACCCACTTGAAATGGTTTTGTAACTAAAATGATTACAAAAGTATTTATTTGTTTCTGTGGCGCGAGTTGGTTGCACTGTTATTTTGGGGGTCCCGGCTGAAAAGTTTGGAAACCCCTGCACTATACTAGTGTACTGGCATGCATTTTAAGAAAGTGTTCTCTATTTGTCTTTTGTAGATTTGTGACAGTGTTCTGGGGCAGATACAAGAGCGTTTCTCCTTCACGAAGCATCTCATCAGTGCTTCTCTGCTTCAGTCTGACCGGTTTGCAGAGTACAGCTCGACTTTCCCTGACGAGGCTCTGGCTGTAGCTGTAAAAACTTACCCTGTCATCACTGGATGTAAGCTGAAAACTGAACTGAGAGTCATCTACAACAAAGAGGAGCTGAGATCGTGTGGTGGAGCTGTAGATCTGCTGCACGTTTTAGCAGAGAATGACCTGGTGGATGTTCTTCAGGAAACAGTCCAACTGTTAAAACTGGTCCTCACCACACCCATGAGCACCGCAGAGGCCCAGAGGTGCTTTCCCACCTTCAACACCATTAAAACCTTTGTCACAAACACTCGAGCCAGGACAGACTCAGTGCACTGACCATGCTGTCCATGGAGAAGAAGCTCATCACTGACATGTGGGACTTTAACCACAAAGTCATTCAACAGTTTGCTACAAACAAACAAAGAGCTGCATTCTCGTACAAGTAAAGTGGACAGTGAGAGTTAGTTATTGTGTGTTTAAGTAAGTAGTTTATGAGCTGTTTGATTAAATATTTAGTGTTTTTAATAAACAGACACAGAACAAAACCGGTGTGATGTACCGTTTTAAAATATAATGGAAACTTTAACAATGTGCTGACAAATAATCCTTTTTACCACATTTAGGTACTTGTACCCTAAAGCAGTGGTTCTTAACTTGTCACACAAAGTACCACCTACAATTGTAATTGTTTTTTTGAGACAAAGGCCAACTCAGACCTAAACCTGGCTAAACCTGTTTTAGATATTGACCTTTCCAAAAATGTGCCTTTGGTGAGCCCCATTTTCAATCTGGCCCACGGACTATAGAAGGTCAAACACATTATTAGAATTCAATTCAACAGTCAAACTGCAGTAGTACCACCATGTGTAAGCCAGTTTGAGTCACACGGTAACCAGCCTTGTGCAGGTCCAAGTTGAAGAGATCAGAAAGCAGAGCCATAAAGAATGAGTTCTCAATTAAGCCAGGGTTGAATGTTATTCTTCCAAAAGTTTGAGATCGTCCCAAAAGATGACACAGAACTCAGATCTAACATGTGAGAAAACCTAGAACTTTATTTTAACAAGTCTGCCAAAGATAAAATACTACTTTTGTCTTGAAACCTCTTATAAAAATATTAATTGAATTTTGTGTCTGATGAAGAGCTTGAAAGCTGAAACTTCTTGTGCATATTATGACACAAAGTGCTTAAAGTTATTTACAATTTACTTAAACTTTGTCAGCCACAGTATAATTTTCCTGCAGCAAATAGAATTTTTATGCAGACTACTTATGACCTTACTAAAGCATCATTGATGGTGGAACTGAGCTTGACTGATGTGCAAACTCACCTGAGCTGAAACTTCAGGGAGAATTTATAGAATATGTCAGGAAGATGAGACACCAAATCCAAGTCTGCAGATGAGCTGAAGGTCAACTAGAGCAGTCCCACAGCTGATCTCCAGACCTCATCACACTGATGCAGTAACAGTGCTAAAGACCAACCAAGTATTAATGCATAAATGACATACTCAGAAACTTACATATCTTTTAAAAATACACTTGTCTTCAATAATCTTGTGCAATATTCACATTTTTTTTTGAATTTTAAATAGAAAAATAAAGGCTAGAATGATTTCATTTTGTGTCATGTGTCTTCACAATACACTGCTTTGACTTTCAGAGTCGACTTACAAAATGATATTCTAATTTTCTGAGACATACCTGCACACATTTGTTTCATGCCTTGCTGTGGAATTCTAGAGCTAAAGGAGTGAAGAACAAAAAAAGAGCTGATTTTATGGATGCAAGCTCACTCAGATTAAAGGCACACATTTTATATGTATAAATACATATGTATTTTGGTCCAACAAAAAGATCAAAGTTAAAAATGCTTTTATTCAAGTTTATTTTTTTGACTAAGTTACAAAATCAATATTCATGTAAAGGATGACAGTGTATGCATTGAGTTTTGCAATAAAATAAACAAAAGCAGAACTATGATAGTTCTACTTCAGTGGATGTTACAGAATGGCAGTAGTTTGTCAGTGCACAGGCAACAGTTACTATTTTATGGATAGTTGGTATTTCTCCATCCTCACTCAATAAGAAATCCATTGGAATCTTATTTTGCAACATCGCGTATTTGTTTCTCACAAGTCCAGAGAGACTTTGAACATGAATCCTAACACTCGACATTTTTTCTGTTGTCTCCAAATCCACAGGAGACAGTTGTGCTTTGCCTTTGGTGAAAATTGGTATGTTTACCTGTGCACAACACATTCCACCACTATCAGCACTATCAAGACCCTGAAGTGTAAGTACAAGATCACCTGGCAAAAGATGATTCAAAACTCTACAGTTTTCTGTAATGTGCCTGTCGCTGGCTCTACCTCCCCATGCGTTTGACAAGAAGCTGACGCGTCCGTGAGGTGTAATCCCTGTCAGATATTTCACAGTTTGTTTATAGGATGACCATGTTGCTGCCCTTGCTAATACATTTTTAGGCCTTTCAATAAACATTTCAAAACACTCAACTACCACTGCTGTATTTTGGCCCAAATGTTTCCTAAAGTCCATTGGCATGGTGTTCCTAAGTTCCTCTCTTGTTGGCCAGTAGATTTGGTGCTTCAGTCTCTTGTATAACACATGGATCACTGTCAGGAAGGTACGTGACACTGTTGTTGTAGAAGTTCCAACCTGTGTGCTAAATCTTCTACAGAAAGATTTAGCCTTAAACGCATTAGAGTAAGCACAAGTCTTTCAAACGAGCTGAGGTCTGTGACATTACGTGGACCAGGAAGAAAGGACAGACTATTTCAAATAAAGTCAGAAGGCTCTCATAAGTTGGCAATCCGGTGTAGTACTTCACCGTTTCAGCATTATTCTCAAAGCTTTCTGGCATGAATTTAGGGGAATTCAGCTTTTCTTTCAACAAAATGGTTTCTGTTTTTATATTTGGAACCTCAATTTGACTCTGACTAGGATTCACACATGGTGTGAGAGGAAGAGAGAGTTTGTCATTTAACTCCTGGAAGGTCACTAATTTCACAGAAGAACATGGATGGTGCTCAACATCTGTCTGGGCTTCTTGAAATAAATCCAATTGGGTCCTTGCAGCTTTGCGTTTCTTTTGAGTAGACTGTTGTTTCTTTCTTTGGTTATTCCTGGAAATACAGAAGAATTTCTAAGAAACTATCATTTTTAACATTAACCACATGTCCAGGTTACCTTCTCAAGTTTTGTTGAATCTTCCTGGTGGATTTTTTCTTTCTTGACCTCATATTCCTTAACTTTAGAGTAGGAGCCCAGTCAGGATTAGGTTTGTCGTGCAGATAGGCTGGTTTACCTGTTAAAATAATAATGAAGAAATAAATCACTTTGTAAATTAAACTGATTTACTTTTTCTGTTGCATCATGAAATGCAATTTTCAAACACAGATGTCACTTATCACACATAACTTATGTCAGCGAATTGAACAGTGTTGGGTCAGTTGCTGTGAAATTGTAATACAAGTTAGTAACTAGTAGTTACAAGGATAACATTACAATTATTGTCTTTGAAATGTACCTGAGTTACACTGTGAGTTACTTTGAGCTAATCACACAGTTGTTAAGACATTGTACAACACTAATCCTGTTACATTTAAACTCAAATACTGAATGATTTATAGAAATATGATGTCACAAGACCTTTTCTTCATTATATTTTATTCAAAGGTGGGTTACTTCATAAACTTCATCTTTTCTGCCAAAAAGTATACTGCATAAGCCACAGATAGAGACAAAATCAGACTACTGTGTACTGTCTAAATCCAAATGAAAGACATCTTAGTTCTCTTTAGGAGCCAAAAGCAGCACTTCGACTGGCAGTGCTTGAGTGGTCACCTTCAGTCTCATTCTGGTGTGTGTAAAATTAGTTTTTTAAGGTTTAATTGCAGACAAAAACTAATTTATTTAGGTATTAACTTGAGCTGAAGGATTAGAGAGAGTTAGGAAATAGTTGGACCTTGCTTCAGGCTTTGTGGTGTGAAAATGAACTACTCCACCTTAAAGTTATCAGAGATGACAGAAATATTTACGTATGCAAGTAACTTGAGTCACTCAAATTGTAACTAGTATTATATTGTGAGCATTTGTATAAATAATGAGCTACACAACTCAGCTACAGAAAAGGAGAACATATTATAAGTTACTTCTGTAATGATATTGGGTGCAGGATAGATTGTTTTATGTGTTTTGCCACTAATATGCAGTTGTAGCACATACAATACTTATTTTCGTTAAATAAAGAAGTTTTACTTACCGGTAATAAAATGCTCGGAACAAATTCTTGATGCGTCTGACGGTATCTTATTGCGGTTAATGTTGACTAACCAAACACGTCTTCTTTCCTCGCTCAGTCTCATGGTTTCTTCACCCTCTCTTACCCTGACTTTGGGTATTTTAAAGAAACTCAGTTTTACTTTTCCATTTCCTCTATTCGAACAACCTTTCACCCAACAAGTAACCGGCATGTTTACAGCTATTTTTTAGAAAATGTGGAAAAGCACACGCCGTACGTGCGCCGTACCTATCAAAATGGCGAATCAGCTTTAAAAAAGACGGAAGTGGAGGAAGTCACATGGTAGTTTTGTTCACGTGACACCACAACTTTGTTGTTTTTTTCGTATTTTTTGCCGCATTGCAAAACGTTATTGGATCTAGTTACTAACAGCCATCAACAAAATAAAAAATAAATAAATAATAAACTGTCCACAATATGGCTTCATAAAATCATGAGACGCGACCGCGACAGTGCCACAGCTTCTCTCCTCTGATTGGTTATTTACAACCATCCCCGTGTTTCTATTGGCTGAGAGTGGCGTGGGTGGGTCTGACTCCCGGAAGTTTAACATTGCGATTCTGTTCTGTTTATATAAAAAAATCACTAGTTTATCTCCGCTTTCTCCTCATATTAAAGGACAATGGCTTTATTTTCACTTCGCGAGACAGACTGAAGACGTACGCTGGCTTGTTTCAAGGGTACAACCTCGTTTTGTGGTTTTTGGTTTGTTATAAAGTTTGACTACCTTGACGATAATAAATAATCTAACGTTACATCATTGTTTATTATCATTATTATTATTATTATTATTATTATTATTATTATAGAGGGAATATGGAAAAAGATCGCCTTGCAAGCTATGCTTTAAAGTACGATTTGGCTGTTGTTAAAATGCAGATTTTTGTTATTGCAGTTAATACATCAGTTTTTGGAACCTAACTTTGTTTGAAATGCTTAATAAATACTTTTCCGTCTCTAAGTTACACACTGTAGTTGTTGGTGATGTTATTGTATAGAATACTTAAACATATTTCTAGAATTTTTTTTGTTATGTGGATTTTTTTTGCTCAAAAATACCTTGTGAAAAATGCTTTATTAAAGTTAGAAGGCGCCTCTCCACAGATCTGACTTGTTGGTCCGGTTGTGCCACATGCTCATCGCCATGGAGATTTCAAATTGTCTCCACCCTTTGCCAAACTCTTACATAGTGCACTCAGCTTTTGATTTACTTTTTTGTTAATGATTTTGTGTTTTGTTTGTGTCTTTTCAGTTTGTTGATGCCCATGGCGTTTCCAGTGAACAGAACTCTGGCCAAACCTTTACCCGGTGACTTCATTCTCACAAAAACAGAGGAGAAGAGCTGGAGATTGAGTCCTGGGCTTGGTCTGAACCACTCACAGATTAAAGAGGACCCAGAGGAAGAGGGAATCAAAGATGAGGTGGAGCAACTTTTGCCAGTGTAAGTGTAAAGTTCACATGTGATTATAGTTATAGTTACTTAAAGGGCATCGCTAAACATTAAGTTGTCTGATTTTTTTTGCAAACATTCCGGTGATGCTTGTAATTAATTTATTTTTACAAACTTTATTTTGGGACTAGAAATTAGGAGGACGTCTATAACAGTACAATTTACAATACCTGAGGTTTGAAGTAAAACTAACTAAGTGCGACTTGTCATGTGTCAGCACAAGTTGAACAGGATGAAGCAGAGAATGTGTCACAGTGTTGGGCTGAGGACAAAGGCCACAGATCCAAGATCTGTCCCAGATGGATTTGGAGGACACTTAGCATTTTTACCACATGCTAACTTTGTTCCTCATGTAAAATCTCAATGGACCCATTTACTGTTTGTAAACAAAGATGGATGCGCGCGCTAACTGGTGTCCTGAGTGGCACGGCAGTCCGAGATTTTCAAGCTACGCAGATGTATTATCGTTAAAAAATTGCTAAACTCTCTTTAAAAACTCAACTTAACGAAGGGCAAGCAACTCCAGATCCAGTACAGTTAGCTACCGAATGTTAGCGTAATGTTAGTGAGTGTCCCGATAGTCAGTGGCCTGATATTTACTTATATTTGATGGAAAAAACTCATGTATACTAGAGTTTGACGACGTCATTGGCATGAAAAGCACAGGAGCTGAGTTACCATGACATTGCTTAAGATTTTTGTGCAAGTTGTGTTAATTATTTATTAATTATCAGTGGAGAACTACACCCACAGTAAACTGCACCTGTGACATGATTTTGTGCTGATTTCTACAGAGGCTTATTGCATGAAATACTCCGGTATAGTATATACTTACTTGTCTCTGAGGCCATGTATTTGTTTTGACAGTGATCCCTCAGCCCGCAGAAAGCCCGCGGGTTATAAAGACTGTCAACGAGTGCAAACCCAAGGAACAGATTAGAAAGAGGTCAGAGCTTCGTTTGAAGTCATTGTTGAGTTTTCTAAACGTTTAGTATCGTTAGTACAGCTGACTCCTTTTGTATTGAAACCCCCCAATGACGTAGGCTCTGAACAGGTCTATAGAGCTGTATTGTATTCGATTATTGAAATAATCGCCAAATAATTGAGCAATTAACTAGTCTATATATAGGCTTCAAAAGACGCCCTGAGCTGAGAAATAAAACAGATTGAAAAGCAATAACATATTGTGTATATTTTGTGTTTAGTTCTTTTTATCACAAGAGCAACTTATTATTGCCAGTAACTACTGTTCAGTTACAAACTTAAATAACATTAGCTCACTAAAGTAAATACAAACAACATTTACATTACATGAAGACATTAAAATCTCAAGAAAAAACCATCAAACAAACAAACAAACAAAAAACAAGTAACAATTCTGTTTTTCAACTCAAAATACTTGCAGCGATTTTCAACTTTTATTTGTCAATTTCTTCATAAACTGTTATATATCTACCACTGGACTAACTGAACAAAAACAAGAAAAAAAACAAAAACATGACAATTTCTTTGATTTGGGATTTAACTGAGAGATTGAGATTTCATTTACCTCAGGGGTGCTCTTTAAACCTGTAAAGGAGTTTGTGCGTCCGACTGTGGAGTGTGCAGCTGAATGGACAACGTGCCAAAAGCAGAGCAGGTTAAAACACACTGCACCTCAAACCATGCAGTCCCACTGAAGCGGTCATAAAAAACACTCGAGCCATTGTAGCTCACGGTGGATCATGTGCCTGTATTTGTACAAAAGACACTAAACTTCATATAACCAGGCAGGGCTCATTCATAACTCAACTGGCAGATCACGATTAATGTATTAACACCCTTGATTTACACGATCCTGTTTTGATCCTTTTCAGGGGCGGTGTGTGTGTGAAGACAGAAGACTCCTCACTGTTTTTACTGAAAGACGAGGAAACACAGGGCTACACTGAGCACTCCTCTGACACTGACACTGATGACGACTGGAACGCTCCATTAAACTGTGAAGATGGAAACGAGAAGAATGGAGACAAATCAGAAAAAGACAGAAGAGCTGAAGGGAAGAGACATCAGTGCCCCATCTGTAAAAAGACGTTAAAAGATAATTTAAAGAGACACCTTAGAATGCACACTGGGGAAAGGCCTTACAGCTGTCCGACGTGCAATCGAACATTTTTCCTGGTGGGTAATCTGAATGCTCACCTAAGAACTCACACAGGCGAAAAACCATTCAGCTGTTCCACCTGTAACAAAACATTTAGGCAACACTCTGCCCTGAAGCGACACACGGCAGTGCACAGAGGCGAAGAAACATTCAGCTGTCCAACCTGCGAGAAAGAATTTACCAACACGAGAGGACTGAAAAGCCACATGAGAGCGCACGGGAAGAAAACGTCCATCGCCTGCTCAACCTGTAGCAAGACCTTCTCCACTAAATCGAACCTGCGTGTGCATATGAGAACGCACACGGGAGAGACCTTACTGCTGTTCAGTCTGTAACAAAACCTTTTCCCAGCTGGGTTCTTTAAGCGCGCACACGAGAACGCACACGGGAGAAAGGCCTTTCAGCTGCTCCTTCTGCAACAAGACGTTTTCCAAGATCAGTAATCTGAATAAACATAGAAAAATACACATCAGTATAATCTCTGAAGACTTGAGCTCACACATAGAGAAGCATTCAGTTGAGTGTGTTACTGTTTGAAAGGCGGAGCTTGTTTAACTGACCTGTGTGTTCATGAGATTTTGTTTGGATGCAGAAAATGTGTCAGTTCCATTTTGTCCTCAAAGCATCAAACTTGTCGTTTTATTTTATTTTTTTTTATTGAACACCAGGTGATAGCAAGGTACATTCAATATTTACAGAATTACATCTTTAGTTGTTTGGCTTTCTGGAAAAAGCCACATTCAATATTTACAATATTTACAAGATTACAATTGTTGTTGTTCGGGTTTTAGGAAGACAGGAGTGAGAGAGAGACACTTACAGAAGAGAACAAATAATCTGCATGTGATGCAAAGAGTAGTACTGGTATGGTAGTATATGAATGTAAAATATATAATATGTAATATAAAAAAAATGAGTGTATGTGCAAGACTTGAGATGGACAAATGAATACAAAGCAAGTTAACACAAAGGTAGAGAAAAAAAAAAAGAGAAAAGGGGAATAAATAAAAATAAGGTAAAATAAAATATAAATTAAAAAAAGATATAATAATAAAATAAAAATAAATGAATAAATAAATAATAAAAAAGGCATATAAACATGGACATTATTGTAATTATTGTTTGCTTTGTTGCTGCTTTTATGATAATTGTGATGATGCAAGCAGCCACAGCAGGTTTTTATAAAGTTATCTTCATTATCGCCACTGCCACTATTGCCATCACCGTCATTGCGTCACCACTATTTTTATTTTCTTTATTCATGTCATTATTGTACCCTAACCCTAACCCAACAATAATAACAAAAAAACTTGTCGTTTTAAACAGACGACAAGCATAAATGAAAATAAACATCTTTAAGCAAGGGATCTCAAGCTCAATTGGAGCTTGTGGTTGGTCGAGGCCTGCATTTTAAAACGGCCGGACTATGTTATATTCTACATAAATAAGGCTGGAAAAAGCCTAATCTGGATTATACTGTGTCCACATTCATCATTTTAAAATTGACATCACAGTGTGGGGGAAAAAAAATTCTCAAGTGATTTTAAGAAAACTAAAAAACAAACAAACAGAGGGACGTCAAGATTATTAGGTTAATCACTAACTGATTTTTAAGCCCCAATATAATCGCAAGAACAAAAGAATTTGAACAAAACATTTGTGACAATTTTAGAAGCAAAATCCAAAAGCCTTTTTTAGTTTATTTTGAAACATGAGCAAAATATCAGCTCCAGTTTTAGGCGAAGATGTGTTATCTACCAAATAAAGACATTTCTTTTAACTTATTTATATTTACTAGAGTGACAAAAACATTTGTGATTTTGCCTTGTTATGGATATTTATTTCCAAATATTGGCAATTATTTTATTTTATTTAAAAGAGAGTAACAGCCCGATTTTGCCCTTTGTCTTAGCCGGTCTTAGCGGATGGTCTTAAGTACTCCTCTGTTGGCCACTAGTGGCTCTCTCCAAGCTCTATACTGTGTCAGTCTAGAACAGGCATGTCCAAACTGCGGCCCGGGGGCCAAATGCGGCCCTTGGACCAATTTGTTTTGGCCCTCACACTTCCAGCTAGATTGGCCCAAATTACAAAAATTATACTTTTTATTGACAAATATGAGCAACTTGTCTATCATAGTCGAAAAAACAAACATTTTGATGCCTTTGAAACCTAAAATGAATGTCTAAAGCCTCATTAAAAGTGTGGTTGTTCATTAAAATTAAGTCAAATGGAAAATTTTGAATGATTCTCTTCACGGAAGTGTATTATATGGCCCTCCGCTCCATAGAAGCTTCAAAATGCGGCCCACAGTGAAAAAAGTTTGGACACCCCTGGTCTAGAAGGTGTGGCTTCAGCCAGATGTGAGGGTGCAGTTTCCTTTAGTGAACCAGACACATGCTCACGCCTGTGACAAGTGAGCAGCTGCTTTAGGATTACAGGCAAAAGAGAACTGTAGCAGCAGCTTCAGTTTGGAAAAAAAGTGTAATATTAAAAAACTATTTGGTGAAAGTTTTTAACAACTTTGTCTAAAAATGTGTCTTTTCTTTTACATAAATCCTGTTGACTTCTATTATTATATTTTTTTTCCAAACTGAAGCTGCTGCTACAGTTCTCTTTTGCCTGTGATCCTAAAGCAGCTGCTCACTTGTCACAGGCGTGAGCATGTGTCAGGTTCAATGAACAAAACTGCACCCCCTCACATCTGGCTGGAGCCACACCTTCTACACTGACAGTGTATAGAGCTTGGAGAGAGCCACTAGTGGCCAACAGAGGAATAATTAAGACCAAGGCTAAGACCGGCTAGGACAAAGGGCAAAATCATGCTGTAAGTCTGTAAGTCGATTGGCAATTATTAGTTTGCCACAGCAGGAGGTTAGTGATCTATATCAGTATTGGTTCAACCCAACCTTGGAAAAAGTAAATTTAAGTCTTTTAATAATTCATATTCAATCAAGGGCATCTAAATGTTTCTGTCACATTGACATTTTTTCCCTTCAGAAGTTTGATTTCATAAAACTGGTCAAAATCTAGAGAAAAGTGACGTTAGACAATGAGAACTAAAGAACATTAAAACTGTATCTGCTCTCATTTGTCATAACAACCGTACTCGTGAAATCATGATATTTTTTATTAGATTATTTATTTGCAGACACATCCCACAATATATTTGGGCCACTATCAGTAATAATTAGAAATCATTCTGGGAGTTTGAGAGTCCTGATTTAACCAAACATATGGTCCTGCATAGTTGCATAATATGGCCTCCTGCTATTCTATATTGCAGATAAATCCATTTTAACTACAGTAAAACATAAGTATGTGGTCTTGTGAGCCTTGTTGTGGATGTTAAAATGCACATTTTGGTGTCGGCAACAGCAGGAGGCCGAATATTGAAAATCAGTATCAAGTCAAAAAATCTATATCCTCCATTTTTGAGTATGTCAAGATTATCAGGTTAATCGATAATCGTGATGATTCAAGCCCCAATATAATCGCAAGAACAAAAGAAAAATAATCGTGACAATTTTAGAAGCAAAATCAAACACCTTTATAGTTTATTCTATAGAAACATGAGCAAAAAAGTCAGTTTCTGTTTAAAGGGGCTGTACTGTGTAAGATTGAGAGGAATTTTAATGATCACATATAGTCCACAAACATTTAAATCATATTTATTCTTTACAACATGAATACTTAAGAGAGCACTGTTAACTAGTGATGGGTAGATGATGTCTCAAGGTGTGTGTCACACTTTCCCCTCTCTGTGTCGACACTAGATCACACAGTATTGGTATATATATGGGCTCCATCTGGTGGTTTAAAAAATGTACTGCAGCCTTAGCCTTTTACAAAAGAAACATCATAAGACTGCATTGTAATGAGTTTACACAAGTACAAGGTTGTTTTTTTTTTTTTACATATAAACAATTGAGTGTATGCTTAATAACATATACTATGTAATTAAATAAATATTGCTGTTCTTAGCAATATTCACTCAATATTTGTTCATACTTTGCTTGTAGCAGATGAGCTTGAAAACGTTTTGTACATTGTGCTTGAAACATTTGCATATGAACCGTTGAAATTACATAATTAAATACATTTATATGAATACAGGTCTCCACACATGAGTTTAAAGTGGAGAAAAATATAGTACCATCACAGGTCTTGAACCCGCGACCTTTCGTACCCTGGATCAGCGGTCTAACCAGTCAAGCCACGCAGCTAGTGACGTCATTTGGATGCGGAGAACCAAATAACTGGTAACCACGCTATATTTGTATATATCGTATATCGTTTTTACATCACAAAATTCACAGAAAATCGAGGGAAATAACATTTATGAAATATATTACATGTCAAAAGAACTTATTATTTAGTTTTATTGTTCTTTTTTCCCCAAGAGGCCTGGTGAAGCAGTGGCTCCTCTGACGCTCGTTGCTGCTCTCTGGTGTTGTATGGAACTGGTGCCTCAATGACACGTGATACAGAGTGATACTTTTCGATACCATAACTGCGTTGGACACGTGACTTTTCTTAAAGCGATGCGCTTGGTGACACAACTCGGCTGAGGCCTCGCTCTCAGCACATGTGTCGGTACCTCGGCTCGTTTAGCCCATCACTACTGTTAACCAATCCACATCAATTGTGATACATTTATACGTATTTGAAATGTTTTATTACGGGCCGGAATGTGGATCATTGACGCTAGATGGCATCATGCTTAATAGGCAAAATGCATGTGAATGGCTCCCTCTGGTGTTCAAAAGTGGTATCACTTTGTTTGTTTGTTTTTTTACACAGTGCCGCTTTAAGGCAAAGTAGTACTGTAGTAAAAATATCAATTATTTTTACTACACTAACAAGAAAATGTGTGATTTTGTTTGCCACAGCAGGAAAATAAATACAGATATCATCAGTGTTGGTCCAACTCAACCTTAGTAAATGTTGCCATTTCAGAAACAAAATTCATTTTTCATTATTAAAGCAAGTCATTGAATAAGCTCTATTAAACCAAGACATCTAAATGTTTCTGTCACATTGGCATGTTTTGCATTCAGAAATTTGACTTCATAAAACTGGTGAAAATCTTGAGGAAAAGTGACACTGAGAATGTAAGAAAATTAAACATTTCTCTGCTATTTGGTCGTAAGTAACAATCGTAATCGTGAATAATCGCAAAACCGTGATATTATGTCTCACAATAATCGCAATAACAAAATTTGATATCGTGACATCTCTATTTTTGAGCAGATATAGAAAGGCAACAAAAAAAAAAGTGTAGAAAGGTTCTCGTGCCAAATGTAGTCAGTTTGTTAAATAGGCACTGACAGGGCTGGACTGGCCATCGGGAGCACCGGGAGTTTTCCCGGTGGGCCGACGTCCTTTTGGGCCGGTCCGGTCTGAATAACGTAATACACATCACGTTACAAGTAAACAGCTGCCCAGCAGCCCAGCGCATGGTGCGCACCGGCCCCGCCCACGGCCCCCGCTCATTCACGGCAGAGAGTGATAACTAGTCTGCACACGCCGGTGTCGGTACATTTTTGCGTTTGCGTCTCTGTTGTGTTTGTGTGCAGACCTGCGTGAAGTTGGCCCCCCATTAAACGCAAATCTACACAAAAATTATGTCAATCGTTTGTGCTTCGTTTGTGCTGTTTTGTGCTGCAAAAAGTTTCGTTTGTGCTGCTTTAGTTTTTGAGATATTAATGATTCTTTTATAGGTCAAATTAGGGTCACGCAGCCCCCCATTTAGCTTAAATAAGCACCAAAACACTCAAAATGGTGTCATTTGTTAGTGCTTCGTTTGTGCTGGTTTGTGCCGTTAAAAGTTTCGTTTGTGCTGTTCTGGTTTTAAAAATATGAGCAATTATATTTTCGGCCGATGACGTCATTCTGCCTCCAGAATAATAAATATCGCTCAAAAAACACCAACAAATTATATAAATCAATTGTTTTTTTGTTTGTACTATGCATATTTACTTTTTATTAGCTTATTTAAAATAAAAAGAAATTTATATTTTTTTGCGGCAAAAGTAAGACGTCACTTCCGGCCAGCTGTTCGTAGCAGCGTGAGGAAAACTTGTGGAAATCTAAGCAAAACAACAAGTGTGACCATCACAGGTGAACTAAAAGTCTGTACCAGACTTATATTATCGTTTTTTGATGTATACCGCTGCTTTGAATGAGATTTCTACGAGTTTTCCTCGGGTTAATGTAGATAGTCTGGTCCGGAGGGACGTAAGTGAGCTGGTTGCCATGGTAACGAGTTTATTTCTGTTGCTAATCGGGCCTAAATTATTATATATGTATTTTTGTTTTTGTTTTAACCTTTACCCAAACCTTTTTTCTAAACTTACCCATCACCCTAACCCTTTTCCTGAACTTAACCGTTCTTCTAAACTTATACGTCGTCCCTCTGGACCCTACTATCTAGCATTTACCTTTTCCTCGCGCTGCTGCAGCCGGAAGTGACGTCCCACTATTGCCGCAAAAAATATGTTTATTTATTTTTTTAAATTTGCTAATAAAAAACTAAATACGCCTAGCACAAAACAGTACAAACGAAAAACAAATGATTTATATAATTTGTTGGTGTTTTTTGAGCGATATTTATTATTCTGGAGGCGAATGACGTCATCGGCCGAAAATATAATTGCTCATATTTTTAAAACCATAACAGCACAAACGAAACTTTTAACGGCACAAACCAGCACAAACGAAGCACAATCGAATGACACCATTTTGAGCTGTTTTGGTGCTTATTTAAGCTAAATGGGGGGCTGCGTGACCCTAATTTGACCTATAAAAGAATCATTAATATCTCAAAAACTAAAGCAGCACAAACGAAACTTTTTGCAGCACAAAACAGCACAAACGAAGCACAAACGATTGACATAGTTTATGTGTAGATTTGCGTTTAATGGGGGCCAACTTCACTGAGGTTGTGTGCAGCGCTACGGGCTTTGAGCGCCAGACCGCGCCAGACACAGAGAGAACGGCCCCGACACCGCACGCTCACTCAACTGAGAGAACAGTGCCAACAGGCCGCGTGTAGGGGACACTCAGCCCTCAGCGAGGAGGATGATACAGGAGGCGTGTCCGGGGTATAACGCCTAATCTGCCGCATCATTTTACAAACGGTGGCTTTGATCACTTGTGAAATAAGCACAGCTCAGTTTTGGAACAAGTGCAGCTGACTACACTGTAAAAATAACACTGCAAAAATATGAATTAATAATAATATAAACTTAGTTGGCTAAAGTTATTTGCTTTTCTATAATTGCACAAATTTAAAGTTAATATTTGTTTAAAGTTGATTTTTGTTGCCTTTTTTTTATGTTAAAAGGAATACAATTTTAGGTATATTTATGCAGTTTTTAAAGATTTTTGTAGATAATAGTCTGATTTTTAGTGTTCACAAATCTTAATTTTATTATTGGACTATATAAATTATATAGTTAAATATATAGTATATAATAATATATATATAATAATATATATATATAATATATATATATATATATATTATATATATATATATATATATATATATATATATATATATATATATATATATAATATATATATATTATATATATATATATATATATATATATATATATATATATATATATATATATATATATATTTTTTTTTTTTTTATTATTTTTTTTTTTTTAATAATATGTGTGGGCCGGTCTGAGGCCAAAATTCCAGGGCCGAATTTTTATCCAGTCCAGCCTGGGCACTGATGAAAACGAGGTAAGTGTGCAGCATGTGTGTTTTCTTTGAAGATGTATTCACAGTGTTTATCGGCAGAAAGCCTCATGAATGGTTTGATGAACTGGCTGGCTGTTTTTGAATGTGAAGTTGAACCAAAAACAAACTTCTATTATGGTGGACAAAAAGGTTCAGTTAAAAACAATGAATGTGTCAGAGGTGTAAGTCTACAAAGGCTCCAGATGTGTGTCTGCACTTGAATTTGCATCTTAGTGCATACTTTGTACAATAAATCATTCCATACAAACATGTTTCTCTATGAACAGTCCTCCAGGTCAGACCTTCCAGCTCATGTCTTTTCTCTCAACATATTGAGAGGTGAAATACAAGAGGAAAAATGTTAATCTATTTGAAATTCAATTTAATATGTAGAGAAATGAAACTTTAGTCTGGAGAACCCAAACTGTCGGCAGGTGCAGTTATTTTTTTTGAGTATCTGTACTTTTAGTGTCACAAGTTCTGGTGACTTTTTACTTTTGTTAGATTTTTCAAGAAATATCTACCTTTTACTCCCTATACATTTTCACAACAAGCTAGTTACTTTTTTAATCCACCAACACATTTTTCTGGTCTTAAAGATGTTATTTCTCTAAAGAAATATACTTGGTGTAGTTTAACATGTCTATATTTATTTATTTAATAACAGTTGATTTATTAGAAAAAAAATTTAATCACAAATCTGCATTCCTACTCGCCTAATCGCAGCTCAGCCTCAGACCTGTGAGGGACATATGGCCTGCTTGTCTCTAAAGAGACAGCAAAATATTCTTTCATTCTTGTCCAAAAGAAAAAGAAATAATTATCAAGACTTTATTAAATAATAATAATAATAATCAAGAAATAGTTTCTTGAATACAAAACACTGCCAAAACGTTCTCATTGGTACAATGATCTACTGTATTTGTCACATGATTAAGTTCAGATCAGACAAATCATACTTCATTCAACATAAAGTCATTACTTGACACAAGCCGAGGTTTTTTTTTTTTTTTTTTTTTTACTTTTACCTAAGTAAATTTACTATGTTTTATTTTTGTATTTTTACTCAAGCAAAGGAGTTTCATCTGTACTTTTACTTTTACTAGAGTCAATACTTTTGCCACCTCTGAGAAACAGAGAACCTGGAGTCTGGAGACAGAGATCCTGGAAGGACGTAGTGCAGAAGAACTACTTTGGTGCCTGAAGGGTTCAAATAAAACACAAATCTTACAAATCCACCGACCCAAATAAACCAGCAGCGCTCTGCACTGATTCCGAGCCGGTCCAACACGGTGCGTTCCTATTGGTTGAGGCTGGAGTGGGCGGGACAAACTCCCGGATGTTTTGGTGTGTTATGATTCTGCTGTGATTAGCTCGGAGCTAAAGCTAAAAAGGTTTGTAAAAATGTCTTTAGACGCAGCGCAGAGAGCTCTGATGAAGGAGCGGCTGACTGCAGCGGAGTCTGAGGAGGAACTGTGCCGCTGCGAAGAGGAGAACCAGAGGAAACAAGAGCCGCTGCCAAGTCCTGGGCCCGGGCTGGACCAAGGTCTGCTGGACCAGGACCACGGAGGAACTTCACACATTAAACAGGAGCCAGAGGAACAGAGCATCAAAGAGGAGGAACATCAGCTGCCAGTGTGAGTAAAAGGAAACTGTTATTAGTGGTGTAAACTTGAGACCTGACTTGATAAAAAAAAAATCCAGACTTGTGTAATTTTACAAAAAAAAAACGAATAAAAAAAAAGTAACATGTTCCTCCTCCTTCTTATTTTTGACCAGCAATGTAGACATTATTAATACAAGTTAATAGAATCACAAAAACACAAGCTGTAGCTGATAAGATAAGATATAGCCTACCTGAAGACTTGAAAAGATTAGAAACTAAAAGCAGAGGACCTGGACTTCCCTCATGCCTTTACTGTTGTGTACAGTACTTTACTTTTCACTGGTGGAAAGTATCTGAAACTGTTGAAAACTGACGGCTCTGATTGGTCAGAGCTAAAATAGATGGGTAGAGAGGGAACAATGCACGTTTAATTGACCAAAAGAGGTTTATATGATTCAAAGGTAAAAAAGTAGAGGGTTTGTTGTGAGTTATCTGAAAATGTACAAGTGAATCATGATTTAGATTTTTTTTTATTATATTATTATTTTTTTTTGTCATGCAGTATAGTGTTGTCATGATACTATAATTCAAACTCAATTTTGATACTAAGAAACGCTCTATTCGATACGACTAGAATAAAAAAAAATTCAGCCATTTCCCAGTTTATTGATGACAAAATGTCCTATTGTAACTGCCCAGATAATGTAAACTGAACGAAGACAAAGCAAAACTAGGCTAAATAAAAAAAAAAATTCCCTCAATTTATAATTTTTTTCCCTTCAATATTGATATATACTTTTAAAAAATCCTTGTACAGTATAAACACATTTTGTACTTTTTTGTCTTAAGGGACCTATTATGTCAAATTCTTTTCTATTTTTAACCTTGTTACAATGGCCTCCTTCATTATTAGTTTACTCAAAGTTATATTTGAATTGATTCATTCATGTTGGAGTAATCTTGTTTTGTTCTTCAGGTGGAGCTCAAGTGCTCAGAAATCCCCGTTCTCACCTACCACCTATCCCCTCCCACTTGTCTGTATTTACTTGTATTTTTCAAAAGATTAATACTCAAAGTGAAGCTTAAATGGTTCAAACTGTCCCAAATTCACTTTCCAACAATAAAAAAATTTTTTAAAAATCTGTGCTTTTTACAGTTACATTTTAAACAAAGAGGCGGGGCTTATCAGTTCTGCATTTTAACAGGAAGTCAGTAGAGCTGTTTCTATTTTTAAGTTGTTTAGATCAACTTTGTGTTTTACAATGAACAAAAGGTAAATTACTGATCTGTATATGTTCTAGATTCTTACTAAATATTAAAAAAAAAAACACAATAAGACCCCTTTAAGTTGAGTCCAGGTACATGAGCAGGTTTAGGTTTATTAGGACAATGCACAATTATATGATTCACAATGGCAGAGATGGTTGTACCAGATTCTACTACAGATCTGCAGTCCCACAGAGGCACTACTGGACTTGGTTTTAGTGGTAGGGACCATACAAACTTCTGAGTCGATCCCAGGACCTTTTGCTATGAGGCCAGAGCACTTACTGCTATTTCACCAACATTAGGAATTGAGAGTTTTTGCTAGTTTCAGACTTAGTTTCTTTAGTCGACTGCAGCTTCAGAAAACCCCAGATTTGAACACATTAACATCAGCCCATTGATGCTAGTGTTGAGATCTTGTTTTATTTCTCTTCAGGTGTGTCCCAGAGTTCAGACTGTGAGTGTGAAGACAGAAGAGTCACTGCTTCAACAAACCAAAGACGAGGAAACACAGGGAGAGGACACCAGCACAGATCCACAGCTACACTCAAACACTGAAGGAGACACGGAGCACTCTTCTGACAAAGACTGGGGAGATCCATTCAGCTGTTCAGATGAAGGAGACAGATTTTCTGCTCCAGAGACAAGTGTGAACAATGGAGACGAATCAAGAACAGAACAAGATGGGAAAAAACATTCATCTGCTCTTTCTGTAATAAAGAGTTTACCAAAGTTTCTGCTCTTAAACGCCACATTAAGGTGCACACGGGGGAAAAACCTTTCAGCTGTACCACCTGCAACAAGACATTTTCCACTAAAACTCATCTGCGTGTACATACGAGAACTCACACAGGCGAAAGACCTTACAGCTGTTCAGAATGTCACAAAACATTTTCACAAGTTAGCGCTCTGAAGGCGCACAAAAGAACTCACACTGGTGAAAAACCCTTCAGTTGTTCCGTCTGTAAGCAAGACTTTAGAGAGGTGTCTGGGCTGAAACGTCACATGAGCCAGCACACGGGAGAAAAACCTTTCAGCTGTTCAACCTGCAGTAAAACCTTTTCCACCAAGTTTAACCTGCATGTACATATGAGAACTCATACAGGAGAGAGACCTTACAGCTGTTCGACCTGCAATAAAGCATTTTCTACAAGTTCTGATCTGCGGTCACATGTGAGATCACACACAGGGGAGAGACCTTACAGCTGTTCAGTCTGTAACAAAACATTTCCTTACATCGGCACACTGAACGCTCACAAAGTAACGCACACGGGTGAGAAACTGTTCAGCTGTTCAACCTGCGCTAAGACATTTGCCACTAAGGCTCATCTGCGCGTGCACGAAGAACTCACACCGGAGAGAAACCCTACAGCTGTTCAACGTGCAGCAGAGCGTTTTCCCATCTGGGCGCTTTCAACGTGCATAAACGAACACATACGGGGAGAAACCCTTCAGCTGTTCCATCTGTAAGAAAGAATTCCCTCAACCTTTTGGACTGAAACGCCACATGTCGCTGCACACGGGGGAGAAACCTTTCAGCTGTTCCATCTGTAGGAAAACTTTCTCTCGGAAGAGCAACCTCATTCGCCACAGAGAAATCCACACGACTCTAACTCAGAAAGCGTTTGAACTGGGTCAAAGCTGCACAGAGAATGACTGAAGCTTTCATTCGATATCCAGGGGCGTCGAACTGGGGGGGTAAATGGTGCCAGGCCCCGTAGTCCAGGACACGAAAGAAGATAGATTGTTTCTGTAATGTATTTATTTGTGATATAAATAAACTTTGGCCAAAGAATAAAGATGAATATTATTGTCAAATATTAACAAATTTAACAGCTGGAAATTATAATATTATAAACCAGAGTTTGCAGATTTCAGTGAACAAACAGCCAGGGTTTGACACAACATTATCAGTTAATAAGTCTGCACATTCACAGGGTTTTGTGTCAAATATTGTCAATATCACAGCTTCTCAATCCAGCAACATTATAAGTGTTCATGTATATTTTTGACATAATTTAGATACATTTATTACTTAAAGTGAAAGTGTCTTGTTTTATAGTCGGTTATGATGGTGAAAATCTTGAAAGTTGGCATTGTAAAGCCCTCAATTGTAACTGCTGAAGCCTGCAAAAACGCAATAGCAACACTAATTATGTGTGGAATGAAACAAAATAAATGAATATACAGTATATGACTATTCTAGGAGGAAAGAATAATTAAACACAGAATAGTTAAACACAAGATTATGTTTTGGGGGCTCATGAACAGAGTTTGTACCCTGGGCCCAGATTTTGGTGCTACGCCTCTGCCTGTATCATCCAAACCTGGGCAATCGAGTGACATCTGGCTGCAGACCTCCTATGTCCCGACCTCCTCTCGTTACAGGCTCTCCATACAGTCTGGACGTCCAAATGACCTGGCCCAAATTATTATTATTTTTTTGTTTTTATTGAAAGAATAATCACTTTACAATAAACAGACATTAATGTAAAAGAAAAGAAAACAAATCCTTGCGTTAATAAGAAAGAAAGAAAAAAAATAAAGAAGAAAGAAAGAGAAAAGGGAGGGGGGTTAGGAAAAGAAATGATCAAGATGCTCTCTGGTTTTTCTTGCTTTTGGGTGTAGTGAGCGTCAAATTGTCTGCTTATACTGATCAATTTCGTTTTGGAATATTGTAAACAAAGGTTTTCTGTTTAAAAATCTGGATTTATGAATATGAAATTTAGCGAGAAGGATTAAAAGGTTGACTACGAAATATTTGTTGTCAGTTCTATTGAAAAAAACAAAAGCATGTCTTGAAAACGAAAATTAAAACCGTTGGAGATATGATTTAAAATGAGTCTTACAAACTGTTTCCAAAAATTGACAGTAGCTGAGCATGACCAAAAGAGATAAATTACAGTTTCGTGGTTTGTATTGCAGAAAGTGCATGATTTGTCCAACAAAGTCCTTAAATTGCATTTGACTGGGTAGCAGCGATGTAACAGTTTATAGGAGGCCTCCCTTTGTTTATTTGTAATGAAGAATTTGTGTGGTAGTGTCCATACTCTTTTCCATAATATATATTTTCCGTATATTTGGCACATACGATCTCCAGTGGTGAGTGACATATGGTGATGTTACAGATGTTCTTTTACGGTTGGATTTTGTGCAAAGCATATTTTTCCCACAGTGGACTGTATTGCTGAGGGAACATTAGAGTTTGAATGACTGATATTACCTTTTAAAAAGCATTAAGACTTGGTTTGGCATGGCGTCCATAACAATACTGAAAATCTTTTGGGGTCCACAGGAATGGAGTAAGTTGATAAAAATTCAGAATAATTCATTAACAAACCATTGACATGAAAAAGTTGCTTAACAAAAACAATACCACCATCTATCCAATTTGTTTTATATAAAATATTGCAGTTGTGCCAAATACTGTATGTATGTGGCGAGAAGGCATGATGTTAGATTAATGACCAGGCTAACAGCATTTGCTTGTGAAACCTGGCCCAAATTAACGATCTAACCCTGATCTAACTCTAATCTAATCCTAATCGTACCTGTCTTTGGGGGTATAAATGTTGGAAACTACAGTATATTCAATAGCTAGCATAGCCATGGGCAGAAAGTGACTATAAATGGATTTCTGGTTTGTACGAAAGAGGTGATTTATTTTTATTTTATATTTTTTGAGTTAGCTCTACAACAGCTGTCTGAAAAGGGTTAGGGTTGCGTTCTTATAAATAAGTAAATAATAATAAATGGACAAAAAAATAGATTACATAGCGACGTTTTACAGAAATGTGCTTGCAATAGATGCAGCCACGTGACTAAACTCTGCCGCTCCATACAGACAGTGACACTACCATTGACTTTAAATGGGGAGAAGCCTGAAAAATTTGCTTCTGTGGTTTATCTTTGCATTAAATGAAAGTATAGTAAATAATCATACGTCTAAAAACTGAACTCTATTGAACAGTAGTGACCATTTTGTGCCTCTCCTTTCCTTTTCAAGAGTTTAGAAACATATATAAGGCTCTGAATTTGCCTTTTCTGTTCATCTGAATCACTTTCCACCTTCTTCTCTCATTCAAACGTTTCCTTGATGATGTTTGAGCTGAATATATTTGACTCTAAAGCCCTGGACATGGAACGTTTACTCAGACTGATCCTTTAAACAATCTGGACAAACACCTGAACATCATTTTGGTTTGACATTTGTCCACTTAATTAAACTTCAGCTTATGCTTTTATTAAACCACAATTATGCTGTCGTTTTTTTTTTCCTCACACTGCTCTGATTATTTAATTTAATAATTATTTACTAAACTTTTAAACATTGACAGCCCGATCTTGCCCCCTTTTGTCTTAGCCGGTCTTAGCCTTGGTCTTAATTATTCCTCTGTTGGCAACTAGTGGCTCTCTCCAAGCTCTATACACTGTCAGTGTAGAAGGTGTGGCTCCACCAGATGGGAGGGGTGCAGTTTTTTTCATTGAACCTGACACATGCTCACGCCTGTGACAAGTGAGCAGCCTGCTTTAGGATCACAGGCAAAAGAGAACTGTAGCAGCAGCTTCTGTTTGGAAAAAAAAACTGTAAATAATAGAAATTATTTGGTGAAAGTCTATGTACTTGACAGACTTTAACAACTTTGTCTAAAAATGTGTCTTTTTCTTTTACATAAAGCTTGTTGACTTAATAAAAAAGATAATCAGATGTGAGAGTGAACATGGGTCAGTGTGAATGCTATGGAAAGGCCAAAGAGGCCATCATGTATTTTTTAAACCATTTTTTATGTGTCAACATGTTAAAAAAATGTTGGCCTCATTTTTAGACAAAGTTGATCAAGTCTGTCAAGTAAATAGACTTTCACCAAATAGATTTCTATTATTGCAGTTTTTTTTTTTCAAACTGAAGCTGCTGCTACAGTTCTCTTTTGCCTGTGATCCTAAAGCAGCTGCTCCTTGTCACAGACGTGAGCATGTTCATTTCAATGAAAAAAACTGCACCCCTCACATCTGCTGGAGCCACACCTTCTATACTGACAGTGTATAGAGCTTGGAGAGAGCCACTAGTGGCCAACAGAGGAATACTTAAGACCAAGGCTAAGACCGGCTAAGACAAAGGGGCAAGATCCGGCTGCATATCTCCAAAACACAATAGTTTATTAACCAGATTAAAATACAAACTGATACATTTATATCTGACTCACTTTTAGTTGGTTTAGTTGCACAAATTCACTTTTTTGGTCAAAATGGCGTCTTGTCTGCCGCTATAATGGCCTGTCATTGATCATGCCAAAATAATCTGTATTCTGTTCACCTCCAATACAGTTGATAATCCTCTCTGCCACTGTTGAAGTCAATAAATGTCGTTACACTAATGATCACAATCAGGCCTGGCACAGTTTTGTCTGTTTATTAAAACATGAATTTCAATCAAACCTTCTCATTAACATTGTGCTTATTCTTCTCTTAAACAGACTGGGTTCAAGCATTCTTCAGGCTGATCGGGTGGAGGCCGTTAAATGAAAGTGCAGTTTTTTGTGGATTACAAAAGGTCCTGTCTCGTCAGAAGCAGAAATCATCACATTTAAACTGGTAGAAAAAACTATAAAAATAAATGTTTATGACCTCCATCTGGCTGGTCACATTCTAAAACAGAGTGGCCAAGTTAGGCCCTCCAAACCGTTAAGTCTGGCACCACCCACCTTCCAAACATTGAAAATACATCTGTAATTTGGCTACATAAACCCTGGTTTGTGCCTGGCTTAGTCTAATCCTGCTTTAGACCTGGTTTGGTCTGGGTTAGTCTTTGTTTAGACCGAGTTAGTGTTTAGGCCCTCTGATGCATGAATTATGAAAGCCTTGGTCAAGATTTTTTTCGTAAGGTGTTTTTCTTCTTCTCAGACGGAAGCTCAGTACTGCCAATCTCTACTTTATTTTTTCCCAGCTGTATCACGAAATTTCGTGAATAACTATCACGTAATTACGTGATACTATCACGTAATTACGTGATACCTATCACGTAATTACCTGATACAAAAAAAAAAAAAAAAAAATTATTATTAATTTTTTTTTTTACATTTTTTGTATCACGTAATAACGTGATACTATCACGTAATAACGTGATACTATCACGAAATAACGTGATACTATCACGTAATAACGTGATACCAAAAATGTAAAAAAAAAATAAAAAAAAAACCAACTTTTTTTTTTTTTTTTGGTATCACGTAATTACGTGATAGTATCACGTTATTTCGTGATAGTATCACGTTATTACGTGATAGTATCACGTAATTACGTGATACCAAAAATTAAAAAAAAAAAAAAAAAAAGTTTTTTTTTTTTTTGGTATCACGTTATTACGTGATAGTATCACGTTATTTCGTGATAGTATCACGTAATTACGTGATACCAAAAAATGTAAAAAAAAAAAAAAGAAAAAAACAATTTTTTTTTTTTTTTTGGTATCACGTAATTACGTGATAGTATCACGTTATTTCGTGATAGTATCACGTTATTACGTGATAGTATCACGTTATTACGTGATAGTATCACGTAATTACGTGATACAAAAAATGTAAAAAAAAAAAAAAAGAAAAAAATTTTTTATTTTTTTTTGTATCAGATAATTACGTGATAGTATCACGTAATTACGTGATAGTTATCACGAAATTTCGTGATACAGCTGGGAAAAAAATAAAGTAGAGATTGACAGTACTGAGCTTCCGTATCTCAGGACATAAAAAAACAGTTTATTTGAGTTTTTTTCCAAAACATTTTTTTTTTCATGAAGTTATAGACCCGTCCACTCCAGTGGACTGCATGCTCCTGAGCATTCAACATAAAACACTGTAAACTTAATATAAAAAATTATAAATTTCTAGTTCTTTTGTGAATATTCAAACCCTTTTTTGTTTTTATGCTTTGACAAACATTTTTGGGAATAAAACTGTCCACAGAATAGTCTAGAAAGGTCCGTAAACTCCAGCGATAACAGTATTGACAACAGTGATGACGAGTGTCTGCTGGAGAACAACAGACACACAGGAGCTGAGGAGTCTGTGTTTTCTCTCCTGTCACTGCCAGATTGTTCTTCTCTTTCTGGAGAACATGTAAGTTGGTGTTGAGCCAAAATCATCAATGAGATTTGCTTGTAACATGTGTCTGAATGTGGAGACAAGAAATCCTATAGATTTCTGCAGTTTCCAGTTTTCTAGAAAAAGAAGCAAGTTTCCATCAAAAGTCATTGTTTTGGACTTTCCTCATATTTTCTCAGGCTGGAGTATGTTCAGGTGCTTTGTGACCCTCTTTCACAGCTCCCTGATTATTCTGACATTATTTTACCTGTGGTAAAAATAGACTGGTTGATGCATGATGTCCACTTCAGTGGACACATGGTTAATTGTTATTTTCTACATATTGAACATAAAATACTCCTATTCCAAACAGATAATCTCCTTCTTAGACACTTGCTGTACTTGATCATATTTTTTGTTCCTGTGGGGCTCTTCTAGTACAGAAGGATTGGCAGGATATGTCAGCAGTGGTTGGCAGAGGTGACTGAGAGCAGCCATCTTGGATTTGGAGGTGCTTTACCTGCAGTTACACTGACTGACTATCGTTTTTTCCCACAAAATGTGAACGCAGCAGAAGTTATTTTGCCGTGCTGAAACACATTATGATGTTTTGTGCGATCCCAGATTCTGTAATAAGTGTTGTCCCAGCTTACACCTCTGACCCAAAAGCCAGGGTTTGCAGGAAAATGTGGTCCTTAGCCCTGATCTAGAACATGAACAGCACTTTCACACAATAACTCCACTGTCCACTTTACTTGTACGAGAATGCAGCTCTTTGTTTGTTTGTAGCAAACTGTTGAATGACTTTGTGGTTAAAGTCCCACATGTCAGTGATGAGCTTCTTCTCCATGGACAGCATGGTCAGTGCGCTGAGTCTGTCCTGGCTCCGAGTGTTTGTGACAAAGGTTTTAATGGTGTTGAAGGTGGGAAAGCACCTCTGGGCCTCTGCGGTGCTCATGGGTGTGGTGATGACCAGTTTTAACAGTTGGACTGTTTCCTGAAGAACATCTACCAGGTCATTCTCTGCTAAAACGTGCAGCAGATCTACAGCTCCACCACAGGATCTCAGCTCCTCTTTGTTGTAGATGACTCTCAGTTCAGTTTTCAGCTTACATCCAGTGATGACAGGGTAAGTTTTTACAGCTACAGCCAGAGCCTTGTCAGGGAAAGTCAAGCTGTATTCTGCAGAGACTGAAGCAGAGAAGCACTGATGACGTACTTCGTGAAGGAGAAACGCTCTTGTATCTGCCCCAGAATACTGTCACAAATCTACAAACAAGAAAGCAACTTACTTCACAAATGCAGTAATAAAAACACATCCTTTTTGAATTCTACTGATGATACGGCACATTCCACTTACTGCCAATCCGTGACTGCACTTTATACACTGTGGGTATACTATTGTGGCCTGATGCAAGATTATATCATTTCACTTCATCACACCATTAAGGTCCACAGTAGGCTAGGACTTTGTTGCTTTAACCCCCTGTTCCTCACTGCGCGGCTCGCGAGCCACATGCGGCTCTTAGAGCCTTACTTGGCGGCTCTCAGCAAGTTTCGGCAAGATCACATTTCACACAACAAGCGCGCTCTTAGTTTGGTTCTTTTTCAGCGCTGCATCCACTGCTTCACCCTGCTGCCCATTGACCAAATGAACCACATTGTATCTACATTCTTTTAGACATGCACGGAGCTGCAAGCTCACCCTTATATTAAGCAAAATAAATGTTTTGGCGATCTAAGAAATGAATGAAGTGACGCGCTCAGACTGTGCCAAATGGTTTTCCACTCCAGCCACAGGACGCACGAGCTCTCCTTCTCACATCAAGTTGCGTATCTTTGAACAGCTGTAGTAAAATGTCTCGCCCACACACAGACTTGTAGTGGACATATTCTGAGAGAGAAGAGTCTAAACTCTGTCCAGTTTTTATTTCGTATTGATAGGATCAATATTGGCGGAGATAATTAGTTCTAAACACTTTAAAAGTTGATCGGGAAAAATCTAGTCCTACACGCGCGTTCGCCAACACCGCAGTCCAGCGGAGAGTTTTTCCACAATTAAACTTTGTTAAATAGTGTCCGCAAAGAGGTATAGGTTTATTTCATGTATGACTCTGGCCAAAGGGAGAAAAACACACTTGTCTTGTCTCTGTGTCAGCGCAGCAGCAGCATCAGTGGAGGTGTGAGAAAGGCAGATGAAGGGGGCGGAGCTAGCACGTCACAGAGTGAACAGAGACGCATCAGTTTAATTTTTATTTAAAATAATACGAATGAAGTGTAGACATATTGAATAGTAAGTACAGTGTGGTTGGGTTGGTTGGATAATGTGATACATGTTAGATTTAAACTACATCAGGCTCATAATGCAAAACACTGTTTAAAAAATGACAACAAATGTTTGTAATTTGCTATATTAAATGTAAATTGACCTGACCGTAGTAATATAAAATTTATATTAAAGAAGCTACAAGTCAAATTGAAATCCCTATTTTTATAACACACAAAATAATATTTAATTTGAATTTAAATTAATTTGTATCTGCACATTTGTGCTTTATTTTCACACATACAAACACACATTTGAGTTCCATATTCTAGTCTGCGCTGGCCTGTTTTTTGTTTGTTTTTATGTTTGATGTTTTGCGGCTCTCCCCTTCTCTTTGGTCCGTCAATGTGGCTCTTCTTTAAAAAATAGTGAGGACCACTGCTTTAACCAGTGGCTGCTCTTTGGTCTCCCTCAAACACAGGAAGTATAAAAGTGAACATGTCAGTGATTGTTGTCATGTCTGTGATCTGAACTCACAAATCCACATGTACTAAATCTAATTCTAAGTTAATATTTGACACCAGGTCAAAGGAGGAGAGCAAATAAAGTCTGTTATCTCAACTCGGGCTGGTTCTGGCCCACACACCGCTTCATCTCTGTTCACCGACTGGTCGATTGTACTTTTGGGGAACAGTCTGCAGTTCTGTGAGAGAAATGAAACTGAGCAGAGGCAGGTGTCGCAGGTCTAACTATTAATATAGCTTTGTTCCACACAGAACTGGACCAGTTGGGAAACAAAAGAGCCACGAAACAACCCGATAAACTGTAAAGATACATTATCTGTCTCTGTGTCAGAGCAGGTTTTGATTAAAACACACAGATACAAAGGAACTAACTGTAGTGACGTTTCTCACAACCAGAGGAGAGACACTTGAGAGACTAATGACTTGATATGAATTTGGGTTTGACTTGTTTTGAATCACCCAAACAATGAAAATTTTTAATGTTTAAGGTGATCAAAAATCTAAAAGAATGTTCTGGTTTTTTGTGTCTATTTGAATAATACATATATTTGTAAGTGTAATTTGTAAATATATTATAGAGTGAATTAAATGTACTAAAGACATTGCTATTTCTAAATTGAAAACAACACTCACAGGTGTAGTTTTTAATTCTTAATTTGAGCTGGAATAAGGCCTCAAAACATTGCAATTATGAACCAGATGAAAAGGAAAAATGTAGTTTTATCTCACTTAAATGTTATATAAGGACATTTTTTGCAGAAAAAAAGACAGAGTGCAAACATTTTAATTTACAAAGTAAAAGTGTTACTTCTGACCTGCTCCCACCTCTGCTAACTACATTTAACAAAGCTGAACAAATGCACTTGTTCTAAACCTTTACTCACCTGTTTACCAATATTCCCATAGTTGTCTTTCTTAAGCATTCGACGCTTCTTCTTTGGCTCCAAATCAACCGTTTGTTCTTCGGCAATCACATGAACAGAGTCTCTGAAAGGGTAAGATATATCTTTTAAACTGTGACAATGTAAACAGAAATATTAACAACATTAACAAGTCTAAACTACCTGACTTTCTCCAGGTCTGTTTTGAACTGCTGGATGCTCTCGCTGATGTGGTCATAGTTTCTGTTCTTCTGGAGCGTACAATCCAGTTCATCCACAAGAGGCAGGATTTGATGAAACAGTTGCAGAAAGAAGTTAAAGTCAGGGTTTTCTAGCAGCATTGACAGGGCTCCTGCCTCTTGCTCTGTGTTTGCATCAAAGTCTCCAGAATCTCTGATCCTCTCAAAACACTGCATGAGCTCCTCTTTATTCCCACAGATAGTGTTGACGGCCCAACTGTGACAGTTCCATCGGACGCTGCAGGAATTTAAATTTAAATTTAAATTTAAATCAAAATCAAAATTAAAAGGAGGAGAACCAGCTTCAGGACGAGCCTGTGAGTGATAAACTAAACCCGAGAGTCTGTGATCTGAACCAGTGTGTGGACCCGCCGCATGTGAAGCAAAAAACTCCACAGAAGTTTTTAACCTTGTTATAATGACCTTCCATCATCATTAGTTTACTCAAAGTTATATTTGAATTGATTCATGCATGTTGGAGTATCTTGTTTTGTTCTTCAGTTGGAGCTCAAGTGCTCAGAAATCCTCGTTCTCACCTACCACCTATCCCCTCCCACTGTCTGTATTTACTTGTTATAATTCAAAAGATTAATACTCAAACAAAATGTTATATTATTATACTTATTCATATATTTTGTGCTTTAAAAAACATACATATATATATATATATTTTTTTTTTCTTTACTCAATGTTCTTTGTTGCTGTTATTTTTACCCCCCCCCCCTTTTTTTTTTTTTTTTTTTAATTTATCTGTTTTTTAATTAATTATTTATTTATTTTTTTATTTTCCTATTTTTTTATTTTTTTATTATTATTATTTATTTATTTATTTATTTTTTTGTTGTTGTTTTGTTTGTTTTGTCATTGCTGTCACTGCCACTGCTGTTTTTTATTATTATTATTGTTATTGTTATTGTTGTTATTGTTATTGTTGTTATTGTTATTATTATTAGGCCCGAGCCGAGTGACGAAGTCCCCGGCGAGGGACTATTTGTAATTGGACTTCGGGGGAGGAAAATCGCGAAGACGAAATAGTAAACGACGACGCACGTGCCCGGGAGTGGTGTCGAAATTAGAACTCAGTGAGCTCTAAATTTGAGTGAAGACCGCGTGAAAAAATAATGAAAGACGACTCGGTAGCGCCCCCTCGAAAATCAAATAACATTGGGCCAATGGGAGCCCGACGCCGAAAAAAGTCGCAGTAAAAATATGAAACCTAGCCCGAAAAATAATGCATGTTCGAACATGAAAAAAAATAATATTGTGGCCCCGCCCCAAATGTACAGGAAGTCGGCCATCTTGGATCAAACACGTCGCTCGGAAAAGCGCATTACCTCATACTTTGGGCCAGCACGTCCACAATTTTAGTCGAAAACACGTCAAACTTGGCTGAAACACTGTAAACCCATGTGAAATCACATCAATGGTTTGGAATTGGAATATCATGCTTGGTGTGGTCACGGTGATTTTTAACAAAATTGTAAAAATTGAAAATTGAAAAAAATCTTTCTTTTTGGTAGATTTTTTTATGGGAAAATGAAAATAGAGCGTTTGTGCACATTTTGACACTGAACGCAATGATATGCATATCAAGAAGGTATCTCACAAAATGACCCAATAGCGCCCCCTTGAAATCTAAATTTCAAAAATTCGTACAGGGCAGACCGTTGGACGTAAAAATCTGAAAAAATTCACAGGCGGCTTTCTTGTGATGGGGAACAATGTCAGAAAGTTTTAAGAGTCTAGGTCTTTTAGTTTAGGAGAGAAAAAATGAAAAAAAAATGTTGTTCCATTATTATTATTATTTTTCTGCTCTTTAAACTCAATTTTGACCCCCTGAACGTTAACGAAAAGTCATTTTTATTTCACCCAACATTAAAGATTGGCGAAAAATTTTGTTTTTTATACAGCAAAAAAAATAGTGTTAAAATGACTCGCTAGCGCCCCCTCAAAAATCAAAATACATTGAACCCAAAAATTTAGTTTGTCGTAGACACATGAAATTTGGCACAGACATCCTTCTCACCTGTCTGAACGAAAAACCCAATGGGAACACATTTTTATCTGCAAGCGTATTGCCATGGCAACGTAAAAATGACAAAAACCCATGTTATCCAATGGAGACGCAAAACTTTTTGAATGGGGAAAAAATAATTTTTTGTCCTAGAAAGCTGAAATTTGGTACACACATTAAGCTCACATTCTGAACAAAAAGTCAATCATGACACGCCTCTATCTTGAACCGTTTCACCACAGCGCCCCCTTACTTTTGAATGGGATAAAATTTTTAGTTTCACCAAAATGCATCAAATTCACCACACTAACTCTCCTCATCACACTGAACAAAAAACCCAATGGGATTATATGTTTATTTGCAAGCGTTTGGCCATGGCAAAGGAAAAAAGTTAAAACCCATGTTATTCAATGGAGAACTGACAGGATTGCCAGAGTGAGGGTAGGGTGAGTGGTAGGGTGGGAATTTTTACTTTGTCCTAGAAAGCTGAAATTTGGCACACACATTCTCCATCCAATACTTAACAAAAAAGCCAATGGAAGCATAGCGTTATTTTAAACCGTGTTACCGTAGCAACGTCCAACATTTCCCATTGAAATACATAGCAAAACTTCAAATTGGATGCAAAAACTTACTTTGTCATAGACACTTGAAAATTGGCACACTTATTGCATTCGGGATGACAAACAAAAAAGCCAATGAAAGCCTACCTCTATCTTCAACCGTGCAGCTGTGACAATATCATAATTTGTCCTTTCAGTGAAGGGAGCAGTATACGATGTAGCTTATAGGGCAGGAGTGCTGTTGGCAGAAAACGCACGAGGACGACAGGCGGGCTCGTCGGATGGCTCGTAGCTCGCGGTGGCTCATGCTCCGCGGTCGCAAGGGGGGCGAGGGCCTATATCACCGCGCGCGGTTTTAATTATTATTATTATTATTATTATTATTGTCATTGCTAATACTGAGCTATACTAAAATTTAGAATTAAAAAAAAAGATAAGACACTTCCAAAACCACTTACAGACAGGACCTGCAAGGGGGAGGGTTGGCATCAAGGATGGTGATACCTAGAACTGCTAACCTACCCATAAAAACCTTGCTTTTTAATGCATAGCATAGGACACCCACACATTCACTAAACACAATACGACAAAGTAATGATGATGATGAGGTGACAATAACAATGGTAGAAATTATAACAAAATTAATAATAATCATAATAAGAATATACCAATAATAAGAATATTAACAGTAATATAGATAGTATAATATAAAGATCGCAACACTGACAAAAAAAAGTGACAATAATGACATGAATAAAGAAAATAAAAATAATGGTGACGCAATGACGGTGATGGCAATAGCTTTTTTTTTTTTTTTTCTTCCTACCTTTCACACATGCAGATTATCTGTTCTCTTCTGTAAGTGTCTCTCTAAATATTGTAAATATTGAATGTGGCTTTTTCCAGAAAGCCCAAAAACTAAAGATGTAATTCTGTAAATAATGAATGTACCTTGCTATCACCTGGTGTTCAATAAAAAAAAAAAAAAAAAAAAAAAAAAAAAAAAAAAATACTCAAAGTGAAGCTTATATGGTTCAAAACTGTCCCATAAATAATAATCTGTTGCTTTTCACAATTAAATTTTAAAATGATCTGCAGTTCTGCAGTTTTGAACTGGAAGTCAGTAGAGCTGTTCCTATTTTCATGTTGTTTTAGACCTTTGTGTTTTACAATAAACAAAAGGTAAATCACTGATCTGCACATGTTCTAGTTTCTTACTAAAAAACACACACAATAGGTCCCATTTAAAAAGGAGCCAGAAGAACAGTCAGAACATCAAAAAGGAAGAACAACCGGTGTAAGATTATAACATTCAAACACACTTAACTCGTTTTCATATTTGATCACTTTGTGTGGTCAAAAAGGAGAACTTCTGGTTTGTGTAACAGTGTGTATTGTAACTCACGGAGTAACACAGACTTCTATTGCTGTTTCTCTGCACTTTAAATAATCAAGATATAGGCTTTTAAAAAGGTTCAGTTGTTGTGAATAATTGACAAAAGTGTGTGGAATAGGTTGCAAAGTTCAGCCTGAGCAGAGAAGAATTCTGCAGCTGTGGCCAAACAAAATGCCTGATCTCATCAGATCTCTGAAGCTAAGCAGACCTGGGCCTGGTCAGTGCTGGGACGGGAGACAAGGAAATCAGATTGTTCTAAAAAAAAAAACCCAGACTTTTCCCTCAAACCTCTCAGTTTTTCCCTCAAACTGGTAAGACCAGTATTGTTCCAGTTTACATGTAAGTGAGCGACTAGAGCTTCAGCCAGGAGCAGATCTGAAGCAGGATGTTTAGGTCTGTGCTAAACATGAGGCTGTGTAGGGCATTTTTTACTTTTAAAGACTTCGGAGCTTTATTGCTGGTGTGGACTTGTGAGAGAAAACTTTATTTATCCTCAAGGATAAATAGATCTGATAAAAAACACATAAGACTAACAATCAAACCAATCTTGCCTGCTAATGCTGCAGAATTGAAGATCTCATCTACCTATGACATCACAGATTTGGGACATTCAGATCAGTGTTTTCTGAGGCTCAGAGGGGAAAGAATATTATCTCAGAGAACCAACTCCAGTTCAGTTTATGATGAGAAAGTCATGTTAGAACAGGTACAAAAAAGTCAATTTTGCATAGCCCTTTTTGAAAACCATATACACAGAATAACCTTCTTCTTTTTCCTTTGTCCAAGAGTCCAGCGCTGTGTGTGTGAAGACAGAAGAGTCGCTTCTACAAACGTAGCCCAAAGATGAGGAAACACCGGAGAAGACACCAGCACAGACTCTGAGGGAGACATGGACCACTCTTCTGACACTGACAAACACTGTGGAGCTCCATTAAACAGCGCCGCACAAAACCGTGATGCAGATTTAAGTTTGGAGGACAGACTAGAGACTAATGCCGCTGTGAACAAGTCAGAAACAGCCAAACGGAAGACACACCAATGCTCTGTTTGTAAGAAGACATTTAAAGCAAGTTTACAAAAACACATGAGAACAGAAACCTTACAGCTGTTCAAACTATAACAAAACATTTTCCACAGCAGACAATTTAAACACTCACTTAAAAACACATACAGGCATAAAACCCTTCAGCTGTTCGATTGGTAAGAAATATTGTATCCACCTTGCTGGAGTGAAACACCATTTGAGCAATTACACAGGGGGAAAAACATTCAGCTGTTCAACGTGTAGCAAAACATTTTCCCATAAGAGTTCTCTGATCGCACATTGAAAAAAACACACAGGGGATGAACCTTACAGCTGTTCAACTTGCACAAAAACATTTCCCACGAAATCTGAACAGCGGATACATCTAAGAACTCACACAGGAGGAAACGTCACATAAGACTGCACACGGGCGAAAAACCATTCAGCTGTTCTT
>CM076407.1:6721595-6919160 GCA_038363315.1 Mugilogobius chulae
TCCTAATCGTGATAAACCCGTTTTTTGATAAACCTTCTGTAATCTTTGTGATAACTGTCTCCTAATCGTGATAAACCCGTCTCCTAATCGTGATAAACCCGTCTCCTAATCGTGATAAACCCGTTCTCCTAATCGTGATAAACCCGTCTCCTAATCGTGATAAACCCGTCTCCTAATCGTGATAAACCCGTCTCTTAATTCTGTTGATAAACCTGTCTCTAATCGTGATAAACCCCGTCTTCTAATCGTGATAAACCCGTCTCCTAATCGTGATAAACCCGTCTCCTAATCGTGATAAACCCGTCTCCTAATCGTGATAAACCTGTCTCCTAATCGTGATAAACCCGTCTCCTAATCGTGATAAACCCGTCTCCTAATCGTGATAAACCTCGTCTCCTAATCGTGATAAACCTCTGTTCTCCTAATCGTGATAAACCCGTCTCCTAATCGTGATAAACCCGTCTCCTTAAATCGTTGGATAAACCCGTCTCCTAATCGTGATAAACCCGTCTCCTTAATCGTGAATAACCTGTCTTAATCGTGATAACCCGCTCCTAATCGTGATAAACCTTCGTCCTCCTAATCGTGATAAACCTCGTCTCCTAATCGTGATAAACCCTGTCTCCTAATCGTGATAAACCTGTCTCCTAATAGTGATAAACCTGTCTCCTATCGTATAAACCTCGTCTCCTAATCGTGATAAACCTGTCTCCTAATCGTGATAAACCCGTCTCCTAATCGTGATAACCTGTCTCCTAATAGTGATAAACCTCGTCTCCTAATCGTGATAACTGTCTCTAATCTGATAAACCCGTCTCTTAATCGTGATAAACCCGTCTCTAAGTGATAAACCCGTCTCCTAATCGTGATAAACCCGTCTCCTAATCGTGATAAACCCGTCTCCTAATGTGATAACCTCTCCTAATCGTGATAAACCTCGTCTCCTAATCGTGATAAACCTGTCTCCTAATCGTGATAAACCCGTCTCCTAATCGTGATAAACCTGTCTCCTAATAGTGATAAACCGTCTCCTAATCGTGATAAACCTCGTCTCCTAATCGTGATAAACCTCGTCTCCTAATCGTGATAAACCTCGTCTCCTAATAGTGATAACCTCGTCTCTAATCGTGATAAACCCGTCTCCTAATCGTGATAAACCCGTCTCCTAATAGTGATTAACCCGTCTCTTAATCGTGATAAACCTCGTCTCCTAATCGTGATAAACCCGTCTCTTAATCGTGATGAACCGGTCTCTTTATGTGATAAACATTGTCTCTTTATCATGACAAACAATCATGACTCTTTATTGTAAAAAAAAAAAAAATCACTATTTCTTTATTGTGACAAACCCTTTCTCTTTATCAAGAAAAACCCTGACTCTTAATTGTGATAAACCCAGAGGGACAAAAAATTTCACACAAAACAGACCTGTTCACACACAACCTGTTCACACACAGACCTGTTCACAACAACTGTTCTCAGACTGTTCACACACAGACCTGTTCACACACAGAACCTGTTCACACACAGACCTGTTCACACACAGACCTGTTCACACACAGACCTGTTCACACACAGACCTGTTCACACACAGACCGTTCACACACAGACCCTGTTCACACACAGTCAGACCTGTTCACACACAGACCTGTTCACACACAGACCTGTTCACACACAGACCCTGTTCACACACAGACCAATCTGTTCACACACAGACCTGTTCACACACAGACCTGTTCACACACAGACCTGTTCACACTACAGACCTGTTCACACACAGACTGTTCACCACCCACCAGACCTGTTCACACCTACAGACCTGTTCACACACAGACCTGTTCACCACTACCAGACCTGTTCACACACAGACCTGTTTCACACTACAGACCTGTTCACACACAGACCTGTTCACACACAGACCTGTTCACACCTACAGACCTGTCACACACAGACCTGTTCACACACAGACCTGTTCACACTACAGACCTGTTCACACACAGACCTGTTCACACCAACCTGCCCCCCCACCGATTCACCTACAGACCTGTTCAACACAGCCTGTTCACACCACAGACCTGTTCACACTACAGACCTGTTCACACTACAGACCTGTTCACACACAGACCTGCTCACACTACAGACCTGCTCCACACTAACAGACCTGTTCACACACAGACCTGTTCACACTACAGACTGTTCACACACAGACCTGTTCACACACAGACCTGTTCACACTACAGACCTGTTCACACACAGACCTGTTCACACTACAGACCTGTTCACACACAGACCTGTTCACACTACAGACCTGTTCACACACTACAGACCTGTTCACACACAGACCTGTTCACACTACAGACCTGTTCACACACAGACCTGTTCACACACAGACCTGTTCACACATAATAAAGGACTTTTGTCATAACACTGTTAGTTTATATCTACAAACTCAAACATCACAGAAAAAAATCTAAAATCACATGAGCAGAAAAATCAAACAACAAAGAACAAACACATAAATGAAACAGGACAACGATCTGAGCAGAAAACACAGACTATCGGAAAAAAATACTGCATATAGACCTCTTGCATGTTAGTAAACATTGCGTCAAATTGTGGTGGGCGGAGCTTAGCCGGAGGCAGAAGAGACGTTTCCTCCATTTAAACCAGTGTAAACTAGCTCGTTTTTGGAGGGATTTTTAAAAACACAAAAGCAGAAAAAAATGTCAGATTCTGGTCGGAGCTGTCAGGATATAAATCGTAACTTACTCTGTGGGACCTGACACAGACTTTGGTGAATTACTTCTGACGGATGGAAGCATTTTGTCTGAGCTCGTGTGGTTTGTCTTGGATCAGGATCTACTCTTTCACTTGTCTGAAGAGGTGATTTTTACATTTGTTTCAGGTTCGTTTACTTTGCTAAACCTAGTAGTGGCTAAAATGTTGTCTTTTAACGTTTATTCATGTCTTGAAGCTAATGCTAAATATGCTAATGTGTGCACTCCCGTTATTATGCTTCAGAGGCACAACATTTAACAGTAATTATTTTCTAATTACTTAGCTAGTCTGACAAAATTGGTTGTTTGTAGCTCTGAAAATCTAGCTCTTGTCAAAGACTTTGCTAAAGCAGAAAATGAGGATCTTGTGTGTAAAAAATGAATGATTGACAACAGAAGCTATATTTAGCTACATTTCTAAATAAAACAGATCAATTTGAACATCAAACTGCACCTGCCTGTCTGGGTAAGGTCAGGCTAACTTTAGACACAGATGTCATAGTCACAGTTCAAACAAAACGACATTTTAACCACGATAAAACGTCGAACTTTTAGTGCGTCGGCTGTGAGTTCTCGTCTTTTTTGCCTCCAGCTAGAGCTGTGACGTCACTGTGACGTGGCATGAAAAGGGTCTATATTTTCAATGTAATTGTGTGACATTGTGTGTTTCTTTTTGGCATTTCTCAACTATCTTCAGCAAAATGTAAATATCTAGATATAAAATATATTTCACAATTCAACATTTACAGTAAAGGTGTATTTTTATCTTTTTTTTTTTCTTGCCAGGTAAGATAAAAACACAACTCCTCCAGATATAAATAGTTTTGTGTGAATGTAAATAACAAACTGAAGTGAAGCTTTGGTGACTTTGTGTCTGAACCAGAACTAAAGCTTCTGAGCTGTAAAGTCAAATGAGAAAACACATTAAACACCTGAAGAATGTGTGAGAGTTTGGATGGTAAAACTTGATCTTTACAAGAAAACTGAACAGTTTTGAATGTAAAACTAAAATCTTGAAAAGCTTAAGCTCAGTTTAGAATTCTGTGTGAGGTGGTTTGCAAATTGACTTTTAGAATCGAAGAACTGTGTCAAAACGTTTTCAGGTGCTTACTTGAGTAATGTCACTCGAAAGGAATCTATTACAAAAACTGTGAAACTCCAAGACCTGGTATAGGCCTACTGTATAGACCCGTTCAGAGCCGACGTCATTTTGGGGGCGGAGCCGCACTGGTGCCTCCGCAGATTTCCCCATAAGTTTCTATACAAAACGAGTAAACTGTACTAACGATATGAAACGGTTAGAAAACTTAACAATGACTTCAAACGAAGCTCTGACCATTCCTAATGTGGGCTAACTAGCTAGCCGCTAAAATCTATAGAAAAAATGAGGGATCACTATCAAAACAAATACATCGCCTCAGAGTCATGTAAGTATATGCTCGGAGTCTTTTATACAATAATCTTATGTAGAAATCAGCACAAAATAAAGCCACACAGGTGCTGTTTACTGTGGGTTTAGTTCGCCACTGATAATTGATAAATAATATACACAACTTGCACAAAAATCTTAAGTAATGTCATGGTAACTCACCTCCTGTGCTTTTCCACAAATTACGTCGTCAAACTCATCAAGGGATTTGTATGATCAAAGCTTTTCTCTTGTGCACATGAGTTTTTCCCATCAAATATAAGTAAATATCAGGTCGCTGAATGTCGGGACACTTACTAACGTCATGCTAACATTCAGTAGCTAACTGTACATGGATCTGGAGTCGCTTGCTGTTCGTTAAATTGAGTTTTTAAAGAGAGTTTTGCGATTTTTTTAATGAAAATGAGCCTAGATAGAAAAGCCTGAGACTGGGCACCACTCAGGGCTCCAGTTAGCGCGCGCAGCCATCTTTGTTTACTAACAGTAAATGGGTCTATATGGCTCATTTTAATCTCATTTCAAGACTTTGCCATCACTGCCCAGTCACTGTCTGTGTCTCTTTTATCTTTTAACATTTGTCCAAGTGTCGTTGCAAGCCTCCAGGCCAGGATAAAGCAGCAGATTTTTATGCAGCAGCAATTAGTGTAAAAGGTGAGCCAGTGCCCAGATAAAGACCTGCTCCTTCTGTCTGATTCGAGTGTTCATGATGTCCACAGCTCATTAACCTGAATTAACCTTCCTGACTCGAGAAGGAGTGTAGAGGAGAGAGAGAGAGAGAGGAGGGGAAGGAGGAGGAGTGGGGGGTCGAGCCCTGGTCCGCGGCCCGTAATTAGGCCGATTAGAGCTGCTCCATCACCGGGACGCTCAGGCAAAATGGTGTCACGACCTGCAGAGAGTCTGAGCAAAGAGGCCAACGCAACAGGACAATAAGAGCTGAGAGAGAGAGAAGAAAGGGGAGAGAGAGGAGGAGAGAGAAGAGAAGGAAGGAAGAGAGAGAGAGGCTAAAGGGGAGAGAGAGGGGGAGAGAGAAGAGGATAAAGGGGAGAGAAAGGGGAGAGAGAAGAGGATAAAGGGGAGAGAAAGGGGAGAGAGAAGAGGATAAAGGGGAGAGAGAGACAGGCTAAAGGGGAGAGAGAGGAGGAGAGAGAAGAGGAGGAAGGGAGAGAGAGAGAGGGAGAGAGAAGAGGAGGAAGGGAAAGAGAGGGGGAGAGAGAGAGAAGGAAGGGAGAGAGAGATGGAAGAGAAAGAAGAGAGAGAGAGAGAAGAGGAGGAAGGGAGAGAGAGAGGCTAAAGGGGAGAGAGAGGGGAGAGAGAAGAGGAGGAAGGGAAAGAGAGAGAGAGAGGCTAAAGGGGAGAGAGGGGGGGAGAGAGAAGAGGAGGAAGGGAAAGAGAGGGGGAGAAAGAAGAGGAGGAAGGGAGAGAGAGATGGAAGAGAAAGAAGAGAGAGAGAGAGAAGAGGAGGAAGGGAGAGAGAGAGAGGCCAAAGGGGAGAGAGAGGGGAGAGAGAAGAGGAGGAAGGGAGAGAGAGGGGAGAGAGAAGAGGAGGAAGGGAGAGAGGCTGAAGGGGAGAGAGAGGGAGAGAGAGAAGAGGAGGAAGGGAGAGAGAGGAGGAGAGAGAAGAGGAGGAAGGGAGAAAGAGAGAGGCTAAATGTGAGAGAGAGGGGGAGAGAGAAGAGGAGGAAGGGGGAGAGAGATGGAAGAGAAAGAAGAGAGAGAGAGGCTGAAGGGAGAGAGAGGGGGAGAGAGAAGAGGAGGAATGGGAGAGAGAGGAGAAAGAGAAAGAAGAGAGAGAGAAGAGGAGGAAGGGAGAGAAAGGGGGAGAGAGAAGAGGAGGAAGGGAGAGAGAGGAGAAAGAAGAGAGAAGAGGAGGAAGGGAGAGAGAGATGGAAGAGAAAGAAGAGAGAGAGAGAAGAGGAGGAAGGGAGAGAGAGGGGGAGAGAGAAGAGGAGGAAGGGAGAGAGAGAGAGGCTAAAGGTGAGAGAGAGGGGGAGAGAAAAGAGGAGGAAGGGAGAGAGAGATGGAAGAAAAAGAGAAGCCAAAGGTAAGAGAGAACGTGAGAGAGAAGAAGAAGAAGAGAGAGAGAGATAGAAGAGAAAGAAAAGTCAAAGGTAAGAGAGAAGCGGAGATAGAAGAGGAAGAAGAGAGAGAGAGCAGGAGGGGAAAGAGAAGCCTAAGTTAAGAAAGAGGAAATAAGATAAGGGAATGAAAAAGAGGGAGAGGGGAGACCAAGAGAGAGAAAGAGAGAGAGAGAAGGGAAAGAAAGAGAGAGAAAAGAGAAAGAGAGATAGATAGAAGAAAGGGAAAGAGGAGCCAAACGTGAGAGAGAAGGGGAGAGAGAAGAGGAAGAAGAGAGAGAGAGAGAGAGCAGGAAGAGAAAGAGAAGCCAAAGGTAAGAAAGAGGAAATGAGAGAAGGGAAGGAAAAAGAAGGAGAGAGAGAAAGAGAGATGAGAAAGAGAGAGAGAGAGACAGAAAGAAGAAAGGGACAGAGAAGCCAAAGGTGAGAGAGAGGACAGAAAAGAGAGAAAACAATTGAGAGAACGAGGAGAAAGATTTAGAGAGGCAAGAGAAGGAGGGAGGGAGAGAGAAAAAGACAGGAAAAGAGAAGCTCAAAGTGGGAGAGAGAGAGAAAAGAGTGAGAGAAGGAGAAAAAATAGAGGAGAGGGAGAGAAGAAGGGAGGGAGGAAAAGAAAGAGAAGGGAGCAGAGAGGGAGAGAGAAAAAGACAGGAAAGAGAAGCTAAAGGTGGGAGAGAGAGAAAGTAAAGAGTGAGAGAAGGAGAAAGAAGAGAGGGAGAGAAGAAGGGAGGGAGGAAACAAAGAGAGGGGAGCAGAGAGGGAGAGAGAAAGGGAAGGGAAAGAGAAGCTAATGAGAGAGAGAGAAAAGAAGGGGAGAAGGAGATTCTGAATCTCAGTGGACTTCCCTAAATAAAGGTCAATTAAAAATTTAAATAAAAAAAGATACCCAAACTTTTTTGGACAAAAAACATAAAATAAATCCATCCAAAATGAATAAAATGGCCGAGAGGCAGTTGTAACACAGATGAGGGCGGCCATGTTTGAAGGGACTTTTTTCTCTGTTAGTTGTTGTTGTAAAACTTACCAAACACAGACACAAAACCTATATTTAATCAGATAAAAGTGACAGCCATGTCTCAGTCACATCTCTGTCCAGAACAAAAACATGAGCTCATGTGATGTAAATCTTTTTTATGTAAAAAGTTTCCTGAAATCTCAAACATCTTTCCACTCAAACAGCAGGTGGAGATGAAATGAGCAGGTTCTGTGCAGAGCTGAAGCTTCTGGTTTCTTCTGCTCTGAATGGAAGCCTCTGTTACATTTGCCCCGTGTTACAATTGGCTCCGGTTTCCCCTATTAGCAATTTTAAACAAAAACCGACAACCTTTGAGATGACATCCAATCACCAATTATGCATTTCTTTCTACAGATCATCAAGTTTAGCTTCTGCTCCAACTTTCTCAAGAACAGAAAGAAAGTAAGAAATGCGATTTTCACGTTTCCACAGCAAAGCAGACAACACAATACTGTGGACAGCATGAACTTGAACTCACGGCATTCAGCTTTCACCGACTTTTATTCAAAATCCCCGTTGTTCAGCTTCTCTCACATCTTCATTGTGTTCACTCAAGGTTTGTCGTCAACGAATCTTTTGTCCTGAAATCAATAAAACACAGATCTGTTGTCTGTGTACAAGCCTATTGTTTTTAGCTCACACTTTGTGTCTGCCTTTTGTTTTCTTCGGAACACTTGACATTGACTTCGACGCATTCAGCTCTTCCATAGACGAGTCCAGTTTGAACAGACAACGTGAAAGCCAAGAGCACAGAGATGGAAGATATTGTGGAGGAAAACTTAAATGGCCATTATTACACCATGGAGCTTTGTCACAGACTCTCTCATGCTCGCTCCGTGTTACTGTGGGTTTCCTCTGGTCCTCTCACTTCCAAAAACATGTTTAGGTGAATTGGGCATCACTGTAAACAAATGAGAGAGTGAACGATTGTCTCTAGCCCTGCGATGAGTAGGCACTGTCCAAGGCAGGGGTGTCAAACTTAAATGGGAGCTGGGGCCGAATTGATCGAAGTCAGAGTTGGTCGAGAGCCACATTTTCAAATATAGGCCTATAGAAAGAAAAGTCTCTCGCACACTGTGTACTTGCAACACCAGTGAAAATTTATTGAATAGGTGCAACTTTTCGGCCTGTGGCCTTCATCAGGAAAATATCTTTTTGAGCATGAGAAGCCATCTTAAATAGGGAGTGGCTGGCAGACTGCGCCACCGGATGCTCCCACAAAGGCACAGAAATGAGTCTAGTTGCAATATACATAATATAGACAGGATACAATTACATATTTTTACATACCCCACATATTAATGTAATACATTTCATGGATAATTATTATACAAAACATTATCTATGTACACTTAAAAATATACAATACACCGAGTCATTTTATTCTAAGTTCATCATTAAGACCTTTTGGTGCGAGAGTCTGCAATGTATCAATCCAATAAGCTTCTCTTTGTTTGAGAAGCTTGTCATGGTCACCTCCTCTAGCAGGAGGAGAGACCAACTCTATACCAACAAAACGAAGAGCACTAACATCATGGTGGGCATCATTGAAATGAGCAGCCACCGGGTACTCCCTGTCATTTCTGCGAATAGTGCTTTTGTGTTCACTTATTCTTTGTTTCAGTTTTCTTGCAGTTTTTCCCACATATGCCAATCCACAAGGGCAACGCAATAAGTAAACCACATGAGTGGATGCACACGTGATAATCTGTTTGATAGGGATTTTCTTCCCACTGTGGAGGTGTTGAAAAAAAACTGGTTTTGAAAGTACTGAAAGTGCGAGAGACTTTTCTTTCTAAAGTTTTGCTAGCCTTGCGCGAGCTTTCTCTTACGCACCTGTCCTACAGAAGGATGTGCTAGTTTTTTCACTTTGGCAAATATAGGCCTATACCTATAATATATTCAGATATGACACATGGACAATTGTGTCCATGTGTCATATCTGACTTACATTACATTATTTTATTGTGCAGAGTGTTCTTCCAGGAACATTTTTGAACAAATTCTACACAATTTGCGGCATTCCAATGTATTTCAGAGGTTTATTTCCAAAGTTTATTTTTCCAGTCTGGCCTGTAGCTCCTCTTTTACACTTGATACACTGGACAGAGCGAGGCTGCAGTGTATGATGGCAGTTTCCCAAAACGGGGGTCGTGAAGCATAATCTGGGGGTCGTGAGATGATTTCAAGATGAAATTTTACAATTATGACTTGGTATTTCATCCATTTTTCAACTGGTAGCATCCATTTCTGATTGAATTTTGGTCATATAAAACAAGGAAACTACTAAAACTATTCAATTGAACTCAATTGTAATGGTTTTTCAACTTGAAATGATTACAGAAACGTATTTTATTTAGCTGTGAGGGTCGCAAGTTGGTTATTTTAGGGGTCCTGATCTGAAAAGTTTGGGAACCCTTGTATTATGGGACCTGTAGCTCAAATTGTTACAAGCTTTTATCAGAGGGCCATTATAAATAATAATCAGAAATCCTCCTGGGGCCACATGAAATCATCTCAGGGGCCGCATTTGACCCCCGGGCCGCATGTTTGACACCCCTGGTCCAAGGTGTCCCACAAAAAAGGCCCAAAGTCACTGAGATAGTCTGTTTTTTTTCCTTTGAGACTTATGAGTCGTGTTTGCAGAAGCCATGTTTAACATTATTGATTTTAATTTAGTAACATGTAGTACTGGTTTACTTCTTTAGCCATATTAATGTAATCTTTGAACTGGTTTTGGTGTCGGTAACTCTCCTGGGACAAAGTACGGGTAGGGGAGAGCGGGGGATGGTTGTCACACTTTTTACTTCAAAAACAGCAAATCTCACATGAGCCATTTAAACAACAGAGAAAAGCTCAAAGTCTTGTGTCACTAATGAATCCAGCTGCTGTTCTCTGTCTTATTCTGATCAGAAGTTATTGATCATTGAATGTTAATTGTTCACCTGTGACAACCAACCCCAAGTCTGGGTTGGTTGACACAATGTTCTGTCAATGGGAGACAAATGTGTCTTGTCTTTGGTTTGATTTTTTCATGTCTGATTTCATTTTGATTCAAGAATGTTTTACATTTTCTGAATCAGGAGACGTTAAATTACAAGAAAAAGACAAGTGGAAATTGAAATAATGCATTTTTGTCAAGATTCTAATGATAATGTAAAACAATATTTTTAATGTGAATTAGTGATTAATAAATTTTGAACAGAATAAGAAGAAGAATTAGATTTATTTTTAGTTGAAACTTTACACTGATTTCCTGCTTTGAATTGGAATATTTAAAATACAGTATTTTTGAGAAAACCTGTCTTTTTTTATTTATTTATTTATTTATTTGACAGGGACAGTACAAATAAACATTGCTACTAGCAAGTAGCCGATGTGCATGGACATAAGGCTTCTAGCCATTGGCTAATTTACAGCCCCCGTCCCTGGTTAGGCGTTTGTTGTTAGTGTTTACAGAAAGTTAGTAAAAGACATAGTAAGAACAGATAAAGGTATATACAGTATAAATAAAAGAAGACATCCCAATCAACTGTACATCCCAGTTTAGTGTTCACATTGTTGCCTTTCCTTAAGCCAGCATTTGAGCTTTGTGGAGAAAAGTCTAAGTTCTGATAGTGACTTAAACTCCAAAGGCAAAGAGTTCCATAAGTGTGAAGCTTTCACTGAGAACGCTGTCTGACCCAGAGCTGTGCGGCATCTTTTCACTCTACAGTTTCCACTGGTCCCAGCTCGAGTTCTGACACCTTCATTCACACCGTCTTTTGTAAAAGTGTGACAACCAACCCCGCTCTGGCTGTGCTGCTGTTCTAGATAGAATCATATGAGACAACCAACCCTGAAAAAGTGTGACAACCGACCCCGACTGGACTGTTTTACTCTCACCTCAGCGCACTTCTACATTTTTAAACCAGCTGAGAAAAAAACAGTCCTAATTGTCACTCTGACTCTCCTCTTTGTAAAGTCAACAGTTTTAAGCTTTCAAAACAATTTTTGGAAAAAATAGAACATTTTTTCTTTTTGCTACAAATTTTTTTGACATCGTCTTCTCACAATCTTGAACAAAAATGTACGCACATTTTTTAGCGAGTGCATTTTGGTTCATTTAATGAACAATTTAATCTGACTTTTTTTCAGATGCATTCACAAACTGAGATACAGTGATTGTGACAACCTACCCGTGTGACAACCCTGCCCTCCCTATTGTTCCACAAAAATAGTATCGGAGTAACACTAACCTTTATACATTTTTTGGTCTTACAATTAGGGTTGTCAAAAAAATCGATTCCCCGATATGTATCGATACTAAAACCGATATCGATATTTTAAGCTCCGCCCCCTTCCCCCCTCTCGTACGCTAAGCCCCGCCCCCTTCTTCTCTCATTGGAGATGGAAATGATGAAACTATCACATACTGTAAATATAACCTATATACAACATAAACAGCAAATGTGTTTGATAATAGAACAAAGCCCAGTCTAAATGAAAAAGTGAATGAATCAAGTTAATAATAAACAAATAATATATTAAAATACTATTGTTTTAATATATCAAAAAGAAAAACATAAATAAAATAATGATAATTAAAAAATAAAAATACTATCATAAGAAAAGAAATCGGTATCGAGTATCGAGGTTTTTTTTTCAAGTATCGAATCGAGTTTGAAATTTAGTATCGTGACAACACTACTTACAATAATATATTGTGACTTGAATAATCATGACATCAAAATCTTGACATTCTTACTCTGGGCAAGTGGGGGAACAACACTCAAACATGGCTTAAAACTTGTTGCATAACATGACTTTTAAAAAGTGCAATTACAAAGCTAGCTCACCTTTGCTACGCTAAACTTGACTTTGAGCTAGCGTCTTTGTGCTGCGAGTTCACGGACGGCCATCTTCCATCTGCTCCCACAAAGAGTTAGCAGCTTTTGTGGCCGCGCGGTCTTCAAAGGCGAGGTCAAAATGAACAGATACAACAGAGAGTCATAAGTAAAAGGAAATCTTCAAATGAACTTGCGACCCACAGTGTCAGTTTAACTTTGCACCACTTCCTGTTTTTTTTTTTTCCAACTTATTTTCCAACTTTTCAATTACAAACTTGATCTTGATTCATGTAAACAAGCTGCTGACCACATTATAAAACACTGTGTCTGATTGACTTTTGTCTATTGTAGCCATTATGAACCACCAAAGACATATTTTGAACTGTATTCTTCATTCATCTTTAAAAAGGGACAAAGGAATGCAGCCCTTCCCCCCAAAACTGACCAAGTTTTACGACAGGAAGGCCTGCTAGCCACTCTTTAACACTCTCTGCCCCTTATCAACAACAATTGAACAAAGGACTCTAGCACTAAGCCCCTGTGACCTTACAGACACTTGCAGGAGAAGAACTTTCTTATAACTCATCTACTTTCATGTGTGTTTTCAATGTGTTCTCATGTCTGTAATATGCATTTGGAAATGTTCTGTTCTTTGTCATTTCTTCATACATTTTGATTGTGACAGTCATGCTTCATATCTGATCTGCTAACACAACTGAAGATTTAACAATTGAGATGTCAATATGTTTTCAGTTGTGTTGTGTTACAGTATGTATGTTCTTGTTAATTGAATAAGTTAGTAATAGCCAACTGTTTACCAATTTAATTTAAGTAAGGACATACATTGTTGCCCTCAAAATAAGCCACTCCCAGGTCATGAGAGTCCGCCTCTTCGACTCCACAGAACCCCCCAACTTGAGTCTTCTGAAACACACTCTTCACTTCTTCTACTTGGAACTTCCTGGCTTCTTGACTTCTACCCTCTTCAGGTGCTAAACGGGGGTTGGAAAAGCTGTGAGGGCCTCTGAGCCTGGCGGCCCCCTGCGAGCGTCAGCCGCCCTGCTGCAAGAGCTGAGAGCAGGCCTATAGACTGCTCTCCAACCGGCATCATCATGCTACCACATGGAACTTTCCAACTGCTGAAAAACCCACCGAACAACCGCAACTGCACCCTCTGATCATGACCCAAACGAGGAAAGGTTCTGACCCATTGGACATCAAGGAGCAACACATCTCTGTCCTCAAATGGGACGTAAGACCAAAATGGTGGCTGAACACAGAGTGGCTTAAGGGTAGTTAGGAAAGTCTTTACACCTAATTTGAACCAAATCAGATCTTACCATTGAAACTAGTGTTTACTGTAACTGGAAATGAATGATGAATGTTTATGTTTGTTTTTGTTTCTTAAACCACACAAAATGTTACTGGTTATGGTTTTATAATTAGGACTTTGTCCCTGTAATGAGAGAGCTGCGCCTTTAGAGAGACTTGACGAGGCGTGTCAGTTTTAAAATTTTGAGTTAAGACTTTAAACGTCAACTCTGGTGCCCCAATTTGATTAATTTCATTACTTGCCTACACAATATAATAACTAATAATTAGCAATTAGTGCGCCATGCCACAATTAGCCAATTTTTAGCTTATTTTATTAAACAAATGTTTATTTTGCTACATATACTGATGCCTGCGTGAGGCTGGTATCAAGGTAATGCAGTAATAATACATCTACTACACTATGTAAATAAAATACTGTAGCTCATTGGTGTATATTTGAGTAAAAAGGTGACACGCACATGCAAAAAATGTAAAGCCTGCGTGCTGGGTCCTAAAAGCAGTGCAAAGTTAAAACATGAAAAAAAGGATCCGCAGCAGTTGGAGCTCCCAGTTTTTTATTCACCACATGTGACGTTTCGGACACACGTCTTTCTTCAGACATGAAGATTGAAAAAAGCACACCTGTTTTATCTTGTCAGATAGAGCATGTGACATATCATGTGACTGACAAATGTTTTTGTACATATGTCTGAGATTTACAGATGTAAATAATTTAAGTAGTGAAAAGAATATGTAGAACCCACAGCTATTTACAATATGTACAAACAAACAGTAAATAAACAATTCACAGAAGTTTATCACATTAGCACCAACACTACAGCAATGGAGTATAGATGTGTACAAGCTCATTGGTGTAGACCAGAGGTTCTCAAATGGGTGCCGCGGCACCTGGGGTGCCGTGACGTGAGTCCAGGGTGCCGGGAAATTGTTGAGTCTGATAGATTTTTCAAATAAAGCTTTCAAATAGACAACAGTTGTGTACACCAGAGCGCTCTTTGCCTCATTCAGAACATTTGCGTTCTGACAGCTTTTCTTTTTTCCTCTCTCCATCCTCACTTTAGAGAGGCCGCTGCGTTGTCTGTGTCATATCAGAGCTATTAGCAGCAGATTGTGTCTCTAAAGAAGCGTTTGCCACATCCAGCGATATTCTACGAAACTAGAGCTTCGTATTGATGGTTCATTTGTTCAAATCTGCCTTATATCCGTGGAGAAAAGGTCTGAAACAAATAGTGGAATAAAACATACGAAGATAAAAATTCAATGCGGCGCGTAACAGCGCATCGCGGAAATCGTCAAAGTGATCTTTGGAGCTTTTGCATTTGCAAAACAGAAGTCCTGTCCTGACAAAAGTTTTCTCTGCTCTGATCACACAGGACAGTCTGGTCACACTGGAGCTTCTGAACGCTGGTTTACAGGGGCGGAGCTAGATTGGGCCCCATGAGAGCTTCTGATTTAAAATGATTTTAAAACATGCTTTATACCTTTTTAGTAATGTATAAATAAAATTACATCATGTATTAGGAAAAAGAAATTTAAAATATTTTAGAATACAGAATATCACATTGAATTTAATAACATTTTCCTGTGGTGTTTAGTGAAGGTTTTTATTGTGAATTTCAATGAAATCTAAATAAGCTGTGCACGTCTTATGAAGGTGAAAAAAAACACTATTTAAAGACAAAAAAAATTGTCAGGGGTGCCTCGGCTTAGGCAAGAACGCTCAGGGTGCCCAGTGCTGAAAAGTTGAGACCTCTGGTGTAGACACATAAATATTTATCTTATTGTGTTTTTTCTATGTAAGTAAGTAATCTTTATTTGTGCAGCGCATTTCACAGACAGAGTCACAAAAGCGCTTCAGAGTGAGATGAACCCCTCCCCTCCCACTCAGTAACAGTAAGCTGCCCTGGGGCAACTCAGGAGGCGATTCACCTAACACCTGGCGCCTCAACCTCCGACTATCACCAAGTGTTCCCTTCATGCATGTTATCAGTTGGTGGGGAAACCGGAGTGCCCCGGAGGAAACCACCCAGACACGGGAGGAACATGCAAACTCCACACAGAAAGGTCTGGCCTGAGCGGGAATCGAACCGCGACCTTCTTGCTGTGAGGCCAGAGCGCTATCCACTCTGCCACCGTGTATTTATTGTTTATGTGTTTGGATCCATTATCTGTCACAGTTGACTACTTTTTCTTTAGGAACACCATAAAGTGATTACCCAGTCAGAAAAATCCAAATACAACTAATAAATAAATAAACACAAATCTAATTGGTCTTACATAATCAAGGTTAAAATGTATGTAGTAGCTATTAGGAAATCACTTTTTAACTTGTGTAAAAGGAAAGAGTTTTAAAGTGTAAAAATGCTGTTAATGCTATGAGAACATTCAACATGACAAAAGTTTTTCAAATAGATCGGAGGTAAAATGTCTTTCAGTGCATCTGCTCCCACAAAGACTCGTCAGCTTTTGTAGCCGCGCGGTCTTCAAAGCGAGGTCAAAATGTCTTCAGCCAAACCCATTCAAACAGAACACCCATTTCAATATGTCTTTCTCGTGTGGTATTTTTGAATATTGACGTTAATTTGAATTTCTCGAAAGGTTAAAAGTTGGAGACCAAGCTGATTCAAAGGCCAGGGAGTGAAAGGAGACGCAAGTGGACAAAGGAGAATCATTCAAATCGAGATGAGGCTGTGTCGCTCAGCACTTGGGAGAAAAATCCAGTGGAAACAGTGAAACGGCCTTGGGAAATTGGTTGTGAATGAAGCGAGTTAAACAAATGCTCGCACCAGGAAGAAGTGAGGTGAAGAAGTGGACTGAAGGGTTGCGCTGAAGCATAAAGGCGTAGCAGGGGGAAATAGTTAATGTTTCTTGTATTTTATGTTTAATGGGTGAAAATCTAAAGGTGCTATGCTCATGTTTTTACACCTCCCACACACAGCAGAGGTGATTTACCTAAACACCTGGCACCTCGACCTCCAACACCAAGCCTTCACCAACCTGCATGTTATTGGTTGGTGGGGAAACCGGAGTGCAGGAGGAAACCACCCAGACACAGGGAGAACATGCAAACTCCACACAGAAAGGCCCACACAGAAAAAGAAGTAATGTCTTGAAATCAGTTTAAAACTGTTTGAAACAAGAAACATTATCTAAGTCTCTACAAAAAACAGAGCCTAAATGAGTCAAGAGGCTGGAAATAAGGGTTCAAATAGAACAGGGCTATTTAAAAAGCGTCCCACGGGCAAAATGTGGCCCACTAAGGAATATGATGTGGCCCACCTTGGTAAAATGTATCTGATTTACAGTGAACAGTGGTGGATACAGCAACATAATGCTTTGAAATAAAGACTGGCCCATCATAGTAAAGTGGGCCAGGGACTGGGCCACATTTCTTGGTTAGATCTGGTTTTCAGTCTTAATTAGCTTAAATTCCACTGATATTTGTTTTGTTCACTTTTGTTCTGGTTCATAAAGTGTTCTCTAGTCTTGTTCCAAATTGAGGTTCACCCTTGAAGTAGCAAATATAGACCTAGAGTCATAGAGTTGGATTAACTCTAGGTTTAGCCTTGTTTTATCTGTTGTTCTGATTTGCTCATGTTCTAGTTTTCATTCATCTCTGCTAGACTTTTTTTCAATTTACTAAACATAAGTTCTTTGTGCAGTTTTGTTATTCGGCCCATAGTCCTCTCTCCACTGTAAAATATAACTGAATAGCCCTGCTGTAGAGCAATAAAAACAGATGCAGCTTAGTTATTATCACTATAGAAACAACTCTGGTCTTGGGCACAATCTTGCGTCAAAAACTGCGATGTATTGTGCAACTCCCCGATCCACAAGCCGTGGTCCTCGATACAATCTGACCCTCTGAAAAATAAAGTTGAATAGCCCTGTCCTAGAATCTTATTGCTTATGAAGTGAGTCGCCTGGAACGCATGAAGACAATGAACTGTTTTTTTCCAAGGAGTCCAAGGAGTCCCACGCTGATAGGGGTCAATACTTTTATTTCTGACGAATTTTGTTTTTGTAAAAAAGTTTGACTTCAAGTTTGACAAAAATTACTTCATAATGATCAAAATGATAATGGTGAAGTGGTGATGTGGGATTGTTTTCAATGCACTGTAAAGCACCTTCCTTGTATGTATGAAAAGCACTTTAGAAATAAAGTTTGATTTGATTTGATGAAGTGAATGGAACTGCGGTCTTAAGGGTATTTCACACCAACACAACCCCAGTCGCTGTCGATAGGAGGAGCAACCAGGGTCTGTTCACGTCTCTATGGGGTGCACCGATGTGAAAGAACATTCAGACAAACACGATCCAAGCAGCCAAGAGTCGCCAAACAAATACCGAGTGAGCATAGTGGTGATGTAACGCTTGACGAAAATGACGAAACATAAGTTGCACACGAGTAGTAGTTGTCAAACTTTGACGCCAAACAGATGTTTAGTCTTACCTCACGGATTAAGCTCAACTCGTATTTCCCTCCACAGTCCAGCCTTCGTACTGCGGTCCCCGTAACTCCCCCGTGTTTTCCTCCATCCAAATAGTACCATTCTCCTTCGTAGTTACGTCCCGTTTGACCCGGTGTAAATAACAACAATCCATGCTCGGCTAAATACTGTTTTTTCCGTAAGCGTCTTTTCGGTTTTCCGCCTATTCTCCGATCACTGGTTCTCCTGTGACCACGGGCCAATCAAACAGCTGCATTTGCGTCAACAGGGCAACACCGACTTTACTTGCAAGTCTTCAAAAACTCGCCTCCACGACTTGCTCCGCTCCTCTGACCCCCGACAACCCCATTTACACCAAACACACGTGAGCCGCCTGTCAGCAAAAGTTGCCAAACTGGTTCAGACGGGCGACCCTCGGCCTGGTGTAAAAGACCCTTTACAGAGCCAATCACGGCTTGTTTCTTGTGGAGCCAAATAGTTGTTGGCTGTTATAGAAGCTGTTACGCCAGTCACACAGCATTATTAGTGAAACATCAGGTCAAAAGGTGACACCAATAAACAATGAATCAATAACAGTTTCAATCACAAATGTATCGAAAGCCAATAGAAATAAGTCTAGTAACTTCCTGTTCAAAAGGCAAGCAGCGATGTTTATTTTTGAAATAAAAGTGTGACATTTCACTTTCCTACATGCTTTTAAGTTTTTATCTCCATCACCAATGTGGGCGGGGACGGTGATAGGTGAAAACAGGGTTTTTCTAAAACTGAGAATCAGCTGTAGAACAACACAAGCTTACTCAACATTGGAATCAATCCAAACACAACATTTATTTTAATTTGTTTCTTGTCTTCACCTTTAAATGGTTGTGCAACATACATAATAAACTACTTTATCACTGTTTTTTAATCCTACTATCTTTCACTTTGCGTAGCCTTCACTCAAAAAAATCTGCTCATAAATGCTTTTGAACTTTCAGACTCACCTTTCTGAATATCTGTCGCTCGTCTAAACATTTTCTGAATCTTTGAATCAATTAAGCGCACGCAGGCGGGATCCAGATGAGCTTGTTTATCCGGCGCGCTCGAGGTCACTGCGCGGCGCTTTCATTCCAACGAGAGAAACCATCAAAATGCCAATGACGTCTCTGGATGCAAAGTACGTAAAGAGCCCGCGCCACATTAACAAATAAGAAAAGTTCAGCGAGTCAAGAGCGTCAGTGTCTCAGAGAGGATCGGCTTTTCAAAGACGAGATGATTTCCAAACATTCAGAACGAGGTGAAAGAATGAGCAGAGAGCGGGAGGAATGAGCAGGAGTATAAAGACTAAACGCTGCCTGAATGGGACTGAGGGTCACGCGAGAGTTGCACATTTCTCTGCAAAACTCTTTCAAAGACGAAGCACAACTATGGGCAAAGTTAACAACGGCACGTCTAATTAAAGGGATGATATGAGGTTATGAGTGGTGAGGTTGAACGTGGCTGGTATTAGGGGTTAGAAGGTGATATTAGTGCGTCTTGTAAAATATGTCAGGTTTGAATAAGTAGTTACATAAAATATCTTTTTAGTGTGCAGTTAAATTCAGTTGATTTTTGTAAACAACAACAGATAAGATAAGATATCCTTTTTTTGTCTCTCAATGGGGAAATTGAAGCGTTGCAGTGCACAGTTCAGGAACAGCAGGGGAAAAGAAACAAGTCAAACAAGATAAAGATAGGGAAAGTCATCTCCAAGGAATGTTCTTTTGATTCTGATACTGCTGCTGATACTGCTGTTCGTCTGGTTGGCTGGGCATTTAGCAGTTACCCTACAGCTCCTAGCAAACTCATGTCTAGCTTTACTTATCTTAAAAGCCCTTCTACTCTGCCGTCCCTTCGAAGGGATGTCCACCAAAAAACTGTTATGAAGCACCTGGAAATGTTAAAGATAAAAATACCATTGTGTCTCTTATTTAGAGTCAAATCAGTCATTCTGGAAGCAATCAGACCCAGTTTCTACTGTAAACTTACAAAAAATTTCAACAATTTTAACCCCTTCTCATGCGGGCCTTTTTTCCCTCACACGTCTGACTAAAATCGGTAAAAATTCAAACTAAAACAGTTCCTGAACCCTTTGGAGTTCAGGCAAATGTCTGGGTCTTTTTAAAGCTGTATCCCTGTCGTTTTTTATTCGAATGTCCAACAGGCTCTCATCAGAAGTGACAACTTTCTCCAAGCAAAAGAAAAACAAAATCTAAATTCCGCCTAAATTTTTTAGTAGATATAAGGATTGTCATAGCTGTGTTACAGATGAGACATAAATGACACTAGATTTGGCATATTTTGGTTTTGACAATTCCTCTGTAAAAGCTGAAGGTCACTGAGGTGAAAATGAGTTTTAGGGACACAAAATTACTCAAAAAATGTAGCGGAGCCAATACAAAAGTCCTATTAAATTTTTGAATTTTTGAGGACTTTTTTTATTTGGAGCTGAAATCTGAGTCTGGATCGTCCCAGAGGCTGATTTTGCTCTAAATAAAAGGGATTCAATGGGATTTTTATATTTAACCTTTCCAGGTGCTTCATAGTATGCTTTTTTCAGACACTCAACAAAATTGAATTTTTAAAGAAAAAGTAGGAGGCTGTTAATTAATAGTATTGGCTCCCCCAATTTTTTTTATTTTTTTTTATTTTAGGCCCCTAAGGACCTGTCTCCACGAAGCCAAGCTCAGGCGTTTCAGCACAAATATTTGTCCTAAACCAACATCGTCCACACGAAGATTTCTGAAACCATGGTCAAGAAATTTCAAAACTCCGGTTTAGTGTCTCCGCAGTTACGCTGGATCTGATTTTTTTTTTTCCACAATGACATCACTTCCCAGAGTCACGTCTCATCTGCAGAATATTCTGACCTTTATATGATGTTCGCTGTGAAAATCTGTGTCTGATTACACCGTAAACCACAGAAGACATAAAGAAAAACAAAAATAAATCCCTTACAATCTCCATTAAATCCGTATTGAAACATTGTCAAAATATTCCAAAGATTCTGAAGCATAAATCCACTTTCTGTGTCTCTTCTGTAAGTTTTAGATCCATGTTGTTCATTCAGAATGTTTGCTTAGTATAAGAGAGTTGTTCGTTACGTTAAACCTTTTTTTTTCTTTAAAAACTTTATGCGCAGTCGTTTCTACTTCCTGTCTGTGTCAGTGTCACAGCGCCACACTCTGGTCACATACAGGCATTACAGGCTGGTTTACAGATTCATGTGGACACTGATAAATCCTAAGGCAGCTCCATCTTTACGCAGATCGTTTTTAAAACTATCCTCGTTTTGTCTTCGTGTGGACAAGGTCTAAAAGTATTTTTTCCTCTGTTACCTTTAGGTTTTGCAGGGGAATTGTGAAAACCCCAAATCTGCCAAAGCTAAAGTCATTCAGGTCTCAGCTGTAACACCAGTCATACCAATGACCAAACCAAACAAAAAATTCCGTGTGTTTCTGACCGGTTCACTTTGGAGCGGTTTGGGTCTCTGTGACTCTATGATGCTTATTAAATAAGTTTTGTTTAATGCTTTGAGACTGGATTATGTTGGACACAGAACTTACATTTTTTTACATAGTTTTGCCTCGACAAACAGGAAACAGCTGATGCTAATGCACTAGCTTTCCTTTGTTAAGTCTATCGAGCAACAAATAAAGTTTTCATCAGTGGAAATGCTCCAGTTTGTCACAGGATCAAGTCTGCGTTTGGTGAGGAATAGGGCTGGGTGACATCAGATTTTTTTTCAATACCAGTACTTTAATGGTACTTGCTTTTCAGGACCGGTTCCTTAACCATTCTTTTTTCGGTTCTTGCTTTTTTCAAATATTAATTATAAGCCCAACATTTTTTTTCAGCCTTTTAACAATGTCACATTTGTCAAACTACATTTTAAAACACACATGTACAACTTAAAACACAGCACTGCAAATGAATCAGCTGTTCCTCATGTGGACTGCCACATGGAGCAGTTAAGTTTCACTTTCACTTTCACTCTCTCGTAAGAAGTGAATTGCCGTGACATAGTAGCGTGCACATTTGGCTTTAGTGTTTGTTTTTCTGCTGTTTGTGGAGCGTAGTTCGTGTCGTTGTTGTTTCTGTTATGATATAAAGCCAAGGAACCAAAAAATGGCCCTGGTGAGGAACATTATTTCATGTTTCTGCTCTTTTCTGTCTGGTTTTGGCCTGAGCCTGTGTTTTCTCTTGTCCTATCATCGAGCCTGAAGGAGGGACTGCTGTGAGGTCTGCTTCAGGGTCCAGGTTTAAGGCATCGGACAAACGAGGCGGAACGGGAAACAGCATGGGACCTATCTAGAATATGAGACTACACTGTTGTGAACACGGCCTTCAATTAAGCTCTGATTTACTTTGTGTGAATTTCTGTTTATTATTTAGTATATTATTGAAAGGTAGACCGTGTCACTTTACGCTGGATTTACACAGACTGCGAGGCGGGTGCGGGTCGGGACACGTGCGGGTTTCTTGCTAAGTGCCTGTTACACCAGATGCTGTCAACTGCGGTCCGGTTTTGTCCAAAGCCACGTGGAGTCACGTAGATTCCCGCGAGAACGCTCGTATAATGAATGAAAGCCGCACCAGACCGCTGCGGTCTCCGACAAAAATAGACTTCATGCGGATTCTTTCCGCAGAGTCGCGCGACTCTCGCACTCGAGGTCGGACATGTCGGAGCACGGTGTAAATTAACGCATTGGTTTTAAGCACTTTCTAAGTTCTGCGTGACTCGCGCGAGTCACGACTCGCATCCAAGTTGCACTTAGTGTAAATCCACTGTTAGTCAAACGTACACGTGAGCAAAAGCATTCTTTCTGTTGAACAAAAAACATGAAAACATGTGTGTCTTTGCAGGTGTTTACACTTCATGTCTTGTCTCAACAGTTCATCTGTAATTAGTCTTCTCAAAGTTTCCCATTGTAATACTGAACAGTAGTTAACAAACATTAATTAAGCCCAAACTGCAGACATCACAAAACAATCTGAATTCCCTTAAACCACACAGGAGTTTCATTCAGATCTTCAAAGCCTCGCCGTGTGCTGCTGGCTCCGGCTTTTCTATCGATTCACTTTGTTCTAATCACTAATCCAAAAGTACTTCTGTTTGTGTGCTCCAAGCCCCGCCCCCAGACGCCTCCCTCGTCCAAACAATGCGCTTTAGCCGAGATGTGCTTCTGTTTTCTGTGTGATGTGGGGCCAAAGCTGGATCCAGGTGTTTTTCTAACGAGTTTTTTTGTCCTGGAGGAGACGAGACGCCGCTTTTGAAGTTGATGAAAGAGAAACAATTTGACGTGTTCCCCGAAGAAGAGCGGTGTGATTATTACTGCAGTGATTACATCTGCATCAGTCTGACCCTCGCCACACTTTTCTTTACTTTTTACCACTACAATGTATTTTATTAACTGGCCTACTTTTCTTAAAATACTTTGTCTGATTGGCTCTAATTATAAATGAGAAGAAGCTCTGCACAGAGGAAAATAAGAATAACCTTTTGAAGAAGTGGTCAAATACAGAGGAGTCCTGGAGATTCTTTTATTCTCAAAAAGCATAAAGTGGCACTTTAAGCTCTGACTTTAAAAGTTAGAAGAGCTTCTAAACTCAGTGATGAAGACTATGAGGTCACAATCAGCGATAAGCCCCGCCTCTTCATAGTGATAAGCCCCTCCTATTCACTTCTTTGTCAAAGCCTGTTCATCAGATCTCAGAAGCTAAGCAAGTTAGAGCATGATCAGTACTTGGATGGGAGACCGCTGGAACACCAGGAGCCACAGTGGGACGACAAGACTGTTGTTGTGTCCTTGAGCAAGACACTTAACCCACACTGCCTCGTGTCTGTTACACTGGGTGAGTGGATGTTTGAGTGCTGGAAAGGTAGAAAATTCTGTATAAATGGAGACCATTTATTGTCATAACCTCGGCCTGTTTATGCTGATAGACCTCTGTTCAGTCAAAAATCCTGCCTCTTAACTTTAAAAGGACCTAGCTTTTATTAACCGTCTTACACATTAGTGTCTGCCCTGCGTTCCCCTGGCAGGATGACCACCCTGCAACAGCACCAGCCTGTTTATGAGGATTTTTTCATTTGAGAATTTGAATTTCATGTCATAAATGTCCTAAAATAATATTATCATTTACAGCCGTTTAACTGTTCTAATGGGAAATACAATTTTCTAATTATTACAATCACTGTGCAATATGTAGGCCTAAACTTTCCCAAAACACACGATGACCTTTGACCCAGGCAGTCCTGTTAGACCAATAAACCTACAGGAAACACTGCATTATACTTGTCTCATCTTCAGTTTACTCTTGATTACAGAATGTTTGAGTAATCTTGTAACGTCCTGCACCTGATGCTCCAGTATCTATCCCTGCTGACTGTATGTTTCACTCAAACAAATTACAATTTTCATGACATGAAGGGATCAAAATAGAACCACTTTTCAACGGGCGACACGGTGGCGCAGCGGTTAGCGCTCTGGCCTCATAGCAAGAAGGTTCCGGGTTGACTCCCGGGCCGCCCGGGGTCTTTCTATGTGGAGTTTGCATGTTCTCCTCGTGTCTGCGTAGGTTTCCTCCAGGTACTCCGGTTTCCTCCTACAACTAAAAACATGTCCAATGTGCCTCCCTCCCCAGGACTACAGATGGAAATGAGCTGTAAACTACAATCTGATACAAGCATCTCTGCCTTTGTGCTTCATGTAATTGTACACTGTCCTTAATAAACCTTACCGTACAATAAAATGTTGTAAATTAAACAGATTTTTTGCAATAAAGAGGCAGAGCTTTTCACTATAATGAGGCAGACTTATCAGCGCTGCAGTTTGGAACGAGAAGTCAGTGGGCTTGTGTGTGTTCTTCAAGCTGTTGTACAATAACTGTGTTTTAAAAGCCTTCATGTTACTTGGAATTTATATTGGACACAGACAATAGGCAGGCAAGACTTAGAGCATCAGTTTCCAGACAACGTAAGAATACTCAAACGCTTGAATCAATCCAAATCCAACTGTGAGTGAAGTAATGACGAGACACACTGTTGGAACAGGGTCACACTCAGAACAATGATTCTTAAACACTCAGCCAGTTCTCACAGATAAGCGTGTCAATACCACCAATTGTAAACAGCGTGTCATATGAACGCAATTTCTATTTTTTGCAAGTGTATTTCAAACGTTTCTGTCCCAGTTCATTTTGTGACCGATGCATGTAAAACAATTTAGAAGCAGGTTGAACTTAAAATGCAGGTGGTGAAGTAGAGACAGAGGCAAATGAATGTTTTAACAAAATTTAATGAATGAATAGAATACATATAAAAAAATAAATAAATACAACATTTATTGGATTACAACTAAAACTAATTGTATAAAATCGGATGTAAGTGCTCTAGTTAAAATACCAAGCACTGTCCGGCCACGTGCGCACGCTTTGATGGGAAACAATAGAATATGGGCTTGTGCTCTCTCACTACGCTCCGTGCAAATCACACACACACACACACACACACACCAAAAACAGCAAACTTCGGGGATAACTAAGGCATGCAAGTATGTGAAGGAGTGCAAAAATGAAGTGAGACGCTCTAACACCAAACCCTCCACCCGCGGGAGACCACGCTCAAACCAGATCCTGTGGCAAAAAGAGTACAAGTATTAAAATTACAGTGAATAAAAATGAACAAAAAAATAAACAATAAATACATATCAAAAGACGAAACCAAACTGAAAGCAAATCACGCAAAATAAGGGAAATAAACCAAAACATGACCCAATTAAATAAAACAGCAGATGCCAGCAGCCTCTAAAAAGAAAATATTAATGGTTAATACTGATCTGTTAATCATATTTATTATTAGTCTGGCTGCTAACCTAAAATAGATGAGCAATTGGCCCAGGGTGCTACCAACAGCAGAAGAATGACCCGAGGTGTAGTGGTCCAGGCAGCGGCACAGATAAACCGCCTCTAAAACACAATGAGGGAGAGTGAAACAAGACCAATAAGAGTAGATCAGACACACAAGACAACCTGCTCCCACCTACTCCTACCTGATCAGGAATTGCCAACTGCACCGTGGACCACGGCAAAGGAGCACCAGCTTGTCGCACACGCTCCTGCTAAATAACTTTTCCTAAGTGAATGGAATGCGGAAGTGGCACCAGCCGGCAAGTGTTTGACGTAATATGGCATACCCTTAGGACAACTACGCCAGTTACATTTCTAAAGTGAATGTAAAGACGTGTTTTTATTCATGAAGACGGACATAATCCTAATCCTAACCTTCACCAACTCCAAGCGTCAGACCTAAACATTTTTGCAACTTCAGACCTAACCCGCTAACCCCCAATAAACCTCCTGTTTATCCGGTGGCGCGGCGGTTAGCGCTCTGGCCTCATAGCAAGAGGTCCTGGGTTCAACTCTGGGCCACCCGGGGCTTTCTATGTGGAGTTTGCATGTTCACCCGTGTCTGCGTAGGTTTTCTCCTACATCTAAAAACATGTCCAATGTGCCTCCCCTCCCCAGGACTACAGATGTAAATTAGCTGTAAGCACAATCTGGTACAAGCATGTCCGCCTTTGTGGTTAATGCAAAATTGTACATTGTCCTTAATAAACATTCAAATCCTCAACCACATTGTGTCAGTACCACGCTAGAAAAAAAAACAGGCCTGTATTTTCATGCCAAAAAAGGCAGAAGCGTCGTCATTAGTCATGGCGATGTATTTACACCCAAGCCATGAGAATACGTTGAAACATCAGGTCTCCTTTAAGCTGCTAACGATTACTTACAATGCCTCATAAAAAAACTGCCGTGCCTCCCGTCAGTCACATGTCGGAGTAAACTTGGCGTCTCCTTGTGATTTGACGCATCACACGAGCGAAAAAACCTGCCGCGCTCCTGCCCTGATGAGGCCTTTCTAATTCACTTATACTTTATTAATGCCTCCACATCTCTCCATTAATCGCGTTAGGCCACCCCTGACAGCTAGCACGCGCCGTTAGCCGTCTGCAGCCGCACAATCACACACACACACACACGCGCGGATCCATTTTAAAGACGCGTCGTCATTATCGCGGCGGGTCGCTCCGGCGTGCCCCCGCGCTCCTCTCCGCTCCCAATCCAAATTCATTAATATGCAAACGTATTCAAATCAGATTGTAATTAAGCAGCGACCGAGTGGGAAGCCTTTCATGTTAATTTATGATAAAGTGTATTTTTGATTGAGACGGATATTTGTGACCTGAATGCAGACAGGACCCCGTCTGAGCGGCTGCATACCAAAACCTGCAAAGTTATTTCACAGCTGATTGTCGTCACGGAGGAGTAATAAAGATCTGTTTGAATAATGTTAGCCTGCTGGGGTCACAGTGGAAGGGGAAAAAAAAGAAAACATCGGTGGTGTCTTTATTTAAGTGTGAGCGATAAATGAAGTACAAACAAGGAAGATTTGGAAAAGTATACGAGAGATTTCAAGATTCAAAGATTTACAGTATTGTCATGAACACAGTAAAAAACAGTATGTGCAATGAAATTCTGACTTGTTTGTTTCCCTTTTAACTATAGAATAGAAACCTGCACTAGAGACTATTAGACCAGGCTGTGCTTTAACCCTTAGATGCATAAGGTGTTGTTATCTTGAAATATCTTTGAAATTAATTGTAGTTACAGTTTCATGTTTCAGGTATTCCTCAACAAACTTGTTTGTGACATGAGGCCACAGCATTTAAAAATTTTTAAAATAAACTTTTTAAGAAATGTCATCTTTTGTAGCACTACCCCACTCTTCCATAAGTGGGTCAAAAATGACCCCAGTCATTTCCCATGGGATCTCAGGGTAAGCCCTTTTGATTCTTATTGATTGTACTTGTTGGTTTACATTTACTGTGGCATTTACACATCTGATGCAGCATCAGGAGGTCATTTTGACTCATCATCACTCATGTAAGGTTCACCAACACACGGAGACACTTTCTCACAGAGTTGTCAAAGGAGTTTTTGACTCTTCACATGAAAAGTCGACTGGAAAGTAACTCCAACCTACCAACCTACATCACATTAGCAATGGGAAGGTGTTAAGTGACAAAATCCACAATCCACAGACATGAGAGAAGCTCACAGGACCAACAGAAGAGACAGAGATGTCAGATTTGTCCAAGAAACAAGGACCACAAAGCCACCAACTGCTGCTGGAAAAGCAGTATTCCTGTGACTGATCCCAGCCAAAAGCAAGTAGTTTGTAAAAGCTGCACACAGTGAGACAGGAGAACATGTTTTATGTGTGTTCATGAGCGTGGACAATGTTATAGTCTCCAGTTATAGTTGTATTTTTTGTTCGTCCTCCATAATCAGACCGACAGTAACCAAATGGATTTTGACATTTTTTTTACCTGACTGATTTGTGTTCAAATATAAATAAAAACTGATAAACATGTCAAAAATGTTCTTTGTTGTTCAAAATATAATAAAAAACATCATCTTTAATCAAAATTAAAGTGTTATTGCAAAAATGCTTTGTTTCTAAGTGGGGTCATATTCGACCCCACTCATGGAAGAGTGTAGGTACTGGTCGGCCATGCATCTAAGGGTTAAAAAACTGATTATTTAGAGGTCTAACAGCTTGTGGAAAAAAACTGTGCTCCAAGGTGTTTTCATGGTTAAACCCAAAGAAAATGTTTTTTTTTTTTTTTGTGGTGATTTTAACTTTTGGCTTTTCATAACATTTTCATAAAAAGGGGTGAAAACGTGCTTAGTCTACATTTTTGATATTTCAATGTGTATGTACTTTTTCTTTTCTTTTTCTTTTTTCTGAGACCATGGGCTGACTTTTCATGTGGGAAACACAAAGTTTATCAAATCAAATAAATTTATTTTTGTAGAGCCCAAAATCACAACAACAGTCGTCTCTGAGGACATCCCAAGATTATTCAAATCAAAATAAAACAATACACATTCAATGAAACATTTGATCAAGCATGTCAAAGCAGATTATTAGTAGAGCAGATGAATGATTGTCCAGAGCATCCCCTGTCCTTAGACCCTCCTTCTGTCCTTAGACCCTCCTTCTGTCCTTAGACCCTCCTTCTGTCCTTAGACCCTCCTTCTGTCCTTAGACCCTCCTTCTGTCCTTAGACCCTCCTTCTGTCCTTAGACCCTCCTTCTCGGCAGGAAAAACTCAAAAAACCCTAAGGGAAAAAGAGAAACCTGGAGGAGAACCACAGTGAAGAAGGGATCCACTCCCGTGGACGGACAGGCTGTAGATGTAACTAAGACTAAAGTTATAGAGTTTATGTTTGTAGAGCCAGAGTCCATAAGCAGAGGGAAACGACTCGTTTAGCAGGACCAGGACAGGCCAATCCTGGAGAGGGAGGTGGGGCAGAGGTCCAGGCATCAGTGGTCCGGCCCACGTCACTGGAACAACATCTGAAACAGTTACACTCCCTGAGAGGGGAGTGGGACAGGGGACAACGAGTGAATAGCAAAGAACAGACTAGAGATGAACTGTAATTTATTATTCTTTACAAGAAAGACAGAAGTGAGAGGACAGACTTTCCCCAGTATATTCGCAAAAGTTTACTGCTTTACAATACAAGTAAGTAAGTAATCTTTATTTGTATAGTGCATTTCACAGACACAGAGTCACAAAGTGCTTCACAGTGAGATGAACCCCTCCCCTACCCACTCAGTGACAGTAAGCTGCCCTGGGGCAACTCAGCAGAGGCGATTCACCTAACACCTGGCTCCTCAACCTCCGACTACCATCAAGTGTTCTCTAACATGCATGTTATCAGTTGGTGGGGAAACCGAGTGCCCGGAGGAAACCACCCAGACACGGGGAGAAACATGCAAACTCCACACAGAAAGGTCTGGGCCTGAGCGGGAATCGAACCCGCAACCTTCTTGCTGTGAGGCCAGAGCGCTATCCGCTCTGCCACCGTGCCGTACAAAAGTCTTGTTCTGAGCCCTGCTGACTGTCGTATGTGTCCTGATGAAAGGAAAAGCTCTTCTGTGAGGTTTGAATGACTGGAGCATCTTTATCTGCTGCTACAGTATGTTTAGCTTCCAAACCACACATGGAGCTATTTTCTGCTTTTATCCTAATTTGATCAATTAATTTATATTGTAAATGATTGTTTTATATAGATCAGTGGTCTCCAACCTTTTTTCTTGCAAGGACTGGTACAGTCACAATTTTCTTTTCCGGGGACAGGTTGAAGTTGGGTAGCGTAAAATACTTATTGTGCACAGCTTTAGCTCTTAATGCTTTAATTTGCTGTTTATCTGGTTAAATGGCACAATATTTTACAATAATATATAGTGATAAACTATAAAATAAAAAAATGAAATACATCTTAAAAGATCCACTGAGGTCCGGTAGCAGATGGCTCGCGGACCGGTGGTTGGGGACCCCTGATACAGATCAAGAACAAGTTTGTGAAAAAAAGGTGTTTTTTAATGTACATTTATCAACATGAGTGAGTTATATTTCTCAAATGGAAAAGAAGTCTGTAATACTAGAGAAGTTTTGGTGTGATTTCTGAAACGGTTGCAAAATAATGTCCCAGTGTGATGTCATCATTTTCCTTGATCTTAAAAGAAAATGATGAAATGCACCAAATGTTTAGTAAAATCTTCAATCTGACGAACTTAACATCATTTAGTGAAAGTGTCATAGATACTTTGATTTACAAATATTATAGAAAAAAGAAGATTGTGAAGATTGTTCCAGCAAAAAAGTTGAATCTGAGTTTTGGATTAAATATGTTGGCCTTAAGAAGTTTTGTTGTTGTAACACAGAAGTTAACCCTTTAGGCGTACTCACTCTTTCACCTCCGACTGTACTCACCATCTCTCCCTTTTTCTTTCCCTCTTTCTTCTCTGTCACACTTTCATCTGCTCTCTCTCCTCCCCTCCCTGCCTCCTTCCTTTTCTTGCTCACCTCCTGCTCTCTCTCCCTGCCCCCCTCTCTCTCTTTCTCTCTCCTTGCCTTCTCTCCTTCTCTCCTTCTCTCCCTCCCTCCCTCCTCTCTCTCACCTCCTCCTCTCTTCTTCCCTCCCCCTCTCTCTCCTTGCCTTCTCTCCTTCCCTCCCTCTCTGTTCACCTCCCTCCCTCCTTCCTTCCTTCCTTCCTTCCTTCCCTCCTTCCCTCCCTCCCTCTCTTCTTCACCTCCTGCTCTCTCTCCCTGCCTCCCCCTCTCTCCCCTTGCCTTCTCTCCTTCCCTCCCTCTCTGTTCACCTCCCTCCCTCCCTCCCTCCCTCTCTTTTCACCTCCTGCTCTCTCTCCCTGCCCCCCCTCTCCCCTTGCCTTCTCTCCCTCCCTCCCTCTCTGTTCACCTCCCTCCCTCCTTCCTTCCTTCCTTCCTTCCTTCCCTCCTTCCCTCCCTCCCTCTCTTCTTCACCTCCTGCTCTCTCTCCCTGCCTCCCCCTCTCTCCCCTTGCCTTCTCTCCCTCCCTCCCTCCCTCTCTGTTCACCTCCCTCCCTCCCTCCTTCCTTCCCTCCCTCTCTTCTTCACCTCCTGCTCTCTCTCCCTGCCCTTTTCTCTCTCTCTGTCTCTCTCTCCCCCCTTGCCTTCTCTCCTTCCCTCCCTCTCTGTTCACCTCCCTCCCTCCCTCCTTCCTTCCCTCCCTCTCTTCTTCACCTCCTGCTCTCTCTCCCTGCCCTTTCTCTCTCTCTGTCTCTCTCTCTCCCCTTGCCTTCTCTCCTTCCCTCCCTCTCTGTTCACCTCCCTCCCTCCCTCCTTCCCTCCCTCCCCCTCCCTCCCTCCCTCTCTTCTTCACCTCCTGCTCTCTCCTGCCCCCCCTCTCTCCCCTTGCCTCTCTCCTCCTCCTTCCCTCCCTCCCTCCCTCCTTCCCCTCCCTCCCTCTCTTCTTCACCTCCTGCTCCTGACCTTTCCTCTTATTAGAGCTACACTTATTACACATTACACAGAGGAGCTGAAGAGGATTTATTGGCTCAGAACAATGAAGTCGTCTCATCTCGTCCAAAGGGCAGCACCTGTAAATAGACTGAATTACACTCTTATTATTATAACACACACTCTGCGTCGGAAATATAACATTATTACAGATGTGATGTGGAGAGAATCATAATGAGAGGCCCGTTTTAGAGCCAAAACAACTATTCTGATTCACTTAAATAGACTGTATTAGGCCAAAGCCACTTTTCTCAGTATTTAGTAATGTTCTAACAGTCTCTCATCCTGACTTTACTCACAGCTGTATTTGGACTGACTCCTGCATGTTTAAGTCATCTTGAACTGTCCTGCCGCTGATGCTCCAGTGATCAGAAAAGTCCTGTTTTGACTTACCACTTATCTTGTGTGACGCTTATCACTTAGAAGAGGCGTGGCTTATCACTACAAAGAAGTGTGGCTTATCACTATGAAGAGGCGGGTTATCAATATGAAGAGGCGGGGTTTATCAATATGAAGAGGCGTGGCTTATCATTACGAAGAGGCGGGGTTTATCACTACAAAGAGGCGGGTTTATCACTATGAAGAGGCGGGTTTATCATTACGAAGAGGCGTGGCTTATCACTTCGAAGAGGCGGGGCTTATCACTACAAGAAGTGTGGCTATCACTATGAAGAGGCGTGGTTTATCACTACAAGAGGCGGGGTTTATCATACGAAGAGGCGGGGTTTATCACTACAAAGAGGCGGGTTTATCACTATGAAGAGGCGGGGTTTATCACTATGAAGAGGCGTGGCTTATCATTACAAAGAGGCGGCTTATCACTAAGAAGAGGCGTGGCTTATCACTATGAAGAGGCGTGGCCTAATCACTATGAAGAGGAAGTGGCTTATCACTAAGAAGAGGCGTGCTTATCACTATGAAGAGGCGTGGCTTATCACTAAGAAGAGGCGGGCTTATCACTATGAAGAGGCGTGGCTTATCATTAAAAGTGGCGGGGTTTATCACTTATGAAGAGGCGGGGTTTATCACTATGAAGAGGCGTGACTTATTGCTATAAAGGGCGTGGCTTATCACTACTAAGAGGCGGCTTATCACTATGAAGAGGCGTGACTTATCACTAAAAGAGCGGGGTTATCACTATGAAGAGGCTGACTTATCACTATGAAGAGGCGGAGCTTATCACTACGAAGAGGCGTGGCTTATGACTATAAAGGCGGGCTTGGTTTACTATAAAACACAATATTTATATAAAGACAATATTTAAAGAGGATGTGAATATTTTTAAGTTTTGGATCATTGTGGTGTTTTACAATGAACAAAGTGAAATTATTGATCTACATGACTACTGTTTAATACAAAATACACAGAAAAACACAATACTGTAGTTTTTTTTTTTTTCCAGATTAAAATCAGAACTAAATCTGTCAGGACACAGGCCAAACAGAACATGCACACGATCACATACGTTTATTAAAAGTGTGCTTGAATATAAAAGTATAGAGAAGATTTGAGATTAGAGAGAGAGAGAGGAGAGAGAGGAGAAGAAGAGAGAGAGAGAGAGAGAGAGAGGATACTTAGACGTTGGGGTTATGAATGTATGGATGGAACCACAGTGCCCTCTAGAGACAAAAGAGAGACAGAGAGAGAGTTTGAGGAGAGAGTTTAGAAGAGAAGATGAGCAGCGCAGAAAGAGGAGCTGCTGCAGAGAAGTGAGTACAGATGGAACAACAGCGCCTCCGCCTGTCACAGTCAATTTAATAACCTTACGGAGAATGTAACTGTCCATGGTCCTGGTTTGTGGATGTGAAAGGAAACAGAGAACTGATCAGGAGCTGTCCGTGGTCCTGAAACTTCAAACCACATTTCAGTCGTATGCACAGACAAGCAAATATTTGAGCCTAGATTTGAGTATTGAGCTGTCTCAAATTATCAGGAAGACTGTCTTATCCTGACTCTGGCACCAGCAGGAGTCCATGTTTAGTCCTGACCTCTGAGGCCGGTTCATTTTCAGTCGTGACCAGATCAGACATCGACCAGAGTCCAGTCAGGACTAAACATGAAGCACATTCAGGACTAACGTGAGTCAGGATAAACGTGGACCCAGAGTCAGGACTAACGTGGACGAGTCAGACACGTGACCAGAGTCAGACTAAACTGGACCAGAGTTCAGGACTAAACGTGGACCAGAGTCAGGACTAAACGTGGAGCAGGTCGGACTAACGTGGACCAGAGTCAGGACTAACTGGACCAGAGTCAGGACTAAACGTGGACCAGAGTCAGGACTAAACGTGGGGAATCAGTATTTGCGTTTGATTTGGATTTGGAGTCTTCGCTAAAGATAAAGCCATACTTTAATGATATTTCTTTGTGTTCTGATTTTTTTTTTTTTTTCGCATTTCTTTTCTGCTTTGAAAAGCACTTGAATAAATATGTGGAGAAATTGTGCATACAATATAGTGCCTTACCATAACTTAACTTAACTCATTAAAGGGGCACTGTGTAGATTGAGAGAAATTTTAATGATCACATATAGTCCACAACATTTAAATCATATTTATTCTTTACAACATGAATACTTAGGAGAGCACTTAACCCAATCACATCAATTGTGAAACATTTATACGTATTTGAAATGTTTATTACGGGCCGGAATGTGAATATTGACAGCTAGATGACACTTTGGTAGTTAGCCAAAAATGCACTGAAAATGCTCCCCCTGTAAAAAAAAAAAGTCATTTTAAATAACACAGCGTCCAGAGTCCAGCTCTGCTCTGAGCAGACAGCAGGACGTCCAGGTCCACAAGTCACATGACTGCTACCTCAAAGTCATCAAAGAAGGAAACAAACTTCTGCAGAGTCTGAACTTCCTCTGAAATGAAGAATTTTCATGTAATGTTAAGAAATTACTGTTGAAAAAGCAGTGTCAGTATTAAGAATTGTGTCCGAGAGTCAACATGCCTGCTGGCTATAGAGGGAACAAAACATGGTGCACAACCTAGCACGTACAACAGTATGTAACACACCGTATTTGATATATATCACATATTTGAACATCTTAACCTCATTACTCTGTGCACCTTATTGTTTAACCATCGGGCTTCCCTTTAAAAAATCACACCCAAGACACCTAAGGACAAAAATGTTCCAATTACAAAACCTCTCATAAAAACATCATAGTTCATATGCTCTATATCTAAAAAATATGTGTTTATAAAAATCCATAAAAAAAAACTCTTAAACGCCAGTTTTTAAACTTGAATTTCTGGGGCCTAAAAAATGACTCTAAAAATGCAATATTTTTAGAAAAAGATAAACTTGTAATGGGCTGCATTTTTAGATGTGTCCTATGAAGGTACAACTTTCTTTTATTTTAAAACACATATTTTTGAATAGAGCAGGGATAGATCTTTAAAATGAGCTGAAAAAGTAGGAAAAAATATGAAACTATGATGTTTTTTATGAAGGTTTTGTAAGTGACATTTTAGGGTCTTAGGTGTGACACTTATTTATTCCAGTAATCCAAAGAGCTGCAAAAAAATTTTTTTTTTTTTTTTGCCGAAAAATTTCACAAGATTTAGGCTTTGTCTCTGAATTTCATAGCTCTAAAACTAACTAAACTTTCATAGCTCTTAAACTAAACTAAGCTAAACTAAACTAAACTAAACAGTCATCGGAGGCCATGACTACACCGTCTTAGCTTCACAAGAGACCAGACATTTGTTTATGCTACAGAGGTCCACAACCGTTTCAGTTTACAGTTGTTTTAGTCAGAAAGAGGCCCACACAGTAAAAGCTGTAAATATCCCTGCCTCATTAAATATCCCATATCATTTAAGTCTATTTGCATCCCGCCTCACGAACGCAGCGTACTGTGTCCCTCATCACACGTTTGTCCTCCTCCTCTGCCCCTCCATCCCTCCCTCTCTCTCTCTCCTGCTGTGCTACGAGAGCCCTGTCCGAGCCTCTCCATCTCATTACACCCTGATTTGTTTTCTCTTGTATCCAATAAAGTTCCAATTCGCCGGTCAATCAGTCACCTCCGCGGCCAGTCACAGCGCAGACACTCACACCCACGACGGGAAAATGAGTTTGAAGCGAGGGGGACCGGCCCGGCAGATAAATACACGCTGCTTTTGGTCCATGAACGGAGAATTTGCGGAGATGGGGGAGCGGTTTTAGGCAAAGTTGATGAAAATGCCTCCTGCTGGTGGAATCTCTTACACGTGGCAGGCCTGGCGTGGCTTTTATTGATCGGATAGGTGTGATTTGAAAGGCAGATGAGAGAGGAAGGAGGATCGGATTGGTTTTATCCAGGGTTTTGGGAAAAGTGCAGCTTCAGATACAAAGAACTTCATGTTTTCTCACTCTCTTTCTCTCTCTGTTTCTCCCTCTTTGTGTCTGTCCCTCTTCTCTTCTTTTCTTTTTGTGCTCTCTTCCTTTCTGTCCTTTCCCCTGTTTCCTGCACTCTCCCTTTCTCTCCCCCGTGTCTTGCTATCTCTCTCCGTGTTCTCTCCCTTCCTTTTCTCTCTCTTCACTCTCCCAGTTCCCCCTTTTTTCCCCTTCTCATACACTCTCCGTCTCTCTCATTTTGTCCTCCTCTTTTCCCCTCACCCCACTCTTTCCCTGTCTTCTCTCACTCTCTCTTGCTCTCTCTATTCCTTTCTTCCCTCTTTCCTTTACATTTCTCTCTCTCTCCCTCTCTTTTGCTCTCTCTATCTATCCCTTTTCCTCTCTTCCCTTTTACATTTCTCTCTCTCCTCTCTCTTCCCTATCTCCTTCTCCTCTCTTTCTCATTTACATTTCTCTCTCTTCTCTCCTCTTCTCTCTCTCTCTCTCTCTTATCCTTTTTTCCTCTCTTCCTCTCTTCTCCTCTCTCTTTCTATCCCTTTCTCCTCTCTTCTCTTTTTCATTTCTCTCTCTCTCTCTCTCTCTTCTTGCTCTCTCTCTTTTGCTCTCTCTATCTATCCTTTCTCTCTCTTCCTTTTACATTTCTCTCTCTCTTTTTGCTTATCTATCTCTTTCTCTCTCTTTCCTTTATCTCTCTCGCTCTCCCTCTCTCTCTTTCCTCTCTTCTCTCCTCTCTCCTCTCTTTTGCTCTCTCTATCTCCCTTTCTCCTGTTTTTCTCTAATCCCTTTCCTCTCTTTCCTTTTTACATTTTCTCTCTCTCTCTTGTCATCTGAACATTCATTCTCTTTCTCCCCTCTATTTTAAGTAATCTCTCTTTTCTGCCTCTTCCTCTCTCTCTCCTAATCTCTCTTTCTCTCTCTCCTTTTATATTACACATTTCTCTCTTTCTCCTTCCGTCTTTTTTTCTCTTTGTTTTCAGTAGTGTCTCTCTCTCTCTCTCTCTAGTTGTAATTAGCCGGAGCAGGACTGGGTCGTGTGTGTGTGTGGTTGTGGGGGGGGGGGGGTGCCTCATTGCATGGCTGGAGTTAATTGCGGGAGCGGAGCAGGTGTATGGCAATAATGATCATCACACGTGACACTCACCTTGTGACCTTCAGAGTGCACGAGGAGGAGGGAGTGCACGAGGAGAGGAGAGTACGACGAGGAGAGTGCACGAGGAGGAGGAGAGTGCGGGAGGAGAGTGCACGAGAAGGAGAGTGCCGAGGAGGAGGTGCGAGGAGGAGAGGAGAGTGTACGAGGAGGAGGTGCAGAGGAGGAGGAGAGTGCGAGGAGTGTACAAGGAGGAGAGAACGAGTGCACGAGGAGGCGTGACGAGAGAGGACAGGAGAGTGAACGAGGAGGAGACAAGGAGGAGGAGAGTGCACGAGGAGGAGAGTGAAAGAGTGAACGAGGAGGAGGAGACAGGGAGGCAGGAGAGTGTACGAAGGAGGAGAGTGCACGAGAAGGAAGGAGAGGAGGAGAGGAGGAGAGTGTACAGGAGAGAGTGCACGAGGAGGAGGAGAGTGCACGAGGGAGGAGAGGAGTGCACGAGGAGAGCGTGAGGAGGAGTGCATGAGGAGAGGAGAGGAGAGAGGAGGAGGATCGAGAGGAGAGTGCGAGGAGGAGTGAAGTGCACGAGGAGAGAGGCAGAGGCAGGAGAGTGACAGAGGAGGAGTGCATGAGGAGGGAGGAGGCACGGGAGGAGAGTGCAGAGAGCTGAGAGGAGAAGTGCATGAGAGGAGGAGAGTGCACGAGGAGAGAGAGTGCACGAGGAGGAGAGTGCACGAAGGAGGAGGAGTGCACGAGAAGGAGAGTGCACGAGGACAGGAGAGTGCACGAGGGAGGAGAGGAGTGCATGAGGAGGAGGAGAGTGCACGAGAGGAGAGTGAACGAGGAGGAGAGTACGGGAGAGTGACGAGGAGGAGAGTGAAGAGGAGAGTGAACGAGGAGGAGGGAGGGCAGGAGGAGAGTGCAGAGGAGGAGCGAGGAGGAGAGTGTACAGAGGAGGACGAAGTGCACGGGAGGAGAGTGCACAGGAGGAGGAGATGCACGAGGAGGAGAGTGCACGAGGAGGAGAGTGCACGAGGAGGAGAGTGCACGAGGAGGAGGAGAGTGTACGAGGAGGAGAGTGCCGAGAAGGGAGAGTGCACGAGGAGGAGGAGAGTGAACAGGAGGAGGAGAGTGTACGAGGAGGAGAGTGCACGAGGAGGAGAGAGTGCACGAGGAGCGGCAGAGAGAGTACTGAGGAGGAGAGTGAACGAGGAGTGACGAAGGAGAGAGTTACGAGGAGGAGAGTGCACGAGGAGGGAGAGTGCCAAAAGAGGAGGAGAGTGCATGGGAGGAAGGAGAGAGCACGAGGAGGAGCGTGCACGAGGAGAGTGAGAGGAGGAGGAGAGTGCCGAGAGGAGAGTGCACAGGAGGAGAGTGCACGAGGAGAGGAGAGTCTACGAGGAGAGAGTGCACAGGAGGAGGAGAGCGACGGGAGGAGAGTGCACGAGGAGGAGAGGCACGAGAGGGAGTGCACGAGAGAGGAGAGTCTACGAGGAGGAGAGTGACGGGAGAGGAGAGCGCACGGAGGAGAGTGCATGACGAGGAGGAAGTGCACAAAGAGGAGCGTGCACGAGGAGAAAAATAACTTTTCAAGTTCTAAATAAATAATTGAATAAACACAGACAAATGTTGACATCGTACTGTGAAATATCTAGACAAAAGCAATTGTATATAAGTAAAGCAGGAAAGTTGTGTAGTGTAGCTTTAAATAAATGTAGTAACTGAATCATCCATGAGGTTAACTTAACACTCAGGTCTGTTTGTGGATTGCTCCTCAATCTGACGCTGTAAATTCCAGTTTTCCTGAAGCGGGCACAGCAGATGGTGATTTTCCGACTCGACTTCAAACAAACACTGGATCTTTGTGGTTGTGGATCGTTTCATGTGGAGGTCTCCAGAGTCACATTGTATCGTCATTAAACCATCATACCTGCGTTTCTCTGAGCTTCAGTCAGACGTGCTTCTCCGTCTCTGCGAACCTCTGCTGCGTGGACACTTTGTCTTTTACACCTGCACCAAAGTCAAACAAATGTCAAATCATCTCAGAGTGATGATTTGGGTGAGTATTGACTTTGTTTTAGCATAGAAAGTATACATTTTTTATTTTGTAGGATGACACTCAACATCACCACAAAAAGAACTCGCTGGTCGGCCTCTAAATCACTGAGTATGTTTCTGATGATAAATGAAAAAGTTCTGTTGTTGACTCTGTAACAGCTGATGAAAGCTCATGGACTGAACTGAAACTGTGACTTTTACAAATCTGTCAAATTGAGTCCTTGGAGTTTGCCTGGTGCGACGTTTTCAGTCACAGTTTGTGCCTTATTTAATATCAATTTCTACAAAGCTTTTCATGACACTCAAATACACTTCTCATTTGACATTGTTGGGTGGGAAACTACTACTGGAGCCACAGCTGCCCTGGAGCAGACTGACAGATCCAGGCTGATAATCAATAATTAAATAGGGCATAGTTAGATGCATGTATGAAACATTTGTCATTATTTACAGTACAGACCAAAAGTTTGGACACTCTTTATTTCATTGACTATGAACATTGTAGATTCACACTGAAGATATAAACACCATGAATAACCAGAAGGAGTGTGATGATCTGGCTCCACAGTCACCAGACCTGAACCAATCGAGGTGGTTTGGGTGAGCTGGACCGAGTGAAGGAGTTCCAGAGATGCTTGAAGGAGCCTCTCTCCTTCTAGACTGTTGGAGCATTTCAGGTGATGACTTCCTTGAAGCTCAAAGAATGTCAAGAGTGTGTAAAGCAGTAATCAAAGCAAAAGTGGCTTCTTTGAAAACCTAGAAATATGACATATTTTCAGCTGGTTCACACTTTTTGTTCTGTACTATACTTCCACATGTGTTCATTTATGGTTTGGATGCCTTCAATGTTCATAATCATGAAAATAAAAAAAAAGTCTTTGAATGAGAAAGTGTGTCCAAACTTTTGGTCTGTACAGTATATAGATGTGGACATTTACAGTAGATAGAGGCTGTAATAAAATATAAGGCTGTACTATTACGGCAGCAGGGTGAGTAGCGCTCTTGCCTCGCAGCAAGGTTCAGCTCCACAGGTCACAAACTTTTCTGTGTGGAGTTTGCATGTTCCTCCCTGTGTCTGGGCTAATATCTTAAACTATACGCAGTCCTGACCAAGCCAAACAAGAACACCTGGAGATGGAGATAACCACTGCTCCTGGGTAGATGACTGTTCTGCATTTGAGGAGAAATTTTCCTATGGGAACATAAAGTGTACTTTAACCTTAACTTTAACCTGTTCTCCAAACTTCGAAGTGTCTCAGTCTTAGTCATATCTACAGCAATCTGCCCAGGGCCGCTGCTAGTTTTTTGGTGCCCTTGCAAGATTTCAAAAAGGTGCCCCCCCCCAAAAAAAAAAAATTCCAGCCTCAAACCGACCCCACAAACGCAATGAATCTATTTATTTAAGAGGGGTCTGACAAGTCCCCCTACATTTTTTTTTGTTTATTTTTTATTTCTGTTTACTTTTTTTTTTTATTATTACATAAAGATGCATTTGTTTTTTTTTTTTGTTTTGTATCTAGGGTGTTTTAGAATAGTAAATCCATTAATTTCAAATTTTTGCCAGATTCTTTCCAGTGGGGCCCCAGACCTCTTTGCCCCCCCTAAACTGCCCTCTGCTCCACCACTGTTCCCTCTCCTGCGTCACTGAACACACAGCCCAGCCAGCGTAAAAGCTGCATCCTCGCGCAAATGTTTGAGGAAATACAATCGTCTGTAACTTTTTCAGGACAAATAGACTAGATTCATGGTTTGTGTTTTCCCTCTGAAAGAATCTGAACATAGAAGTGGAAAAATCCCCGTATTTTCGCCGCGTTATTTGCGTTTCAAATCTGCAGCCGTCTATATCATCTGCTGTTTCTCCTCGTAACTGACCCAATATGTGCCTATGACACCAAATAAAGATTGCTAAGAGCTTACAAGTTGTAGAACATGAATCTGCCCATGAGAATATATCTCTTCTTCACTGTGCTTTCTCCAGATTTTTTTATATATATATTTTCTAAAAGATTTTTATCCAAATTTTTTCAGTCTGAAACTTCTTGATATAGTGAGATATTAACCACATTTTCTCTAAATTCATAGAGGATCACTGTGTATTTTTTTTTTCACATTTTCATACATTTTTCCTCTCAGTCTGCCAAACTGACTTGCATTATTCCGTCCAAATCCCTGGCAGCCTTTCTAATCAAAGCTTCTCTCTTGACACGCCGCTTCGCTGAAACATATGCCCTTTCTCCTCCAATCACCTCTTTTCTCATCAGATCTGTCGGCTCTTTAACCACATCTGAAAACCCAACCGTCCCCGAGATCCGCCCAGTGTCGCCCGCCACTCTGCCCCCAAAACGAGCCCATCCTGGCCAGCTTTCCTTGGCAGCACCCCCTGAAGGCCCCGGTGCTTCCCTGGCTCCGCTCCAGTCGGCTTAAACATTTCCTTATTTGATTGGAGGCCAACTGTTGTCCCTCTGTCTCTAATGACTGAAATCGCTGCACCTGTCTCCGCTCCTGTCACTGGAATGGTTTTTGGCGTTTTGGAGAAGGAGAAATTGATGCGGGCGGAGCTGGCAGGAGGTCGGCTGTTTCGCGTTTCAACACATCCGGTGATTTATGATGCTTTTGTTCATTAAAGGAATTAGACCCGAGCAGAGGATGAGGCCGGAGCTGGAACCGGAGACCCGCGCGGACAGGGCGTTTGTGGATTACAAGAGACGGCGAGATGAGTTAAAAGTCAGATCTGCTCAAAGACAGAGTCAGTGTTTTGTGAAGTTATTGCTAACAGTAAAAACACATTAAATATTGCAACAGCAGCAGTTTTTGAAATGATTTACTCTGGACTGGACCGGATGGCTGAAATGTGTCGCTCGTAAATGTAAACCAGCAGCCTCTCTGAGTTTAATAAAGTGGACTCTGAAATGATTAGACAAGAGAATGTAAAGTCAGGACGTCAAAAAGCACAGAGGATGAGAAAATGTTTCCATATTTCCATTAGCCTGGATCAGACCAGTTCACTTTGGGAGGTGTGAGTGTTTCTTCTGAGGTCCAGGCTCCAGAGGGTCTGCTACATCATTCACACATTTACACATGTTTTTCTTTGATAAATAAAATCTAATTTTTTCTCTTGACATAAATCTGAGTGATTCAGGGAAGGAAACACCTGACACTTTACACTGGCCTGTCTTTGCAAGTTATTCGAAGCGATAAATCAAGTTTCAATAAGGTTTTTTCAAAGGACAAGTCAGTTTGATCTACATTATTTCAGTTTTTCTGTCTGTCTCTTTTTATCGCTTTTTGCCTGACCTGTGTTTTCTCTTGTCCAAAAAGCTTAAAGAGGGGTACTGAAGTGACCATGGGGTCCTCAGTGTAACGGCTCATGGCAGCTACTCCATAACTCTAGAAACGGGTGACAGAGCTCCAATTCACTTCCAGGGCTAGTCTGGACATATAATCGTACTATTCAGGACACTACCGAATATCCGCTGAGACGTCGGATATCGATCCCCAGCGCGTGGGAATATGGTTTGACCCCTCTTTCATGTGACACAATATAAGACTCGTGAGCGAGTCTGTGATGAAGCCCAAGTAGCAATAGCGTTCTACTCATAGCTTTACACAGCCAGCAAATCTGGTCAGGCGGCTGCCGCTAAATATAAAACACCACACCAAACGAAACCAAAAATCCGAATACTAGAAATGGCAAAGTTCAACACATTCGAGTAACTCGTTCACTCGCTCTCAACAGCCTAGTGTGGTTACTTTCTACTGTTACATACTACTCAAGATTTATGCCACTCATATGACTCTAGTACATCTGGATCCTCGCAGCAGCAGTCTTGATCGACGGTGTCGTGATTCCTACTCCTGCACACAATACTGACAAAAGTCCCCGATGGTAGAAGTTATATGAGAGTGTACGCATTACTATAGTACGGCCAGATATCTACAGTTGTGATGACACTGTCATATTTTTATTTCACACCAATAATAACCGGAAACCGACATCTCAACAATCGCCAGACGTTGATCTCTCGTTTCTCACTCATCCCCCACATCACAGTAAATGCGCCACACGACATATCACACACAATGAGAACACAGTGCATAAATATATTTGGAGTGCGTACCTTAAACAAGTCGGGAATCGCAGCTGTTTTTTCTGACAAGTATGATAGTACAACCGCTTTGACAACACGTGTCCATGGAGATGAGGAACTCTCTACACACAATATAGACATACTGCAATATAGAAACAACAACAATGATATCACACAACATACCTTTACCACTCATGGACCTACGCTCATGCTCGATTCTCTAGGGCCCAAAGGTACGAATAAAGAAATTAAACTAGATAATTTTGAAAAGTAACTAGTTTCCAAGGTAATAAAAGTCTCATAAGAATCAAATAGTTGATATACACTCCGTGTATATTTGCATATAATTAAAGAACATTCTGAGTCACGTAAGTGTCATGTAAATTGAGCCCGGAATATACAAGACTCTGGTGACTATGATCCGCGGAAAACTCTCGTGGGCATTCCTCAGGCGCATCACCTATATCTCGCTCTACCTAACACATAGAAACGCTTGTAATCATCAACGGTGAGCCGACCATATTTATTATTGTTTTAGCCTTCTCTTGTCCTTTCATTCCATACCACGCCGCGTTCGTCTGCTCCTGCTCCCGTTCTGTGTCAGTTCGACCAACATACAGCAGGCGTATATGTGGACTGTGACGTGAACGGAGATCACATACTTGTGATTTGCGGTACTAATAGTCAAACTTGACACAGAAAAGCTATACCATATTCAGAAGTACCGATCGAGGCGCGCAGCAGCCGTATTGAGCTTCTACCATGTGTTTCTTCCAGCCGTGAGCACTAGCGCCTCATTGTATCTTTCTTCATAAACAGACTGAAAGTGCAGCAAAGCATTTAATTGATAGTTGTTATTATCATTGCGCTCGTTTTGATGGATTGAATTGTCGCTAGACTCGGAGTGTACAGTGAGCGACGGTGAGTAGTGATAGGTGTCTGGGTGGACACCATGCGTGTTTCTGGGAAGTGTGCACGCTGCTGCTTGTAGCAGTGTTTTCACGTGTGAGCTCATCAAATGATTGTGAGTCCCAGGATAACTCAGGCACCGAAGCGATATCAGCTCTATACACTGCTCAACCACACGTGACACTCCAAGACACAATACGTATACCACTGCCAATTTACAGGGGTCCAGCAGTCGTCGTCATCCGTGTCATCCCGCGATAAGCTTGGTGACACTTAAACTAATACATTTTACCGCCACATAGATGTACATTACATAATATGCCACACTCACTATTTTTAACGAATCCTTACTCCCGTTGTCCATCTGAATTGAATAGAGGAACGTCGTGTCTGCCTCGCTATCCTGATCTTATTTGTCTGATTGTGGTGGAGAAGTCTGATCTACTGATAAGTCAAAGCGCCCAGGTAGCGCCTGAAGCTGCAGACGAGAGTATGCATTTAACTTGTATTACATAGTCGTAGAGAGGAGCAACTCGATTCGCTGTTGTGATCGAGATTAGCGGCAGGTGCGCTGCGATTTCTGTCCAGAATGAATGAAAAATCTCTGTGTGACGTGTAAATAAAACGTGTAACACAGACATACATTACTTTTTCGTTTAACATCGAGTAGGATGACAGTTGGGTTGTATTTTAGCATTTCTGAGCCTCTATGTTCACTTAATGTGTGCGCTCCTGGTAAAGGCTCGACCTTGTCTGGACCCCGTCCAAAACCCACATTTTGTTCTGGCAACGTTTGAGTTACAAATTAAGCACTGATTGTAGTTCTCAATCTCTTCTCTGATTGGCTGTGCTTGGGTGATCTTCTGCAGTTTCACTCTGTGTTATAAAAAAAAAGTGAATAAATGAAATAAAACATGTTGATACGAACCATGTGTTGAAAGGCTTCTTGTTTGAGATTTAAATCCTAAATCAGGTTTGCAGTGTGAAAAACAGCTACCAACTTTAAACATGAGGGAATTCTCCAACAAACCCAAATGAAATAAAGCAGAGCATATCAGAAGTCACATTTAGAGACTAAAACCTTTAGAACAAGCCCTCCAGACTGACAGTTGTTATATATTTAAGCCGGCAGCGCTGGACAGATTCCTTCTGCATATAATTTAAATTTTAATTGGACCAGGCCCGACTGTCTGGGGTCAAAACACACCCGAAAATCACTCACATTAATCAAGATAAAATTATCAGCTGATGAATCTGTGTTCTAATTACTGCGCCTTTCTTTCCGCGCTTTTAATTACTGGCCTTCATTGTCTTTTCCATATGGTCGCCGCGTCCCCTCCGACAGCGCCACCGTGAGCGCCCGAATAATTAGTGCACAATGGTACGGCTCGGGAGGACGGCTTAAAACACACACGGCGTCGTAAATGTCTTGTCCTACCACTTGAGTTTTGGTCAGAAAAAAGCTGCTGCTGGAGAGAGAAAAGGTTATGTTTGTTGTCATCGTTTGGAATTCCACTTTTTATTGGATTAAAGAAACGGTCAAAGAGGTGAAGCTTAACTGGGAGAAAAGCAGATATGGGACAATCGTTTTGTCTCTCTGTTACAAGAACATGATACGATTCTTTCATTTGCTCACACACCACCTACTGGCAGCAGAGAAAACTACAACAGGACAACAAACAACATGACATTGCTACAGTTGTATTGTAATGACACAAGTCTGGTGATGATTTATGGGCTCATAAACTCAATAATCCACTTTTTTTTAATTACATTTTATTGTATTTTCTTAATACAAAAACATGACAATGAACATTACAGTTGTCAGGATTTATTGTCCACTTTTTCCAGCGATCCTCATACATTGCATATTGTAACCTTAAGTCTCTCCAAGACGTGAATTTCTCCCACAATGTCCCTCCAGTTGGTCAGCGTGGGGGGGATCTTCCTTATACCATCTGCGTGTAATGGCTTTTTTGGAGGCAGTCAAGAGAATTTTTACTCACCCTGTTATGTCTCTAAGATATAGAACTGTAACTTTATATGACGACATGTACCCAAAAAAAATCTCCATTTCTCTTATTATGTCTTCCCAGAATTTAAATAATCTTCTTACCACATAATCGCCAACAGGGTTGATTTATTCCCAGCGATGCCTTTTAAATGTGGTGTAATAAAATATCGTACAATATTCTTCCAACCAAATATTTTCCCATTTCTAGAGCTTGTTGTAGTCTATTGGCATTAACAAGTGTTGTACCATGTGTTAGGGATGCACGTTTTCAAAAATATCTTTAGCCGTTAGTTGGAGCTCTTCACGGTCAATAATCAGTTAACCGAACACGTTAACGCGGTACTTTTTCATTGCTTTTTTATTTTTCACTGGACGTGTTATAATTGGACACAACAGAGCTACGAGAGTGAATTAGAGCAGCGGGACAGCGACAGGCCTTTAAACTGGGCACAACACGGGCTGAATAGAAGCCTCTATAAACACTGTTTTAATGCACTTTTGCACTATGTATTATATAAAACTACTCTCAAATAAGGAGTCATGTTTTAAAGTTGCTGCTAACATTGTAGCTGCTTACCTTAGCTTGCCTTGAACAGGTAAAAACATCGATATTTTCCCAGGCAAGCTAGCCAAGTCTGTTTTCTTCACCAACATAAAATCCAAGTTAATTAATCCTGCATGGTTGATTATTGTCCATAAACACTGCAGTGTCACAGGTTTGCTCAATTCTTACGAGATAAACAGTGTTTTTGTATAGTTTTAGCGATCTTTTTTTCCTTCTCTGACTAACACCAGAACAGTTCAGGAGCAGTTAGCGCCATCTGCTGGAGCAATTGAATATTTGTCAGTTAACCGGTGAAAGACGTCTCACTCGGTCAAGACATTAGTTACGGTTAACTGGTTAATCGGTTAACCATGAACATCCCACATGTGTCATCACTTATTTCTTCTTTAGGTTCTTTTATCTCTTATGTACAGTGTTGATGTTTTCAATAATCCACTTTTAAGTCATTGCTAAGTCCTAGTTCTGCCTCTGATCTGCTGCTCTCTCTTCGTTTGTCTGACGGAGATATTTTTAGGAGAAAAGAGCCACAAGGCCGTCAGGCTGGTCTGGATTACAAAAGCCTCTGTGGAGAGATCTGACCAGTGCATTTAAACAGATTCACACTCTCCAGAGGAACAGAGCGGTGAAGGGAAAGGTTAAAGAGAGAGAGAGAGAGAGAGGGAGAGGGGGGTAAGAAAGAGAGAGAGGAGGAGAGAAAAGGAAAAGCTATAGAGAGGAGAGAGGAAGGAGAGAGAGAGTAACTAACAAGAGAGAGAGAGAGAGAGAGAGGGGGGGTCAAGGATAGAGAGAGAGGAGGAGAGAAAGAGGAAGTAGAGAAAGGGAAAAGCTATAGAGAGGAAGGAGAGAGAGAGTAACAGGGAGTTAGAGAAGAGAGAGAGAGAAAGAGGAGAACAAAAAGGAAGAGAAATAAAGAGAGAGGGAGGCAGGGATTAGAAAGAGAGAGAAGAGAGCAAGAATGACAGAGGGAGGAGAGAGGGAGAAAGAGGTAAGGGCAAGAGAGAGAGAGAGAAAAGAGAGAGAAAGAGCAAATAGAGAGTGGTGGAGAGAGGAAGAGAAAAGAGAGAGGAAAGAGAGAGGGAGAGAGAGGAGAGAGAAAGATAAAAGAAAGATAGAGATAAGAGAGGAGCAATAAGCACACAGCTAAGAGAAATAAAGAGAGGATTTGAAAGAGAGGGAAGAGCAAGGAGAGAGAGTGAGAATGAAAGAGGAGGGGAGAGAGAGTGGGATAAAATGGGAAGAGAGAGAGAAAAGAGAGTGAAGGGGGAGGAGAAAGGGAGGAGAAAGAAAGAGAGGAGAGAGAGAGGGGAAAAGAGAGAAAAGACAAGAGAAGGACAGAGGGAGGAGAACGAAGAGAGGGGGTAAAGAGAGGGGAGGGAGAGAGACAGAGAAAAGAAAATGGGATGAGCAAGATGAGGTGAGAGGGAAAGAGAGATAAGAAACACAGAGGAGGAGAAGAAAGGAGTGCAGTACTTCTCACATGCTGGAGAGGAAAAGAAGAGAAGGGAAGAGCGAAGAGCGTGATAGAGAGAAAGAAGAGTAAATGAAAAAAGGAAGCAGACAGAGAGAGAGAGAGGAGTGTGATGGAGGCTAATCACTGCTGTGCCCTGCTAATGTTCGGCCCCTGTGGCTCCACACATGTTTTTATTCACCACTGATTAAACAGCAAGCGTTAGCATTTAGCATCCAGCGCAGGCCCATAGAGATGAGTGAGACACAAGCAGGAAGTAAGGCTGAGGTTTATTTTAGTCACTTTTGGATTCAAGTACATTCTGTTTACTCAAGCTAATCTGGAACTTGTAAGAAGCTAAATGGAAGCATTAGTTTTCTACTATTCTTTTGTGTACAGTGTCTGTGTTTTTTTCTTGCATCAACCTGCCAATGAGCTCCTGATAGACAGGATCAATAAGTGCAACAGATACGAAGAGATAGTGGAGAGAGTGTCAAGATCATGCTGAAAATCCTCCAGTGCAGGGTCTCAAACTCAGGTGTCTGGGCCCAAAAGGATCAAAGTCAGAGGTTGTTGAAGGCTGTATTTAATATACATAGACCTGACTAGGTTAGATATAAAAAGGTTACTACGCTCTATATAGCCTGTAAGAAAGCTACTTTTATTCTTTTAAATAGTTTTGTATTATTACCAGGATCAGATTGTCCTCTCTCATTTTGGGACAAAGTGCTTGCAAGTTACAGAGGGATCATTTGTTTCTCAACATGAGGGATGCGTACACAGTCTGACAGCCGAAAGAGTCGCAGCTGACTGACACAAGCTGTAGCAGCAACACTAACCAGCGCTGTTGTCAGATAACTACAAGAGTTTATCACTGTGAGAAAACTAAAGTTCTGCTGCTACATCAACATCTGTGGGTGAAATTGTCTTTACGACTCAAACACGTTACATTATAAATGAAAAAACACTTAAGCAACAGATGTTTATCAGACCGATTCAGACCTGATTCAAAACAGCTGCTCATGTCCTGTTTTGTTGTTTTTATCAAAGAAGTTCTCCAGCCATCTAGACGCGTCTACGCAAGCCCTCTATACAGTAGAGCAGAGGTTCTCAAATGGGGTGCCGTGACGTGAGTCCAGGGGTGTCGCGGGAAATTGCTGAGTCTGATAGAATTTTCAATAAATACTTTGATATACATGAGTAGTTGTGTTTACCCAGAGCACACTCTTTGACTCACCTAAACATTTGCGTTCTGACAGCGTTTCTTTTTTCCTCTTTCCCATCGTCACTTCAGAGAGGCTGTTTGTCTGTGTCATATCAGAGCTCATAGATTGTGTGATTTAAAGAAGCGTTTCCCACACCCAGTGATATTCTACGATACTAGAGCTTCGTATTGACTATTAATTTGTGAAAATCTGCCTTATATCTGCGGAGAAAAGGTCCAAAAAATATAGTGAAATAAAACACATGAGAATAGAAACCCGTGGCACGTAACAGCGCAACGCGGAAATCGTCAAAGTGATCTTTGTCCTGTCCTGACAAAAGTTTGTGTTCAGCATTTTCTCCACTCCAATCACACAGTCTGGTCACACTGAAGCTTCTGAACGCTAACCTAGATTGGGCCCTGAGAGCTTTTGATTTTAAAATGATTTTAAAACATTCCTTATATCTTTATTAATAATAATACAAATACATCATGTATTAAGAAAAAAACATTTAAAATATATCAGAATAGTAAAGTATCACAGAAAATTGGATGGTATTTAATAAAATGTTTCCACACACCCTTCTAAATTAGGCCTACAAAACACATTATTTTTGCTAGTGTTTAGCTGTACATGTTTAAATACAAAAGCACAGCCTATGTAAAGTAAAGTACTATGTAGAATTGTTAGGGGTGCCTCGGCTTAGAGCAAGTACGTTTAGGGTGCCCCAGTGCTGATAAGTTTGAGAACCTCTGCAGGAGGGATCCAATATGCTATGCTAAAAAGAGTACGCTAAAACAGATGTAGTTCAAATAGTGCAGTTTCTTGGTAGGCCACTGTCAGTAGTAGGGTTGCACGACTAGTGAATTTTAGTAGTCGACTATCGAGAGCGTTATTCGCGTCGACTTCGACTAGTCGATGACGTCATTAACAAAAACAAAGATCCAAAGGCACGATGATTTTGCCTGGGTAATTGTTAGAAACGGCTTATTTATACTGACCTTATTATCAGAAAACATTGGACGTACCTAATGCCCTGTAATAAAGCTGAACGTAGGCTCTTTGATTTTACATACAAGAAGAAAATAAAAGCTAAATAAGCCTATTTGTGCGTGCGCGGCGGGGCGGAGGCTCTCGCTCTGACAGCGGCTTGGATTCAGTCTGCACACACACTCTGAGCTGTGGGACGTTTGGTCAGTGCGTTTTGAACAGTGAAGGAAACACAAATCCACCTGAAGCCCTGGTTCCACCACACATCACTCATCTCTCTTTACCTCTCGTCTCCTTCTCCCACAAACCGCGCTGTAAAACGTAAGACCAGTGTAGATCCACAGACTCAGATCCAGGGGGACGATGTGCGCTTGGAGACGGCTGTCAGGGCGCGTTGGAGCGAACTGGTCCGAGCGCTTTGAGCCGGGGTGCAGAGTGCATCAGGTGCCTGTGTTTGGCTGACGTAGAGGGAGCGAACGGTCCGAGCGCTTTGAGCCGGGGTGCAGCAGGCTCCAGCGCCTGTGCGTTTGGCTGAACGAAGCGAACAGTCCGAAAGCTTTGAGCCGGGGTGCAGCGGGCTCTAGGCGCCTGTGCGTTTGGCTAGACGGAGCGAACAGGAGAGCTTTGAGCCGGCGGCTATAAAAACGCGCTCGGCTAGACAAAGCGTTTTGGGACGGACAGTTCGTGCGTTATGGAGTGGAGCCACAGAGTGTCCATGCGCTATGCAAGGCAGGGGTAGTCTACAGCGCGCTCCAGTGTGCCAAGCGAAGGGACAAAGCATCCCGGGGCGGAAGAACAGCGCGGGGAGAGACGTAGAACGGGCCGGGGAAAAAGACGGACGAGTTGCTGACATTATGTGTTAGAAGTGCAAGTTTAAAAGAGCTTTTTCTTAAGCAAACCCTGATTTAATATTCTCGACTAGTCGACTACCTCTCAAGTAGTCGCGGGGACCTTTATAGTCGACTAGTCGACTAGTCGTGCAACCCTAGTCAGTAGTAATCAGAAATCATCCTGAGGGCCACATGAAACCATTTCAGACGCCTCGTTTGGCTGCTGAGCACAAGTTTGAGACCTGTGTGAAGAAGGCTTAAGAGACTGTACAATAAATGACTCTGAAGAGGAGAAGATGGAGAGGCTGAAGAGGCTGTTGCTGCAGAAAGAGACTACACACATGAGCTAACTATTGAGGATAAAAACAGGCCTGTATGTTCTTTATGATAAATCTCATCTTTGTTTTTCTTCCAGCGGGAGAAAAACACCTTTACGTGCACACTCACTCACTCCCCTCTCCTCGTGCACGCCCCCCCCCCCACGTGCACGCTCCTGTGACGGCGAGGAGGAGGTGAGTCGTGGCTGTCGCTGTGAGGAGAGCGGCCTAATTAAAAAACGAGATGAATATTCATGAGACACTGTACCGCGTCGCTAATTACACATTCAGAGAGAGGCCAGTGATCATGGCTGACAACTCAATGCTCGCCTCCTCCACAAGCCGCAGATGTGGCTCAGGACAGACCAGGACAAGGACTCATCCAGGTCTAACCAGGACTAAAACAGGATTTAACCAAGACTAAACCAGGACTAAAACCAAGCATTTAACCAAGACTAAACCAGGACTAAAACAGCATTTAACCAAGACTAAACCAGGACTAAAACAGCATTTAACCAAGACTAAACAGGATTTAACCAAGACTAAACCAGGATGAACTATAGACTGAACAGATTAACCAAGACTAAACCAGGACTAAACCAGGATTTAACCAAGAGTAAACAAGGTCTAAAACAGGACTAAAACAGGATTTAACCAAGACTAAACCAGACTGAACCAGGATTAAAACAGGATTTAACCAAGACTAAACCAGACTAAACCAGGATTTAACCAAGACTAAACCAGGTATACCAGGACTAAAACAGGATTTAACCAAGACTAAACCAGGTCTAAAACAGGATTTAACCAAGACTAAACCAGTACTAAACCAGGACTAAAACAGCATTTAACCAAGACTAAACCAGGTCTAGGATGAACCAGAACAGACTGAACCAGGTCTAAACCAGATTAACCAGGATAAATCAGGTATTTAACCAGGATAAAATCAGGTCTAAGCCAGGTCTAAACCAGGACTAAAAGAGGCCAGGGATCATGGCTGACAGCTCAGTACTCATCTCCACCACAAGCTGCGGCTCAGACACACCAGAAGAGAGACTCAACCAGGTCTAAATCAGACATTTCCAGAAATGTTGACAAATTGTAGGTCTACATAATTTCCTGTGTTTGAAAACTTTACTGACTTTACTGAGTTTCTGACATTTCGCCTAAAATCAGTCTGAAATGCTTTGACACCAATAAAATGTTCAACAGCAGTTAATTAAAACACATTTATATTAAACCACTCAAATTTAGATTAAAATTCTGAATCCATGTCACTTTAAGCCATCGTTAGCATTTGCCCACAATAAACAAGTTTTGAATAATTAATTCAGCAGAGGTCAAAAGGTATTGTTGAGTTTACAAATCTTTAGTGTTTCAGATAAAAATGTAAATCTGCTCTTTCCTGTGCATCTTTAAGAATATAATGTCCACCGTCTTCTTTCACATGTACTTGTGAGAACAGGAACACAAACACAACGGGTTTGCATAACATTTCATGTCTATGACTTGGCATAGTAGTCAAGCCTCATAGTGTGTAAAGCTGGAATCTGATCTTCAGCTGAACTTGAAAGGATCACTGCAACGAGAACAGACAAGAAGTTCCAGTCCATGGCCCTTATTTACACTTGATATATGCCCTAAGCAAAATACATTTGTAATTTATAAGACTAGATACATACAGTACCTACTTCAGACCTGTTTAATTTTGATAAAACAAATGAATTAGAGAATTGTAATCTTATATGCTTTACATTTCTGTTAGTTTGTTTCAGCAACACTTAATCCTTAAAGTAAAATATAGTTAATCCTTATTGTTTTATCACACCATCCCATGGTGAGGTAAAACAATAATGTGTTTAATGTCACACCTACTTTAAGAACATGTTAAATATAGTGACTAAAATTGGTATTGTCGTGAATCATCCTATAAGCAAAGTTAAAGAAATAAGAAAATAGACACATGCATTAAAAAAGAAGATACCTTTAAAAAAAAAGCATATCTATTGTATATGACAAGACACGAAGACCAAAGCAACACGGTATCACTTACCTCGTCATCTTATGATTCTCCGATGTGAAGCTATCCGTCAGTGCGTTGATTAATAGTGATATTTAGGTGTTTTGCTAGATTTTCCATTTTCCAAGCATACAGCTACCTGACATCCTCCACCTCCATGTTGTGTGTGCCAGCAAACGTGTCCGTGTGGAGACCTAGACCCAGACCAAATCAAGACCACCTTTGTGATTTATACATTTACCGGGTGTGTTCATGATCTTATAGTGCAGGGCTTTAGGGCGAACTGTGTCTGGGACAAGATACTGCTCTGAGTCATGAACTTCTGCTGCAAGTTTAGCAGAGTATGGTGGTAATGAAATATACTGTAGTCTCGGTGTCCAAGACAAGACCGAGTCCAAATGTGCTTGAGCTAGAGACAAGACCAAGACCATAAAAAGTTCATCTCGAGACTGTTCCTAAGACCAAACCGGTCTCGAGTACTTCTACACTACAACGAATGCATCAGTTTGTGAAAGATTTACAGTTTAAATTCTATTTTGTTGTTAAGTTGTTACATAACAGTCATTATTCTCCAAAAGACAGACACAGCAGGACATTTGTGGCACAAGTTAGCAGAGATGTGGACTAATAGGGTCAGAATGAGTCAGACTAATAGACAAATAGAGTCACTATTTAATGTAACTTGACTTACTTGTTTGTCCAACCAATTCCTCTGTAGATGAATAAAGTTCCCGATGAGTTATGTCCACAGTTTGAATTAAGTGCAGCTCAGTCTGACAACCTTTTAACAACAGACTTTTCCTTCTCGTCAACAAAAGTGTTCGTAGACTTCACTTTCCCATTAACAAACCCAGCGCCGGAGCCAAAGTTCAGCCACGTAAAATATTTGAGTCACTGTAAAAAAAAAAAAAAAAAAAAAGCCCCCCATTTCCTAAAGTAGCCATTTGAAAACATGAGCAGGAAGAAGGCGGCCATGTTGGGAGCACTCGATGGTTTACTGCCAGCTTTACGACTATCACACGCGACGCATTCATTTTGATAAGTGATCCGAAAAGCGGGAGATGGAGCTTTTATGTGACGAGAGTTTGAAGTGTGGAAGGCGATGAGTGGCGCGGAAGTGGGAGTGTATTAAAGAAGACGTTTGAACAAAGACGACGACGTTTACGGGACGTTTAAGAGCCAACGGGAGGGGACAAAGAGACCGGCGCTTTTCAAGAACAAAGACATGGATGGAACTGATGTGGAGCTCTGTCCGAAGTTGTCAGGCATTTGTAGTGCTCAGTTACAGTATGTCGACTTGAAGAACTTTTTAATACAATTTAACTTTTGACTTCAGTGTTTTATAGGCTGACCTGTTTTTAAAAAGAGCTGGGCGGTATGACGAAAAATGTATATCACTGTGGTTTTCAAAATTATAACCGTGTCACGGTATTTGACGGTATTTTTTTATCGTTTTACATGACTAGATGTTGACCCTGTTTCTTAATAATTTAGAGAATAATTACTGCAGTAAATTGTCTTAGAATGAGCAGACTGTATAAACCCAGGTTTGAATAGTCCCACAAAATGCTGCTTCTCCAAAGAGGTGACAGACAGTGACACTCATAATTCTAATGAGGTGAATAAATGAGAATGCATGACTTGCACTCAAAATACAGCACTTGTGTGTTACGCGCTGCTCCCACCACACGCAGTCGCGCTCCGCCCCAGTTCGCCTCCGAAAGCCACCGCAGACCCCTCGCACTGTCTCAACTCCAGTCCGCTCCGCAGGGCTGCGTAGCCCCGAGGAGCTCAAGAAGAGCATGCGCCACCTTGCAATTCCGGACATAGTCACTTCCCTTTTTCTGTCTGGTGCGCTCCGATCCACGGAGCCCCACTCCGCCGGACTCTGGCAGAGAAGAAAACAGCCTTGATCCGCACTTTGGTTGGACGGCGACGGAGCCGAGGCGAAGCCCCGCGGCCCGTTCTAAGGACGCGGAGGATGTGGAACGGCCTTCATTCATCCGGCAGTCGGGGCGGAGCAAAGCCGCACGCAACGAGACCAGCGCGCCTTGCTGCAGCGCGACGTTCTGCCACTCTTTGTTCAGGGCATACGCACACACCGGTGTATGACAAATGCATATCATTAAAAACAAAACACCGGTGTCCAGTATGAAACGGTATACCGAGCAGCTCTAATGTAAGTAAGGTTTATTTATATAGAATCTTTTATTTAACCAGGCTGGAGCTTTCGTTTCACTCCAGCCGCAGGTCAGGTGTCACAGAACTGATGCTTCTCAAAAACCAGGAAGTACAATCAGCCAATCAGTGAACAGAGATGAAGCAGTGATGGGCAGAGTTGAGATAGTAGGCTGTCTATGATCTCCTCCTCTGATCTTGTGTTTAATATAAGTTTACAAAAATGATATTGTACTTTTTACTTCATAAGTTTAGCTAGAGCTGCGCAATGAATTGGTTTCAATTGTAGCTGATAAGAGTGTTCATACACATTTCATTTTCATCAGGAAAATCTCCAGGGTAGGACAGTCTGACCTTACCCACATTTATTTAATATTTAATAATCACCTGTGGACATGCTTCTCTTTAGGCTTTACACCAGGTTGACACTGCCTTCAGTCAGACGGTGTAGTCCCTCATTCATCAAGGAGTGATCCATAGTAGAAGTCTTCAAAGTAGTCATCTGGACAGTGTTTCCGAAGATCAAGACGTTTTGACTCTCATCCAAAAGTCATTTTCAAATGACTTTTGGATGAGAGTCGAAACCTATAAAGTAACTAACCTGGTTTTGAAATGTAGGGAGTAGAAAGTACAGATACTTCTTGTAAAATGTAGGAAGTCAAAGTAAAAAGCAACCAAATGTTTTAATACTCAAGTAAAGTACAGATACTGAAGAAAACGACTTAAGTAGGCTACAGTACTAGAGTAAAAATACTTAGTTACTTGCCAACTCTGCCAAACCAGTTTATTTTTGTAGAGCCCCAAATCACAATAACATTGGCTCTGAAGACTTAACAAACATCAGTTGTAAAAATTAAAACAACAGAATGATCAAGTACTAATACTATAAATATGTCCAAATGTTTAAACGTGCACAATATAACACAGAGGACGCAGCACGGTGTCAGAGTGGATAGCACTCTGGCCTCACAGCAAGAAGGTCACAGGTTTGACTCCTGCTTCTGTGTGGAGTTTGCATCTTCCTCCCCGTGTCTGGGTGAGTTTCCTCCGGGCACTCCGGTTTCCCCAATGAGTTATAATAATGACTAGAGAGAGCGTAGCCATGGTAACCTAGCAACAAATGTCCAGTTCCAGCAGCCATCTTGTGTGGGAAGACTTAACTGAAGTTCTCATACTAATGGTAAGCTGAACTTTGAAGTGACGTTTTTACTTAAATACTTTGATAATTGAACTTTTACGTATTTGTACATTTATTTATGCTTCTGTTTAACCAAACTAATGTGAAAAAATTTTGAAAAAAAACTACTTTTATTTTTAGCTATTAAAATCTTCTTTAACACAATAATGATAAATGTTAGTGCTCCTGTAATGTAATGACACACAAAAGTATTTCATATCTGCATCAAATCCAGCCATGTGCAGTGTTTTTAGGCTGAATATTTATATTCACAATTCAGAGGAAAAATAACCAGACACAGACAGAAAACAGTTCTCTGTATTATAACATGAATAATGATTATATGTTCAAGTATTCCCTTTAATCATTGAATTATCTGAACTTGTTTTGACATTGTTTTCAATTAGAATTCTGCTGCCTTTCCCCTCGCAAGATGGCCGCCGAAACTGCCACGCTATCTCTAGTCATTATTATAACTCATTGGGTTTCCCCACCGACCAAAAACATGCAGGTTAGAGAACACTTGCTGGTGGTCGGAGGTTGAGGCGCCAGGTGTTTACGCGAGTAATTGCAAATAAATACAGATGGGTGAGGACAGGTGGCAGTGGAGCATCTGCTGCAGGACAATAAGACCAGTCCAAATACAACTGTGAGTGACCTCATGATGAGAGAACATGACTCTGATCTGCTGCAGACGCACAAATGTTTCAAAAATCAACTGGGAAAATTAAGTTTATAGACCATCCAATAGAGTTTTCCTCATCCCATAAACATCCTGGAATATGGATTAGCGATGACTTAAAGTACGATAAACAGGTCGACCATGTGTGTCGTCAGGTCTCAAAGCAGCTGTTTTTGCTCCGCAGACTCTCTCTTTATGTTCAAGACAAAGAGTTGTTAGTTAAAATCTACATTTTGAATCTGCTGCTCCATCATGGTCATCTCTGACTCTCTCTCAAACTGCAGTCCTGGAAAAGCTGCAGAGACGGGCTATACGCATCATTGTGGGATACAATTATACAAAAACTTTAAGTGATTCAGACTATGCAGATTTAAGACTTGTGCCACTCAAACATCGTAGAAACTTCTCACTTGCTGTGGTTATAAACTGCTTCACTCCTTAGTGCCAAGAGTTCTTTTTCCAGTTCTGTCCTAAGCCTCGTACACAGTGTTGCCAGACGTACGATAATTATTGTTTTTGTACGATAATTTCACCCCCTACGATGTACAATCAATAATTCTAAGTCACTGTAAAACTCTATGTAAATGTACAATGATAATTTAAGCTCCAGGTCTTTTCTTCGTCTTGACTAACGTGAGCTTGCCTAAAAAACTGAAAATCTGATTCAGGATCAGCAAACACTTAACACACTGTGAGCTTTAGTGGTGTTCTGTGATATTATTGGTCAACAGCACCAATAGTTCCTCATGGCTGTGTATCTGCGTCTGCCCCAATGTGCTGAGACCAAACGTAAATACAACCAGGCCGCATGAGCAGCAATGGAGACATCGAACAAGAGAAAGAGTGAGTGAATCAATGCTTTATTTTACTTATACACAGTATGACTGTGTTCTAATAATATTATTTTAGGCTGTGAAGAGGAGAAAGCTTAATGTGTGCAATGCATTAAACAGCAATGATTAAATGTTTTCACTCTCCCAACTGAGCGGAACGTGTTTAAAAATCTATTTAATCGTCTAAAGAGGTCTTTATTTAGTGTACAAATTGCCCTGGCCCGAAATAGAACACAATTTGGATGTGTACGATAATTCTTAGCAAAATGCGATAATTTTGAGGCTCTGGTACGATAATTCAACATTTCCCATCTGGCAACACTGCTCGTACATGGAGCTCAACAGTACCGCCCACTTCCTGGTTCCTAAATCTCGAACCCCATGTTAAATTGCCATAGGGAATTCGATAAAAATTATATTAAAAGTTTGAAAACGTCTTGGGCTATGTGTGAGTCACGAGTTGTTTAAAAAATGTTTTTTCAGCTTTGTAAACTACGAAGTTATTACGACATTTTGCCGAATTTTAAGTTCTAGTTGTGCTTTTTAGACTGAAAACAACCGCGCTGTGGATGTGAGTTAGCACATAGCTGGATAGCCCGCGATATGTCTTTAAACTCTTATATTTGAATTTTTCGAAAAGCCTACGGCACTATAACATGGGGCAAAACTCTTCCGGAACCAGGGCGGTCTTCCACTGTGCAGCTCCATTCAGCATAAACCTGCGGAGACAAAGGTTGGAACTGCCTGAACTAATATACCCAACGTCACGTACTTTTGATCACTCACCTATTGTTTTTGCAATCAAACTATTAAATCAAGTTCTCGCTGTGGAGCGACTTGGGAAATCCTGTATACGAACAATTGTACTGATGACTGTATAGAATTATTGTAATTGTTTCTATCGCCCAATGCCCTTGATGGTCATGGCATTTGAATAAAGATTAAAAAAAAAAAAAAAAAAAAAACAGTTGAATGATTTATGTACTTAAAAAAACATTCACAGCAGTGTTTCTGAGGCCCAGAGAGGAAGAATACATCTCACAGACACAACTCCGACCGTGATGTGATGTTAGAACAGGATTAAAACATGATGTGTCCTTGTTCTGTTGCTAACATTCAGATGTTGTATTGCAGTTTTTGTTTCAAAGTGCACATTGAAATTCTGAAGAATGAAACTGATCACATCTTATGGTCATTTTTCAAGAACAGAACAAACATTGTCGTGTCTCTTTGTGGGACCGTTAGAGAAAGACTGAGATTTTACCACGTGACATGACTGACCCCTGGTGGTGAGGTTTTGACAATACAAACATTAACCGCAATGACACTTCCTCTGACATACAGGCCACAGATTTTACATTAATGATGGATGTTTTGTTTTGAATTCAATTGTATTTTTTATTAAGACAAGTGTGGGAAAGAAAAACAGTAACAGAAAAGACACAAGTTACATGTCATTAGGTCAAGAATAAGTGATGTTTTCTCCTTGTGCAACACATTCTCACACCGACTGCTTCAAGAGTTCACATCTGACGCTCCAGGTCTTTCATTCATTTCACTGGAAGGCAAATCGTGTCCTTGTACGCCCGAAAAGGGAATGAGAGACAGGTAAAACAGCTAAAAATACATCCTTCTTCAGATGAACAGAACAATCAAACGTGTGTGAAATACTGTGAGATCGTCCACAGAGCATTTCATTTAAGATGCAGTGAAGTCCAAACATCTGCAAATGTTTCCTTAACCTTTAAACTGCTTAAGGATCCTTATCATCTGCTGCTGTTATATTACGATCTACAAGACATTTAGAGCACAGTATGCTTCTGTCTGCTCACAGGCTTTGTTTCATGGAAATCTATAAAGTCTTGACAGAAGATGGATCTGCAGATGATCGAAAGCCTCTTCCGGTGGACCTGAGCAGTGCCACAGACTGATCTCCAGACTCACCACACTGATGCAGGAACTCGTGCAAAAGAAGACACAACCAAGTATTTGAGTAGAGAAATGAACCATCTTAACAGAAACCTGATCTTTCTTTGAAAAATGGCCTTGTTTGTGATATTCTTGGGCAATATTCATTTTTTTTGAGACACTGAATTTTAGATTTTTTTTTTTCTCAATTAAAGCCATGAATTATTAAAAGTATTAAAAGTATGCATGTGAGTCACAGGTGTCAGCCTCCTTGTTAAAGGGAGTGGCATCTCCCGTTACCTCCCACATAAAGACACCAGCACACCAGTTTAAAAATATTTACAAGCAAATACAATAACCAATACAAGCTGAGAAGAGGTCAGAAGTAATAAAGTTGATAAGTTTGTGGATGCACCCACTAAGATCAACCACAATAAATAATCAACCAGACCACACAGACCATAACATTCCTGTGAAGGGGCCCCTCCTTAAAGACTCATAGACCCTGGTTTAGAGAAGGGAGAAAAGTCTATTTCATCATTGAGTCCAGGCCAAACTGTTGCTCTTAGTGTAACAATCCAATATGATTCTTTTTGTAGTAAATATTTTAACCGGTCACCTCCTCTTGATGTTTTAGGTATGGCCTCGATCACCATGGCTTTGAGTGAATTGATGTTTGTACAGCCTGCAGTTTGGAAATGACAAGCCGTAGCATATTGTGGATCCTTTTTATGGCCAGTTTATGTTCAGCCAAGCGGTCCTTAAGCCTGCGCTTGGTGCGTCCAATATAAAAGCACCCACATTCACACTGCAGCGATAAACCACAAAGTTGTATTGCAGTTTGCGTACTGTTGAAGTTGATAGATTTTCTCTGTTGTAGGGTCTTTAAAGGAGGCAGACTTATCAACTTCCACATGGAGAAGTCCCCTTTAGTTGATGCAGCCAGGTGGTCGAACGGGTGGGTGGCAAGTAGCTTCTGACGAGTTTATCCTTGAGTGTAGGAGCCCGTCTGAAGAAGAAAAGGTGAGGGTCAGGGAAAATAGTCATTAAAAAAGGATCACTTTGTATTATTCCCCAATTTTTTCTTATAATGTTTTTAATGTCATAGCACAAGGTGCTGTATTGAGTGGAAAAGTATATTTGTCAACTTTTTTGAGTGCGGTTAGTTTTCTGAAAAAGTCTCTGTCTATCCATAGCCTTTGCCTTGCTCTGGGCCTGTGTGTCTCTTTATTTTACAATAAGTGTCTCTTTATTGTAACCTCTATCCTTGAAGCGCTGCGTCATGATGGAGGCTTGTTGATCAAAGTCAGCCTCTTGGTCACATATGCGCCTCAGTCTTTGGAATTGGCCAAAGGGAATGATGAGGTGTGATGGGTGAAAACTGTCAGCTCTAAGTAAGTGTTGCGATCGCTGCTCTTTCTGTATATTGATGTATGAAGATTGCCGAGTTCGTCTTTAGTCACCCTTAGATCAAGAAAATGTATTTCAGATGCACTGTAGTCTAAACTCAATTTCAAATGTTTATTTGATGAATTAATATATGTGTGAAAAGCCAACAGATCTTTGACAGAGCCCTTGAAAATAAAAAAAAACAAATCGTCAATGAATCGGCTATACCATTTGATTTGACTGAGAAAGGATTTCTTTCGCTGTGGATGTACATCTTCTCCCAAAGTCCCAAATAAAGTCCAGCATAACTCGGAGCATAAGCTGCACCCATCGCTGTCCCCTGCTCCTGTCTGTACAATTGATCCTGAAATAAAAATATATTATTTTTAAGAGTCCATTCTGTAAGTGAAACTATGAAATTGGAGGCATAATATCCAGTGAACGTTGCTGTAGATAAAAGGCCAGAGCCTCTAGACCTTTTTTATGTGGGATGTTTGTGTACAAAGCCTCCACATCCATAGTAGCAAGGCATCTCCAACATTATTGGGTTCATTAATTTTTTTCAACACATCTGTTGTGTCTTTGAGATACGAAGGCAATCTTTGAACAAATGGCTTAATGAAGTGGTCAATAAATTCGAATGCTGGTTCAGTGATGGTCTCTTTGCCACTTATAATAGGCCTTCCGGGGGATTATGTAAATTTTTGTGTATTTTAGGCAGCATGTAAAATGAGGCTACACGAGGATGTTTGGGCATCAGAAACTCAAACTCCTTGTCAGTTATCCATTTGTGTTCTTTAGCTGTATCCAGCAGATCTCTGGACGTTGCTGAGGGTCAGCGCACAGCAGCTCTCGAGTCAAACCCGACGGCCAGCATACCGCTTCTCCTCCGCCTGTGAGAAACGCGCACCCGGGCGGCAGAGCAGAGACGTGTCAAACCTGCGCTCGGTCTCAGCGCGCACACAAACCAGGAGAAACTTCCGAAAGTGACGGTGCTGGCACAGAGGAGGAGGCTGAATGAACGCGGACAGTGTCACTAGAAGCAGCTGTCAATCATTTGCTCGAGCTGCAGTGAGAGCGCGGCGGTTATGATGCACTTACGATGCGTATATGAACGAATGGCATGCGGTGACCATTGCACTGGCGCCAAGCAAAATCCCTTTGCGTGGCACACGTGTCTAGTTTGCCGACCCTGGTTTACAGAATACAGTAACTTTATAAAATATCCGAGGAGTATTTCAACACACAATGTAGAGTTTTAACTTTTCAAAAACAGTGACAAAAACAGCTCTAATAATGATGTATGTGCACTATTTTAATGTTCCAATGATAAATGTTATCTGAAACAGTGGAAAACAAACAGTTTATGTCATGTATTGAAGCTATAAATAATGTAAATCAGCGTGAAAATCTTCAGATAACAGAATACATGACAAAATACATCTACACAGACATTCAGTATTCTGTTCATGAATACATTTCCATATTCTTCCCAACACTGCAGGGTCCAGACCTTGTACTTTTATACAAGAAAAAATAAAATGAATGATTCTATATAACGTACTTTTATAGTTTTACAGAAGAAATTACAATTTCAACAAAGCAGCTCTAAAAGTGTCAATAATTACAAAAACAGAAAACCAGCTTTGTGAAAACTCCTGAAGCTGTTTGAATATATTTACCCTGAAAAGTGAAGAAACACACTTCTCAATGTCAAGTCATATATTTAATGACAATGATGAAGAAGCCCTGGAACAGTACAGAAATAGCACATAAGCTAATGCTAGTAACAAATATGGTACATGTGAACTAACAATGTAAATAATATATGTGTACTTACAGGAATAAAGCTTAACCCAGCCACAGTAGCATGAACATGTTTAAGTGACAACAACAAGATGGCTGACTACTTCCCTCTACTTCCACTACATTCCCCTCTAGTGGCCTCTAGTGGCCGGTGGTAAACCCTGCATCCCCCCCAGTCCGGTAACCTACAAACCGAAACAGGTAAACGGACTCAACACTATATCCAACGGCCAGTCTCGGGTTCATAACGTTTGGGGGGCAATCTCGTACGTCCAAGCCGAGGAGGTTGGGGCAACAGGGGCGGCGATGAAGGCTGGATGGGCATAGCCGGGCCGACGTCTGCAGGACCAGGCTCCACATAGGCCCCCTGGTCAGAATCCGTCCCCTCACAAGGCGTTGGCTGGGAGGTGGCCGAAGCGTCACTAGGTGCACCACTGGTCTCCCCTTGAGGCAACACCGGGCCGGTGTGAGTAGGGTGGGGCACCTGGTCTTGGCACGCAGGTGGTTGCGGCAGGGCGGGCGGCAGCCGTCCGGCACACAAGGTGGCCGGCGTAAAGGCACGGAGGAACCGGCGATTCCGCAGAGTTAAACGGCCTGACCCGTCGACTCTGACACGATACTGATCGTTGCCCAGGGACTCCACCACCACTCCGGACCTGTCCCACTTATTCGGGCTGGGGCCTTGCTGATTCTGTAGGAACACGGTCTCACCGAGCGCCAATGGGCGAAGTGGCCTAGAGTGAGCCAACAAAGATTCAGTAGTGCGGGACATTCGGGTACGGAGCGCGTCTTCCTTCGCCGCCCATGCCTGACGCCAAAGTGGGCGGACGTGCGGGTTCGAAAACTTCTCCAGTCTGTTGACAAAAGAAAACGAGTCCCGAAGGGGGTGTCCAAAGATAATCTGAGCCGGTGAGAGGTTGCAGCCGGGGTCGGGGGTGTTACGCAACTGCAACATAGCTCGTAAGAAGCGATCATGATCAAGGCTGCCGGTCGGGCTTGTGTTGGACATGAGGAGACGCTTTGCAGTCTTAACAGCAACTTCCGCTCTCCCGTTCGACTGGGGGAAGGCCACTGAGGAAACACGATGCCTGACCTGCCACAGGCGGAGGAACTTCTCTGTAAGGCTCGCTGTGAACTCAGGACCACCATCGCTCGAGAGTTCCTCTGGCACGCCAAAGGTGGCAAAGAACGTACGAAGATGGCGAACCAGGCCGGAAGAGCCCCTAGATCAGTGCCAGCTGCAGAACTCAGGACCTCGACCCAACCCGACAGTCGGTCTCCAACAACCAAGTAGTGACGACCACCGTAATCAAAAAAGTCAGCAAACACAGCCTCAAATGGGGTGGATGGTGGAGAAGATGGTATAGGGGGCGTAGCTGCTTGTGATGGAGCATTTCGATTGCAGTCAGCGCAGCCATTCCTGGTGGCACGTATGTCCCGAGACATGCCAGGCCAGTAGACTATGGCACGGGCACGCTGCTCCATCGCTGAGATCCCTTGGTGGGCTGCATGGAGATGCTGGAGGACCCTGTCACGGAGAGAAGGAGGGACCACAACACGGTCGTGATACAGCAAGACACCGTCTTGCGCGTAAAAGGACTCACAAGCTGGTGACAGACCCGCCAGGGTAGGGTCTTCAATGTCAATCTTACCCTCGTGCTCAATGAGGTACAGAAGATGGGCAAGGCATGCATCTCCCGCTGTCTCCTTGGCCAGGAGGGACCAAGTGATTGCCCCAAGTTCTTGTGCATCATTACGGATGGAAGTCATAAGCGCCAACTCCGCCGCGTCAGGTGCACTCAGCGATCCCAGCGAGAGTCCGTTAGCAGAGCCTGAGGGAGAGGGATGTCTCGAGGTTGCATCGGCAGCGTGGTTACTCTTGCCAGGCAGGTGCACAATGTCAAAGCGCCATGGGAGAGTACGTTGTTTCAGTCTGAACAAGCGAGAGTTTGTTATTTCGTCCAGTGTCCGGTCACCAAAGATCTTCACCAGGGGCTTATGATCAGTGACCACAACGAGGTTGTCGCACCCTTGCGTGAAGTATCTTGTCTGCTCAAGGCCCCAGGCCACTGCCAACGCTCCCCCTCAATGGCAGCATAACGTTGTTCAGCAGGTGAGAGGAAGCGTGAACCTGCGAGGGTGATCCTCCATCCACCCAGGCAACAGTCCGGAACGCCAGAGGTACAGTCACAATGCTGCTGGAGTAGGAAGTAACCGATACCACGCCTAGACCAATCAGGGCGGAGGCAAGTACGTCTCTGCAAGTCGTAGATCTCCACGCCCTCACGTATAGCAGCGATTATGGCTTCTTTGGACACTTGGAAAGCTTCCTCCAGGTCGGGAGACCATGAAAACTTGCAGCGCGGGCTGAGGAATGGCTTAAATGGCGCCATTGTGTCGCGCAACTGGGCATAGTTGGCCACCTGATTGACAAGTCCAAACCAGCTCCTGATATCCGTAGTGGAGACTGGAGTAGGGAAATCACGGATGGCATCCAAGTACTTCGGGAGTGGCTCGATGGTCGTGTCCGAGACCCCTGAAACCAGCAAAGTCTACCTCCCTCTCCGCGAACTGAAACTTGTCCGGGTTCAACACAATGCCGGACCGACCGACACGCGTGAGAAAGTCCATGGTCCTCCACCAGTGTTGCTCAAGGTCAGAGTCATAGTGGATGGTATCATCGACACAACGTTCTTTGCGCTCGTAATCTGAGAGTACAGCATCAAAACGACGGTTATAGCCATCACCCGAGGACAGGAAACCTTGTGGAGCTCTGGTGTAGCGCCAGCGGCCGAAGGGTGTGATAAAGGTGGTCAGGTGGCGATCTGAGTCACGCAGGGGCACACTGTGGTAACCGTTCCACGCGTCAGTGACAGTTTTCCAGGTGTTCTTTGGGATACGCCGTGCGAGCTGAAACGGGGATTCTGTTGCAAAGGTTTCACGTTTGCAGAATTTATTGAGGGGGGAAAGGTCCACAGTCCTGCGTGGCGATCCGTCGTGCTTACGAGTGACCACCATGCGATGACACCACGTCACAGGCTCACCATAAGGCACACGTTCTATAACACCAAGGCTTCGTCGCGTAATAGGTCGTCATAGACCTTCTGTTGCCAGTGGAGAGGCACGGTGGCAGCCGTGTGGCATGCTTTCGGAATGGCCGCTGGGTCCACATGTATTTCGATGGGTGGTCCATCCATGCAAGGCAGCGCTCGATGAGGACAAGTGTTGAACGTGGATGAAGCATATCTGTCGAGCAGCCACTCCTTCATCCGGCCGTTATTGTCTGGTGTGCATGGAAACGGCAACTCAGCAGGGTGTGGCGGCGGGGCAGTACGTTGGGGGCATGAACAGTGGGCGTGATGAGTACCGAAGGGGTCCTTACTCCCACTAGAAGTGGATTGTGTAGCACTGACACATGAGGGCCTGTATAGAGAGTCCAGGGAGCCGAAACAGTTCTCATCCTCAGGGACTGCCACATAAGTATTTGATGGGAAGTCCTTACATAGGAGGCCGAGGTTGAGCAAGGATTCATAGGAGAGGTACATGGCACGGACCGAGGTGCTCACATATACCATAGAGTGGCAGGAAGTCACCACTCCATTACCGGATGTCGTCGAGAGTCTAGCAAAGAATGCTCCTGCAATGGCTATGGGGGAGCGATTAGCAGCTGATAGGCTAAGACTGACAGGGTGCAAGACGTCGCGTGAGAATCCACATGCAAGGAATTCCTCCAGAGACCAGAGGTCAGACTGTGCGCCAGTGTCTGCAATGGCAAGTACTTTCGCTCCAAAATCTGGGCCTCGGTTGACAGCGCCACTGTGTGGTTCAACTATTGAGATTGAAACAGACACTCTGGGATGGTCTCTGAGCTTGGAGCGTCTCCATTCGCCCTTGGAAAAGATGTGGTGCTCAAGTCTGACGGGCGTGGGTTTGTAGACACCACGGCGAGATGACTGGGCGCGGCGCCTGCACCCACGATGAGACTGAACTGATGAAATCTGGGAGATAGGTTCTGACTCCATGGCGGCCTGCTGACTGTCAGAAGTTGCCTGCTTTTGCCTCTTACGACGGCGAGCCCTGTAGCAGTCAATACAGATCTGATGAGGCTTGGTATTCCAGCCACGAGAGCCCTCTGTGAAGACTTTAAAGGTGCTCTTGCAATCCGGACACACAGCTGTTTTTATGTCTGTCCATTGGGGTCGGGGACGCTGCAAGACTTTTCTGTGGAGTTGTCTTCACGTGCCGGAATGATGACATGGCGGATAGTGAAGGCAGCGGGAGTGCATTACGGGCCATTTCTTTATTTTCAACAAGTGCAATCACGTCATTAATAGGCTTGCTCAGAACATCAGATATCCCCAGAATTTCACGGCGAATGTCTGAGTCATAAACTCCATTGATCAGGACGTCTCGGATAATGTGGTCTGTATAATCCACGTTCTGGCCACACTCACACAGCGCAGCATAGGAGCATGTCTCAGCTTTCCCCCGTACTCTGGCAGCGAAGGCACGGAACGCTTCATCACGTTCCTGGTGTAACTGAAGCAGCTCAGTGCGTAGAACACATGTGGCCACTGGGATAACGGCCAGCGAACGCATGGCGGCGAGTAGATCTGGCAAGGGTCTGGAAGCAGCGCTGGGGTCGGCTTTCAACAAACTGTCTCCGAGTTGAGGCCCGCACACTGGAATAGCTGGAAAGGAGCCTGGGCGCCCCCTATGCCTGAGCCAGTGCGAAAAACATCCCAACGGCAGGTGAACACGTTCCACTCCTCTATTGTCACACCAACGTCCACCTTAGGTCGATCAAGCTTTGGGCCAGGAGGAGCCGGGGTCTGGACTGGCGCACCCACAACGTTCTGACTTGATGGACAAACCCATGGTTCGACAGCAGGGCAATGGCGAGGGCTTCAGACACATCGTCAGTCTTGAAAGGGCAGCCGGGGACACAGCACTCAACTACAACCATGGCTTCTTCATGAAGAAACACACTTCTCAATGTCAAGTCATATATTTAATGACAATGATGAAGAAGCCCTGGAACAGTACAGAAATAGCACATAAGCTAATGCTAGTAACAAATATGGTACATGTGAACTAACAATGTGAATATTATATATGTGTACTTACAGGAATAAAGCTTAACCCAGCCACAGTAGCATGAACATGTTTAAGTGACAACAACAAGATGGCTGACTACTTCCCTCTACTTCCACTACATTCCCCTCTAGTGGCCTCTAGTGGCCGGTGGTAAACCCTGCAAAAAGTTGTTCGTGCTCCAGTGTCCTCTGGCTGTGGGCTTGGCGGGTTACAGTTATGATAAAGTGGCTGATGGTATTCTTGCTAAAAGGACCAACACGGCAGGCCAGTGTTCAGCAGCGTCTTTCATTTATTATTTTCAACTTCAACAACTCAGCGCGTGCTCCTTGTGCGCTGCTCAAATGCGCAGTACTAAAACAAACATAGGAACCAATAGCAAAAAGGGAAATAAAATATAATGTAAAATAATAAAATAATGTTACTGTTAATGAAATAATAATTAGCATGCAATAAACCCAAATATATATAAATTACAAATAACACAAATTAAAATAAATAATTCGTCAAATAACTTATATATTTTGAAGTTATTGTACATAGTTACTGAATTCTATTTGTTAGTTTCTTATCTGGATCAGAACCTGACGTGAAAATAAAGGTTTCTTGTAGGCCAATCTGATTGGTCGAAGTGTCTGAACCAGGAAGTAGCAGATTTTTTATTAAATCCAGTCGAGAAAAAAGCATAAACATCTTTTATATCTAAAAATGCACACGTCTTCTCTCTTCGCACGTTGTTAAAGTCAAAGTAATCGAATAAATGTGCTTAAATCAGCCGTAGTATCTCCGTCGGTAAACATGGCGGAATGGTGTGCTGTGATTGGTTTGCTGCCGCGATGCGATCGGTCCAGCTCAGCGTGTCCGTCTTTAACCGTGCGGATTGTATCGTTTTTGTGAAAATAACAGATATCTAGGGCTGGTGAATGTAAGAGCCCTCAATCTCTTTGATTGATCAAAAGTTATAAATCATTTTCTTAGCTGACGGTTTTTCGAAAATGAGGAACCCTAATGCAGAGTGTCATGTCCAGAATAAGGGTCAGCGCTGAAATGTTAAACAAGTCATGTTAATGAAATCCCACCTCCCTCCATCTCTAAGAGGGCAGTTCTCCAAGAGGGCAGTTCTCCAAGAGGGCAGTTCTCCAAGAGGGCAGTTCTCCAAGAGGGCAGTTCTCCAGAGGGCAGTTCTCCAAGAGGGCAGTTCTCCAAGAGGGCAGTTCCTAAGAGGGCAGTTCCCTAAGAGGGCAGTTCCCTAAGAGGGCAGTTCCCTAAGAGGGCAGTTCCCTAAGAGGGCAGTTCAAACTAAATTTGTTGGAAAGTTCCTTTAATAGGCCAACTACGCATGCGCAGACCAAAATCACGTACTTAAAACATATTGTTTTTGAAGTGTACAGTTAATTATTTATATTGATATTTGTGAATGTATCTTGTTAAATGACATTATTTATTGCCATTTTAAGCAGATAACAGCTTAATCAGGCATTTAAACAGTAAAAATCTAATTTTTTCATTAGCTTTGTTGAAATCTGTAAGGGAATTTTGCATTTAACAGTTTAGTTTCGTCTGTGATTTAAATTTCAATACGAATAAAACAATGTAAAAGAAGTGAAGCTAAAGGTACAAATCTGGTCTTCCGGTACGAAAGGGGCCTTGACACAAACTACTGAATATACAGGAAACTGTTCTCAAAACGTTTCATAATAAAACCACTGTAAAACAGCGTTTTTGGACTTTTCACAAAAAAGCATGCAAAACAAATTTTTAACTTTTCACAATAGAAGCACTGTAAAACAGCATTTAAAAAAAAAAAACAGCTTTTATGGACTTTTCACAATAAAAGCACTGCAAAACAACATTTTTGAACTTTTCACAATAAAAACACTGTAAAACAATGTTTTGGGATTTCCACAATAAAATGTTTTCTTTATACGGAAGTCAGAGCTGCCAATGTGGAGTAAACATTTTTTTCAGCTTTTCTCGTTATAACGACTTTTTATTTACGTTCAAACGACTTTTTTTTTACGTTCAAAGAGAATATAATGTCGTTATAATGACTTTTTATTTACGTTAAAACAAAATATTTTTTCGTTAAACGACTTTTTTATGATAAACAGACTGCTCTTTCCATGATGCGCCACAAGCTGGATGAGTCCTGTACTACGAAGCTAGATTTGGGGTTTAGCGAGGTCAGTTCTGGGTTAACTGGTCTGGCGGTCCTACGAAAGTGGATCACATCCTATTGGGGCAGATCTCTATGGCAACATAAACGCTTTCATTGTCTAGAAATAATGATTGAATGTACTTTTACACATTTGGCTGTGGATCTTTACGCATCACTGTGACTCAGACAAAAGACACTTGTCTAAACCATCAGACTAAGCGGTCGATCTATTAAATGTTTGGTGATGTCTGTACATTTGTGCTTTAGTCTGTTATATCCATGCATGACATTTAAATGAACTGTGTAGCGTAACTTCTGTGTCTGTGATTGGCCTCGTACCTGCTAGTCAACCAGGCTAGGTTCAGCGACGTTCGTAGTACAGGGCTCTGGAGCATCATTGGGAAGGGCAGGTATTTTTCATTAAAAGTCGTTTTAACAAGAATATATTGTCGTTTAACGTAAATTTAAAGTCATTATAACGACATTATATTCTCGTTTGAACGTAAAAAAAAGTCATTTAAACGTAAATAAAAAGTCGTAATAACGAGAATATTGTCGTTTGAACGTAAATATAAGGTCGTTATAACGAGAAAAGCTGAAAAAAAAATGTACTCCACACTGGCAGTTCTGGACTTCCGTATGTTTATATATTTGTAACTTTGTATTTTTTGTAAATATTGTAGCTGAATATTGATTTTTTTTTGTCTTTTTAATTATAAAGGACCATTTTTTATCATTGCTGCAAATTTTTGCAGCTTTGTATTTATTGCAGCTGTAGCAGTTGTGGTTTTACTTGCAGTACATGTATCTCTTGAACTTTTGCAGTAATATTGATTACATTTTTCCAATTCAATATCTGCTTTTCCAAAATGATTTTTGCTGCTACTTTTTAATGTACGGTTTTGTTTCTTTTTAGTTTTGAGTCTTGGATTATTTTTAAGTTTCTGCTACTTGTAGCATTTGAAGAGTTTGTGCCAAACATCTTGCATCAAAAGCAGTCACTCGCAATAGCTTCAGCCGTTGCAAAAGTATCTAGTTGTAACTATAATTTATTCCAGAAGTTGATGATATTATTACATTTTACTCTCACAAAAAACAAACAAAATCTTCTGAATTTTACGACATTCTCAGAATTTTCTCATTTTGTTGTCAAATAAAACTTATCTTATACAAAAAAAAAAAAAAAAGAAAAAAAAAAACAACGGAAAAAACATGGAATTTTACCCAAACCCATAGATATTCTTGAAGGTCTTTTTCAGTTTCAGCAAATTTCCATTTATTTTTAACTACTTAATCCTTTCAGTGCCATGTTTTGGCCCTAAAGTCACTGAATGTTGGAATGTGAACTTGAGTCATTTCTGTAAATTTGCCTAAAAATCTGACTTTTTTCAAGACTCAAACATGTTCTTCATGTGGGGTTTGGAGTTTGGATAGTTAGTTCTGAGATAATCTATATTTGAGATTTTAGACAATTTTTTTTGTATTAATGTATTAATTTAATGTCTTTTCATGTTTATATTCTAATACTCAATGGGTTTAGTTTAGCTTTATAATATTTCATATTGTACATTACTTGAAACTGTTTTATATTACTCGTGTCTCATATGATCTGTCAGTCACAGAATTTGAAACATTTACATTTTTCCCAGTATTGATGAATTGTTATGACAAGTTAAATTTATACTGTTTATTATATACTTATCCTGCAACAAGAACATACATTTCCTTTGTTTTAACTTTTGCACACTTTTCTAAGCTAGCAGTAACTGTGCGCGTCCCTTTTTCATGGTGCTGTTTTTCATTTTGCAGATGGTGCAGGCTGTATGAAGACAAAATGTGCCTCTTATGTCTGTCACAGGTATGTTTCATTTTATTTTTGTGTTTCATGTGTAATAAGTTGTTACTCCACCACACCAATGTATTGTAAAATATGTTTATTGTTCACACATTGTTCATATAACGAGAGTCACAACATAACTTGGTAAAATCCTGTGTACCATGGTGAAAACACGGCCAGTGTATAGTGACAAATGTTAACCCCCTCAGAAGCCTCTACTTAAAACATCCTGTCCTAACAAAACGTCTTGTCTCAGATCTCTCGACAGAGAGACACACACTCACACCGCTGGCAGGTATCTTCAATGCATTCTGACTCGCTGAGCCACCAGGCTTGAACCTGACCTGTTCGTCGTCTCCAGTCCACATTTCTTAACTATGGTTCTCCCAGTTCCCGCCAAACCAGCATCAAGCTGCGCCTCCTTCACAGGCTTCAGACCAGCTATTCACTGTCAGCTTCGAAGTCATCGGGCCACGTATTTATCCTCCTCTCCGGTTCTTATCGCTTTTCATTCGTCCGGAAGCTTCAGCTGCCCAGCACCCACTCACCAGCCGTACATCTTCACTCCCGCCAAGCACCTGCGCAGCTAGCGGATGCCCCGAGTGCCTTCTCCTCTCCCTGCAGATGAATCATCAAAGCGTGCAGAAGAGGTAAATCTTTTTTTGCCGCTTCCATTGCCAGCGGTACCTCGGCACTCCCTGGTTTCCAACCCGGCGCGCAGCCAATGACGTCATCGCCGCTCACCCGCATCTCGGTGCTTCAGACTCATCTCAGAGCTTCAGCTCCCTCTGGCGGTGGGAGCCAGGTAGTACCTCCCTTCAAGCCTTGTCTTCCGCTGAGTATGATATCAATCAATTCATTTATTTCTGTATTTCTTCTGCCTACTAGGGCTGCACTCAATCCCCATGTACATATACTCCTTCATCCTTTTTCTCTTTATTTCGCCATATCTGACCGATGGCATCTCATCTGCCCTCCGGCCAGCATACTAGTTACTCTAGTAACCTGGTTCTATGATTACTGCAACAGGCCTGCAGATACAAGCTGGTCCATTCCTCGCTTTTGCTTTATCACTTTCACCCACCCGTAATCCCCCTCCCTGAAACCCCATTCCTCAACACCACATGTATCATTTCATTTATGTCACTATTTCGCCAGCACAGGCTGCTCTCAATCCTCATACACATACTGTACATCCCTACATCCTCTCTCTGATCTTTTTTTATTTTTGTTGTCTCTTTTGTTCCAGCCAGCTTCTTTCAGCTTCATGATTCCACTTTAGGCCTTCTGCTACGTTCACTAGTTCACACTAGTCGTTGTAAGTTACATAGGCTATTTACTCTGAAGCCATTATATCCCTTATGCTATTTAAGCTTTTCTTCTCATTTTCACCGATGCTCATCTAATCTGCTTACCCTTCTTGTGCTGTCCGGTTTCATCTACTAGGCTTACCCTCTCACGTTCATTGAACCTTCAACCGTGGTTGCATCACACCAGCTCCCGTGGTCACTTTCATTCAAGTCATGCCGCGCACAGAGCTTCAGTTCTGGCTTTCGCTAGTCCATAATCATTCTAGCTTGTGCTAGCTTGTTATTTATTCTTTGTCTGGCGGCCATCATTCTAAGCTAGTTATGCACTTCATCCACCTTTGAAGAATATCTCTATTCAGCTGTCACTCTAAGCTAGCATTCTAGCTACCTCTCGATGCCACCACAGTCCTTTAAGTTATTCATGTTTGCTTGTGCTACTTCATCACATTCGTTCTCTAAGATAGTCTTGACATTTCTGCCTCGATCGATTACATCATTATGAACTTCACATCTCGTTGGGTCTTCACCTGTGTTTAGGTAAATCTCGTTTTCAAGCTATCTGTCGCAACAGTCTAGCTTACACTTCTTTAGCTAGAGCTCGCTATTTCTTATAGTTCAGACCATGTAGGCCTCACAGCTCATCATTGTAAATCATGCAAGCAGGTCACACATAATGATGCTGTTTTATCACACACGTTTATCAACACTCAGTCTCAACATTTCAGCTGCCATGCTTCTTACCCATCACTTTGTCGATTTTTGTCTAATACCAGCTTCACGTCATATCTTACTATTTAGCTAGCATCGCTCCCTCTTGCTCTCTTTTCCGATAACCAGCCATGTAATCTGTTTGCTTGATTGTGCTCCTCTTTCAGTCACGGTTAAGTTATTCTATTTCGTTACTCACATCATTCTAATCGTGCTAGCTTGTTACACAGACAACCATGCTAGTCCATTATGCCAACAAGAGCTCTTCTCAGCTCACCCATGCTTAGTGTCAATATTTAGTGCCGCCATCTTAAGTCAGTCCATGCAGGCCTTCACACGCTGGTGTGCGAGCAATCTCCCTCTAATTTTAGCTCATTTTGCGTCACTCAGCTATTTAGCTAGCATCGTTTCCCTCTTGCTAATCCAAGGCCTGGTACCCAATCTCACATTAGAACACTCCTAAGTAAATGCTCAAAAACGCTGTGCAGTTAATAAGAAGTTTATCAATATGTAATAAATAATATCTATTAAGCCTTAACAAACATTTGTAGACAATTACTTTGAAATTTCATTTTTTTTTTACCAAACACCAGCACACGATCTCCATGTTTGTTAACAGTTAATAGATGCTTTATAAAACCTTTGTTAAGTAAAACAGGTTATTATAAAGCATCTATTAATTGTTAATAAAGTAACTAGAGTGAGATATCTAAAGTGTAGTCTTATTTTGCCTTATAACACGTCTATTAAAGTATCTTAAACACCAGTGCACAAATTAGATTTTATTATTTAAACATCACATCGCAAAAGAAATGGCACAGGGCACATAAAAACAGTGATCTTAACAAATGTTCTATTATACTGCAAAAAAGCTCCAGTTATTTATGGAGTTAAAGTTGGTGCAACTAACTAACCACCTAGTCCTGTGTGATTTGAATGAAAATGTCATTTAGTTCTCATCAGGAGTTGAATGCTGCGCTCTGATTGGCTGAGCTTGAGTGATCCTTTCACTTTGCTGTTTGTACAAAGAAGTTTCGAAGCCGTAGTTGTGACCAAAATGAATACAAGTCGATATTAACCGTGTGTTGAAAGAACAGGAGAGAAAGTTTTTAGTCAGATTTTAAACCTTAATTGTGTTGCCGTGAGAAAATCAGCCTTTAACTCTTTCACTGCCAGCCCTATTCTGACTTTGACCCCCCTTCTCTGCCAGGACTTCTTGCTAATTTTAAGCAATATTCACAGCTCCACAAAAAACCTTGTGCAACTGGAATTATGACATGTTGTACATCAAATGAGACCTACAAGTGTCTACTTTCATTTAAAAAAATAAATGTTATTCTACATTATTCTGTTCTCTTTTTATAGGCATTTGAAATTTGTTGTTTTCATTAGATTTCAGCGTTTGACGAGAAACTTTTGAGATAATGTCCTTTTTCTAAATCAAACTTCATGTTAGTGTTATTTTTGTCTGTTCTACTTTTTGTTGAAAGAATATGAGCCAGTACAATAAAATAATGTCTTTAGGATAAAAATACAAGCTTCACGTGATTAAAACAATGAGGTCGAGTGTCTTTTTCATCTTTAAACCAACAAAACCTGTGTTACAAACGAGGAAGTATCACAGTACTTTTCTTCTTTCTGATGCAGATTCTTTAGATTCAGACGCTTTCACAGCAAAGATTATATTTAACCCTTAAAACATGAAGAAATACAGTAGTTTGACTTACTCTGACACTTTTGGATCGCTCACAGAAGAGAAAGTTAGTTTTTCTCTTCCAGACTCGCTGCATAAGTCGTTCTCCTCAGAATCCTAGTCCTGTAGGATCGTCTTTTCTTCATTTTAAAGATCAAATATCTGCTCTAAACTTACTCAACAATGTTTTTAGTCCATGATGTGTTGCCTGTAATCCGTTTGAAAAGAAACACGATCCTTTAGAGGCGGATGATCACGTAAACACAGCCGACTGCGCTGCGTAATGTAAACAGGAAAGACTTGCATCCGGGTCCTGGGCTTTCCTCTGCGGCCTTGTGCTAATGTGATACTGCCCTCCGGTGGTGAATATATGAAAGTGCAACATGATTGTTAAATGCTGATGCACCGGACACGTGCGTCAGAGAACCCTCTATCGCCGCATATAATAAAAAGCTGTCGTCATTGGCAGGCTACGGTTGGGTTTGTTATGACGACAATTATCGTCATTGGCAGGGAAAGAGTTAAAAACAATGCAACAATCAACCTACGACGTCACTGATCTGAAGCACATACAGCACATTCAGCTCTCTGTCTCCCTTTATTCTCTCTCTCACTCTCCCTTACTCTCCCTCACTCTCCCTACTCTCTCCCCGTCTCTCCCTCACTCTCTCCCCCTCACTCTCTCTCCCTCTCTCTCTCTCTCCTCCATCTTTCTCTCTCCCTCCACCCCCCTCTCTCCCCTACTCTCCTCTCCCCCTACTCCCTCTCCCCCTCACTCTCTCTCCTCTCTCTCCTCAGTCTCTCTCCCTCCATCTCCCCCCCCACTCTCCCTCTCCCCCCCACTCTCCTCTCTCACCCCACTTCCCTCTCTCCCCTTCACTCTCTTTCCTCCACCTCTTTCTCTCCCCCTCCCTCTCCCTCCCTCCCTCTCTCTCCCTCACTCCCCCTCTCTCCCCCACACTCTCTCTCTCCCTCACTCTCTCTCCTCCATCTCTCTCCCTCTCTCCCTCTTTTTCTTTCTCTCCCTCTTTCTTTCTCTCTCCCTCCCTCCTCCTCACTCTCACTGTCTCTCTCTCCCTCTTTCCTCCTCTCTTTCTTTTCTCTCTCCCTCATTCTCTCTCACTCTCTCTCCCCCTCAATCTCTCCCCTCACCCTCCCTCTCTCTCTCTCTCTCTCCACTCACACTGGTTTGTGTCAGTGACAGATGACACTGGTCAAATTCTGCTGTGATAAACTCCTGTAGCTCAGTCTGCCCCACGCTGCTCCCCCACACTCCCCCACACTCCCCCACACTCCCCCACTCTCTCCCCTCTCTCCCACACTCCCCACTCTCCCCCACACTCCCCCACTCTCTCCCACACATCCCCATTTTCATCCACTCTCTCCCACACTCTCCCATTCTCCCACTCTCTCCAACTCACTCCCGCTCTTTCCCACTCTCCCACACTCTCCCACACTCCCCCACTCTCTCCAACTCTCTCACACTCTCCCACTCCCCCACTCTCTCCCACACTCCCCACCCTCTCACACTCTCTCACACTCCCCACTCTCTCACACTCTCCCACACTCCCCCACTCTCTCCAACTCTCTCACACTCTCCCACACTCCCACACTCTCTCCCACTCTCTCACACTCTCCCACACTCCCCCACTCTCTCCAACTCCTCACACTCTCCCACACTCTCCCACACTCCCACACTCCCCACTCTCTCCCACTCTCTCACACTCTCCCACACTCCCCACTCTCTCCCACACATCCCATTTTCATCCACTCTCTCCCACCTCCCCATCTCCCACTCTCTCCAACTCTCTCCGCTCTTTCCCACTCTCCCACACTCCCCCACTCTCTCCCACTCTCTCACACTCTCCCACACTCCCACACTCCCCCAATCTCTCCCACTCTCTCACTCTCTCCACACATCCCCATTTCATCCACTCTTCCCACACTCTCCTATTTCCCACTCTCTCCAACTCTCTCCCGCTCTTTCCACTCTCCCACACTTTCCCACACTCCCCCATCTCTCCAACTCTCTCACACTCTCCACTCCCCCACTCTCTCCCACACATCCCCATTTTCATCCACTCTCTCCCACACTCTCCCATTCTCCCACTCTCTCCAAATCTCTCCCGCTCTTTCCCACTCTCTCACACCTCCCACACTCCCCACTCTCTCCAACTCTCCCGCTCTTTCCCACTCTCCCACACTCTCCCACAATCCCCATTTTCATCCACTCTCTCCCACACTCTTTCATTCTCCCCTCTCCAACTCTCTCCCGCTCTTCCCACTCTTTCCCACTCTTTCCCACTCTTTCCCACTCTTTCCCACTCTTTCCCACTCTTTCCCACTCTTTCCCACTCTCTCCCACTCTCTCACACTCTCCCACACTCTCCCACACTCCCCACTCCTCCAACTCTCTCCCGCTCTTTCCCACTCTCTCCCACACATCCCCATTTTCATCCCTCTCCCCCACACCCCTCGCGGAGAAGGAAGGGTGAGGACCACCGGCAGCCATGTTGTACCAGCCCACAGCTCTGTAGCGTATGAGCAGGTCTAATCAGGTCAGGTGATTACAGGAGACATCTGACTGTACACTTTATTCACCTTCTGGAGAAGTAACAGGCTTTAATGAACGCTCATTTTACACAGAGCAGACTTTCTCATGGTCCTCAGTCTAAACACAGGCTTTTTCCAAAATGACCCGCCAAGACTCTTTTTGACACCAAATTAGATGTAATCTCCAATAAAAAAACTATTTAATTTTCATGTTTTACCCCCAAAATATATAAAAAAAAAATATTATGTTTGGCCCTCAGCACGGTTCAACATAATACATTTTGGTATGCTGAGAACAAAATCTGCAAATTTGGTCCACCAAGGAAAAAAAAATTGGGCACCCCTGCCTGAACCAAGAGTGATCACTTTTCTTTCCACAGGAGTTCATTTTGAAACATATTCAAAGAGGCAGAGGTCAGAAAAGGATTCATCAGATGCAAACCTTTGACAGTTTTACCAGTCTTATGTCATTAGATTTTTAAGGTCGTTACATTTGCAGTGTCCAGTCTGTGGCCCCTGAGCTGCTTTATGGAGTCTAGTTAGTTTTCTTCTTCTCAACTAGTGACTTAATTGCTGTGGCTGTGGTGGTGCAGTCAGTGTCCTCATAGCAAGAAGGTCCTGGGTTCCACTCCCAGGTGCAAAGCTTGCATGTTCTCCCAGTGTCTGCATAGTTTACCTCCGGTTTCCCTCATCACTAAAAACATGCAGACTTCTATCTTTTCCTTTCTCCCAAGACTCTCCTGAAAGAGATTCATGTTTTCAGAATCAGATTTACAAATAAAACTTTTATTTATTTTACAAAGAATTAAAATAAACTCACAGATTCAACAAATGATAATCCAGGGCTGATCAGTCAAGAGTACTTTTGACACAATCTAAAACTAAAAACATCACAAACACTTCAACTTTTGGCTAAAAGCTGAACACCTCGAGACACTTTAAAACATCTACATATTGTGTTCTTAAAACGTGGATTTCAGAAGCTGCTCCATAAAAACAAGTCACATATGAACAGTACTTTGCACTTGTGTTTATAATGGAGAAGGGTTATTGAAAACAGTATTTTACATTATTAAAATCAGGAGGGTTTCCATGCTAAATGAGTATAATTTTGTAAGAACGTCAGCCTTATACTGTCCTTTGAACCAAACGTCCTTTTACAACCCAACAGAACATTTTCCAAAACGCCAAATGACACGACGACATTCGGTTTGGTTTGGTTCATCAATGAAAGACCCCTGAATCCACACCCAACTCTACGCACGTTTAATCATTACTGTAAATCAATATATTTACTTTTTTAGTGGCTCTACTAGCGGGAGTTGTGCGTCTCATGATGATGATGTCACTTCCTGTTCTGTCACGACATGAGCAGGGCTATGTCTTGCAGCTGCTTTGTCTCTTGGAGTTCTGGGTCTTTTTGTGAGTCTTGGTTGAGTTGTACATTGGCTTTTGGCGAAACGAATGAGACGTCTTGATTTGGATGTTGTGATGTGATGACATAAAATGAGGAATGTTGAGTTTGGTTACAATTAAAAAAAAATACATCTTTTTAAGAATAAAGTTTTTAAAAAAGAAAATCTGTTGTTCTAGTACTGCCAAGATGTGGTTCCTGGTTCTATGCTCAATGTATGTGGTTCCTGGTTCTAGACTCTGGGATATGGTTCATGGATCTAGGCAGCTGGGATGTGGTTCCTGGGTCTAGGCGGCTGGGATGTAGTTTCTGGTTCTAGGTGTATGGGATGCGGTTCCTGGTTTTACGCTGTTGGGATGTGGTTCATAGTTCTAGGTGGCTGGGATGTGGTTCCTGGTTCTAGACTCCTGGGATGTGGTTCCTGGTTCTAGACTCTTGGGATTTGGTTCATGATTCTAGGCTCCTGGTATGTGGTTCCTGGCTTGTGGCTGCTGGTATGCGTTTCCTGGTTCTAGGCAGCTGGGATGTGGTTTCTGGTCTAGGTGTCTGGGATGCGGGTTCATGGTTCTAGGCAGCTGGGATGTGGTTCCGGTGGTGCACAGAGTTCCGGATGATCTGAGCGAAGTTCTCCTGTGCGCTGTGGCTCTGTCCTCTCTGAGCGCTGTGGCGAAAACCGTACGAGAAGTAGATCACCAGACCTGACAGATACCAGATGTTCAGGGTTAGGACTAGGGTTAAGTTGTCTTAGTTTGGTTCAGTTTACAGAGTTGGGAAATGTATGCTAACTGGGTCACCATAACTTTGTTGACGTGTGACGACTATGTTATAATTAAAAAACAAAAGCTGTGGTTACACAGGAGGTTTACCAGCACCATGTATGGAACTTACCCAGAACCATCCAGATGCTGTAGCTGATCCAAGTGTCTGCTTCCAGCTGCACCATCAGGTAAATGTTTATGAAGATACTGAGGACAGGGACCAGAGGGACCCACGGACCTGGGACAGACAAGATGTTTGGAGTCTGTGGTTATAAAACATTTCTTTTCATCCTGCTTGTGCCCGTTGTCAGCAAACAATATAAGGAGTACAATATACAATGACAATATAAAGTAAAAAATACATTAATAGGAATGCCAAAATGTGTAGAATAAACTGACTTAAAGCTGGAGTGACTGTCTCACTGCAAAACTCTTGGTGCGTTCACACATGGAGCGTCAGATGTCCAGCGTTGGTCGGTAGGCAGGACGCATGAACGCTCAAAGTTGGTCGCCTGTTCTGAGACACAACAAACTTCGAGACCTAAGCATAACCACAGCGTGATCATGTGCTGTCTGCTGCTGTGGAAACATTCAGCGTCAAATGGTCGCGTGGACCAGTGTTTTTCAACCAGTGTGCCGGGGAACACTAGTGTGCCTTGAGTTGCTGCCAGGTGTGCCTTGAAAAATGTGTCAGTTTTCAATATTCAATTTATAAAATAGACTTAATCAGATTTAATTAAATTATTTACAATTTTACTTTCTTTCTTGATGTAAAAGTTGTTCCAATTATGCATTTAAAGAATAATTTAAAGATAAATAAATAATTTTGTGTTTCAAAATAGCTTGATTTGGTCACATTTGAACAGGTGGTGTACCGCGGGAAAAACAATACGTAAAAAAGTGCCGTGACCCAAAAAAGGTTGGGAAAGACTGGCATGGACAGTGCGCATGACTGTGGCTAAAACAGACTACTGGTGCGTGAGTTCAATTCCAGGATTTCACAACTAAAGAAACAAAAAATATAATAAAAATTTTTCTAAAGTTAATTTGTTAATTTGTCTAACCCAAAAGTGCAGAAATGAAAAAAAAAAAAACCTCTGATCCTTTGGGTCGCAGACACACTTTGAACTGAGCTAACCCTGCAGTTGCGATATCTTTCAATAAAACTGTATGCTAGTCTAGATGTGTCAGTGACGTTTCCTATGTAAAAATCGCTTTGTTTTGCCATGTCCAAAAAGTTCCTTTTATTGAGGGATTTCATGGACAAAACAGCCTCCTGTTTTTGCAAAAGAGATAAAATGACATGAATTATGGAGACTGAGAGCACAGATAGACCTGAGGATCATCTGGACTAAACTTTGTGGAGCTACAGGGTCATGGAATCACATGTTCTATGTTCTGTTATGTTTCTGCAGAATATGATTAGTGCTTCTGAGCCACTGATGTCTATCTAATCTCACATGTTGGTCGTTCAAACCACCTCCCAGTTGATTCTGCGTCACTTTGGTCGTGCGTCAACGCACCTCCAAAAAAGTTAAGCATTGAAATCGTTATGTCACCTTTACTTCAGCACATGTGCAGTAGTCTGTCCAGCAGCTTTAATAACACTTGACTGAAATTTAGGCTTAAAAATATCTTTTTACAAACAGAAAAGTGAAACTACAGTAGGCAATCCACGCACGGCCAATCAGAGAGCGGCTTTTGGCTTCAGTGAGTAATCCTTTTTTGATTCGGACAGCACACAGAGGTCTGATTTTCTCATAATGTGCTACAAAAAAAGTCAGACAGTCCAGCTTTAAAGATGTTCTATGTAACTATGTAAGACTCTATGGTGATATTATTGATTAACTTTAAATAGTCCTCAGTACAGCAGTATATCTTTATAGAGGTTCTGCACTGACATCATTTTGCTTAGCAACATTTAGAATGATTGGCATTTCTTCAATGTATTTCTTTGTTATCGCGGCAATGGCTTGTTAGCTGCAAACTTGTCTGCTAACAACAGTTGATGATTTAGGACATTTTAACTGCAACAAACAGACTCAAAAACATCTTTTTTAAGAAGAAAAAGGTAATAAGTTCAACCGTGTGTGATTTCAATGTCTGATAAATGTGACAAGCTAAAGTTTATCTTCTTTGCTACAACTTTGACTTGATTTTCTCTGTCTACATGTCAGTTACAAACCCAATGCTCAGTAGACTTGTTTTGGGTTGAATTTGTTATCAAACTGTAGTTTATTTTCCCTGTTTTAGCTGTTTATTGAACTCTTACAAGAGAAAATGTTCTTTCTCTCCATTAACTCTCATGCATTGATGCCACTCAGCATGAACATTTAGAATGCTGTGATGTCACCTGCAGAACCTCTATTATTTCACTGAGTGTTTTTAAAGCAACTGAGCATTTCACAGACTTGACTCATCCTGGCCTGTTAGTACATGATTGTCTCCATGGAGTTATCAAAGTTTAAAGTCAAACTGTGCAACATTCTGTAGGCAAAGCAATGACATGCAAAAGGAGAAAAAGGTGATTGAACTACCTCCACCAAAAACCTCCCACAGTTGCAGCTTCAAAGAGCTTTCACTACAGGACTGCATCAAAACACAACTTAGAACTACAACAATATAACATTTAAACATCGTATTGTACCATGAACGAGGCTTTGGTGGAGTTCTGAGGCTGTCTCCAGATCAGAAGCAGAGCCAGGACCAGGACTATGACCAGGGCTGAGACCAGGAGCACGGCCCACACCTCACGAGTCCGGAGATAACCCAGGGCTTCAGACAAGAGCAGACTTAACACCAGGACCAACGGCACTGAGGAGACAGAGGAGCAGTCAATCAGTCAATCGTTTCATCAATCAGTCAATCGTTTCATCAATCAGTCAATCATTTCATCAGTCAGTCAGTCATTTCATCAATCAGTCAATCATTTCATCAATCAGTCAGCCAAGCTTCATTTCAAACTCAGATTCATATAAAACAATAAAAAAAGACACAAACAAAACATAAGCAACAGAATTGAGTTCATTTTGGTTCTTATTGACCCTATTTTGTCCCGCCCACTTTTCTAGGATTTGCACTTCCTGTTTAGCTCTGTTACGGTAGGTTACATGTTTGTTTGTCTGTCTGTCTTGTGGGGCAATTTCAAACATATGTAATGACAGTTAAAATAAAACCATCTTGTGAAGTCTACAGGCCAAATGCAGCTAAACAGGAAGTACAATTTCTAGAAAAGTGGGTGGGACATAATAGGGTCAATAGGATTTAAAACAAACCCGGAGCCGAGCAAAAACTCAGATTGAACAGTAAAGATGTAACAATTGTGTAATTTTACGGTTTATCACTAGTTTGCATAAAAACTACACTTTCAGAATGTTCTCAAGCGATGTCAGCTCAGCTAAAAGTTTGCAAAAATCTTGTAATCAAGTAACTTTTGTTCCTCTCAGGAAAAGAATGTCATCTGCAGTTACAAATGAAAGATCCAAACGGAGGCATCTCTGTAAATAAGATTGTGTGCTAGCCGTCAACAAACTTCTAATGTAATTGTCGATAAAGGCACAATGTGATTGGTCAGTCTGTCTGCAGCAGTGAATGCTCCTAAACATCTGAAGCTCTGTGAAGTCGTGACTCTGCACAAGCTGCTGCTGTGAAACATTACACATCGTTTTTCTGTGGTAAACAACAATCTACATAATGTATGTTAAAAATACAATGTATTCCAATGATTTTTAAAAAGTAACTGAATCTAAACACTGGATTAAGATCAGTAACTGTAACAAAGTACAATACTCATAAATAGTATTCTGAACACCGGCGGTACATGTGTTCTGTTACTCCTTAACAATGGACATCACAGCTTTGGGACATTTAGAACAGTGTTTTCTGAGGCTCAGAGGGGAGAGAACAGTATCTCACAGACACAACTCCAGCTGAGTTTGTGATGATAAATGTTATTAAACCTTAAAACAGTGCATTCTGTAGAGCATGTGTTGTTGAAGGCTCTTGTTTAAACCTGCTGTTGTTCTCCATTGGCTGAATAATTCTTCAGTACATGAGCGCCATCTGCTGATGCTGTCGGGTCATTGCATTTAGGATTTAACTGCAACATGTAAAGATGCACTAGTCCAGCTTGTACCTGGTTACTTTAGTTTCAGCCCAATTGGGGGATGTTTTTGTTTCCTTCAAAAAGCAAAAAACTGGGTGCTTATGTCAAACTATTTACTTTGAACTCTTATAGATGTTTTCTGTGGCTGCAAGAGGATACATATGTCAGTATTTACAATGCATTTTGCACACAAATTAGAATCCTCTTTAGTATCATTTGTGAAAACATTTCTGTTTTGGATAATCTCCCTGAAGATAAAGAAGTGGCTAAGAGTATGTTGATGACACAGTTGTTCATGTGTCTGATAAAACTGTAATAAAATCTCTGCTTAGCTAGAGGAGTCTTGCTTTTGCAAACTTTTTTGTGACAAGAGCCAGACACTGCATCCATGTTGCTAAAATAAACAGCAGGTATTTTCTCACAGATGCAGAGCAGGATGGCTCTGACGTTCTTGGATGTTCTCGGAGTGGCTCTGTAAGGAGGAATAAGCAAACCCATCACACTGAAGTCCTCCCTCCTCGCGATGAACTGGTCTTCTTTATATCTGCGGTGAAAATGAATTGTTATTGATCAGATAAAAGGCTGAGACGCTTTTCTTCATATCAGCATCAATCTCAATCTTCAGTCTGTGAAATCATCAAGTCATGGAACTGCCATCAGAAACGTCTTCTCTGGAGTCTTCACTGGAAAGAAACTGTCAGCAACTGAAGAACTTTGTTCTTAGAACTTGTTTAAAATGGAAACTGTGGTCAGAAAATGCACAATTTTGGACTAATTCAGAAATAGAATAGAGCTTGGAATGAAGTCACAAAACAAATGTTTCAATGAACATTAACTTAACTGTATTATTTTAAAGCTCATATGACAGATTAAAACATTTCTCTAATCTTGATTTAAGTCTTAGTGGTAAATATCGATCATAGTTACAGCGGTTAAGTCATTTAACACAAAGTGTTATAAGTTATTATATTTTGTCACATTGTCACTCCTGTGTTATTTATGTTGATCTTGGCCCAGATTTACAATGTGGTTACTAGGTAACAGTTGTGGATTCCCCTTCACATGTGTTATATATATATACTGAACAAAAGACGAGAATGAACCTCACCAAAACAACCAATTGTGTAAAAACAGGCTAAATGTTTATAAAATCTGAGTCATAATCATGTTTACTGTGTTTGACTAAAATGAACCTGTCAGATGTACTTTAAACTCTGTAAGTTATCCTGTGATTGTCCTGGTGTGAGGCCACAGTCCCGAGCGGCGTGCTTCTGAAGGTGGGGATACATTCATTCATTTTTGTCTTAAATTTATTGTAATAAGAGTCTTTTAACTATTGTATCTTTATACATATTTTAAGTCTATTTTATTTCTATTATCTTGTTGATTGCATGTTCTATTTTCCCTGCTGCTCTTAAATGTGCATTGCAACACTGGAATTTCCCATTGTGGGACAAATAAAGGATATCTTATTTATCATTTATTTTCTATGCTAGTTCCCTTTTGACTGACAGGTGACTGGAGCCTATCCTAGTGACTTTGGGCCTTAGGCGGGTGAACAGCATGAACAGTAACCAACTTATCACTCACTCTCTCATTCTTTCACTAATCTAGTTTACAGTGTTGCCAGTGGACCTACATGTATGTTTTTGGAAGAGCCTGAAGTACCCAGAGAGAACCCACAGTAACACAGGGAGAACGTGCAAATGCCACGAGAGGAATTATGAGATGTTGATATAATCCAACCCCAGATTCAAACCCACACTTTCTTTATTTGAAAGCCACAGCTCTAACCACTCTGCCAGTGAGGTTCCATATGTGGAGTGAGAGGTTCCATATGTGGTCTGTGTGTACCAACCTGAGCACCAGGATGCAGACGGCCACCAGCGTGTAGGCGAAGATGGTCCCGATGGAACTGAGGTCCACCAGCGTTTTGAGGTCGAGCAGCAGCACCATGAAGGCTGAGCACACACACACAGGGTCAGAGGTCAGAGGTCACAGCAGGGTTATTACCACAGCAGGTCTGAGACGGAGACTGACCGGCCACAGCTCCAGACGACAGCGTGGACAGCACCGGGCTCTGTCTGGAGCTGGTGAACCTCAGGGCTTTGAACATGAGCCCGTCTCTGGCCATGGCGAAGAGGACCCGGGCCATGGGGAACATCACTCCTAACAGACTGAACCAGACAGAGACAGAGACAAGGACAAGGTCAAAACGAATACACATGGTTACTAAAGCACTCCTCCCACAAACACATGACGAACAAAAGCTTCTGCTGGAAAAGCCTGAGGAGAAGGAAGGTCTGAGAGCAGCAGTGTGACTGGTTTGACAGCAGGTGTTTGTGATCAGCACAGCACAGTATTGAGTGGACAAATCACAGTTGCCAAATAAATGCCTATCAGGTAATGTGTTTAAACAGCAGCTAACGGGGAAAAAAGCTGTTTTTGTGTTTAGCAATGTGCCATCAAAATGACTTCATCTGTATTTGCAGAGAGAACAAATTAAATGAAGCATCTTTGAAAAGGCAACTGTAAAAAATCTGTATATTTGGGCTCATTTAAAAAAGAACCAACACTGTGTATCAGGCTCTGTCACTTAATAGGTTTACTCTGATTGGTCATTCATGTCAGCTGTCAGGCAATAGAAGCGTGTCACTCACGTCGCTTGTCTCTAACCTCACGTACAACTTCCGGTCTCCTGTGTTGTGGGCAGTCACGCTGCGTCTCCAGGTAGTACAGTAAATGATTTTGTTTGTAAGTTACAGGTTTATCATGGTTTTAATTGGCATTTCCAAACATTTAAGGTGTTGCGGTGCTGCTATGTGGGCCATGTGTTTCCAGACCTGAAGGTTTGCAGCACAGTGTAGCTCCCGACATGTCTGCCTACTTGTAAAATGATTAATAATCCTTTTATATTAGGTGCTGCAATGACCAGGAGCTGGTGTTGCTTCTTGCCTTTAAATCTTTCTTCTGAAAACTTCTTTCAAACTGAACTGTTAATGTGAACATCAAATGAACTGTGTAAAACAAAAGAGACAGTGATGAAGAAACTCAACAGAAAATGTGTTTATGGAACCGAATTATGGACTAAAAATGGATTACAACAACAAAGTACTTAAAACATCCAAAGCTAACTTAAATAAATGTGATCCTGTGACAATTGAACCCTGCCTCTGTTTTCAACAACAAACCTACGTGCCTTTGTTGTAATTGTATAGGTCCTCAGCCTTTATCTCAGGTGGCGTTGCTGGTTTTAGCTAGTTCTGCTTTTTGTTACAGCTAATGTTAAGTTTAAATTTTTCACATTAATTCCACCAAAGCTAACAAATAATTTAAAAAAACCCTCGGTATGACACAACTGCAACAAGTTATTGAATTTTCAATAATAATAAATGTTTCTTCTAACTATCCGGGCGATTTTGCCCCTGCCGGTCTATACTTAAGCGCAAAGCGCAAAGAGTTCTCGTGTTGGCCGCTATGAGCTCCAGAGAGCAGCTCCAGCTCGTGGCACGGCTGCTCTGCTTTGTCTGATGCCAGTTCAATCAGTGAACCTGCACAACATAACCGTGGAGCAGTGCAAGAAGTTCACTGAAATAAGAATAATAATAATAATCATATTTGCCATCAATTCTAATTTGTCAGTTATGTAGTTAGAAACAGCCACGTTAAATGCAGTTATTGAATTAGGCAATATATTTGTAAAATAAAATTGATTCACTTTTTAGTCAGACTTGGCTTCAATAAGTTTGTTCTATATGTTTTAACAATACAATGTTGTGTCGACCTAAACTTATAATAAAAATGATCCAATGCTCGTGGTAAGACCTACCTGAGAATCTTGATCCGTGCGTGAAAAGTTTATGATAAAGCAGCGGCGTGTCCTCGTTATAATCCTTTGAATGAGACAACTGCCGGTAAGCAGGCTCCCGTCCCGGTGTGATGCGAGCGGAGGGTCTTCGTGTGTGACCGCGTCTGCAGCCCCTGTACAGACGAGCGCAGGGTTGTGTCCACCTCGGGTCGGTTCTCTGAATGCGCGCCGTGGTCCAGGTAAAGCACAGCGCGGGCTCTGGTTCAGACTGTGCCAAACGGTTCCGCGCTCTTCCTCGTGCTCACTCACAGTGGTCACCGCCGTAAAATTGACAGCCTCTGGTCAGAAACGTCCAGCGGCCTGGTGCGCGTGGCCGCGACCCGCGCTGACCCAAAAAGCGCTGAAGGGGCCGGACCTCACGCAGCACCGCGCTCTCCTGGCTTTATCTCTCTGCTCTGTGTGGGCAGAGCTGCATTCACACTTAACACTGTCTCATGTTCACTCTATAATCTAAGTCTTTTTATATAAGTCAACAGGCTTTATGTAAAAGAAAATACGTTTTTTTAGACAAAGTGTTAAAGTTGTCATTTGAATAGACTTTACCAAATACATTTCTATTATACACTTCCCAAACTGAAGCTGTTGTAGTAACTTTTGCTGTGATATTAATGCACTGCTCACGTGTCACAGACATGACACGTCTAGGCCGTCACTGAATGAAATTGTACCCACACATCTGGCGGGCACCACACCTGCTGCACTCACGCGTAGCTCTTGGAGAGAGCGCACTAGAGGCCAACAGAGGAATAACTGTCTTAACCGGTCTAACGGGAAGTCTTAAAGGGGCAAGATCGCCCTCTATGTTTGTTTCAGTGAGTCTGCAGTGAATTGGATCGAATCATGTTTGAATAATTGTACTCAAAATGTGTCACTTGGTAACTGCAGATCAAAGCTGTTTTTGATGGACACTGGTGTCCCACAGGGATCAGCTTTGGGTCCCCTATTGTTTAGCCTTAATATAAATCAGGAGTGTCGAACTCATTTTGACAAAGGGCCACATTGGCATTGGGGTTGTCCTCAAACTAACATTAATCTTTTTTTTTTTTTTTTTTTTTTTTTAATTATTTTATTATAGTCAGTACAAAGAGGTCCAATAAAATCAATACAATAGAAACCCCAAGATACCCCCGGCCCCACCCCCGAGTACACACCATTCATACACATTCACACCCATTCACACAAATTATTACATCATAAATCATTAAAAAAAAAAAAAAAAAAAAAAAAAAAAAAAACTATAGGAATAAAAAAATAAAATAAAAAGTCATAATCATAATAAAGTAAATCATACAACAAATACAACCGACACCAAAGCAAAATTAGACAAAAAAATAAAAAAAAATAAAATAACACTAACAATTATCATCATACAAAAAACAACTAATTAATATATATAACTACCGATAAACCTAAACTTCTACCTCTACAGAGCAAATATTCCATTTCTTATTGTGAAGCGATAATTTATTATTTTTTGTTGCTATTATTTTTTCTAAGGTATATTGGTTTTGAACAATATTTTTAAAGTGACCTAAATCTAAGTCTGACACAGTTTTATCTTGAAAATAAACATTTTCCCCAACAAAATAATCATATTCAAAAAAGTAATAAAATTCCCTTCAAAAACTGACAACATAACATTATAGGAGTAATTTCAAAATAAAAACCCATAGACTGTAACCATGCTTGAACAGACATCCAAAACTTGGCAACATAAGGACAAAAATAAAACAAGTGCAATAAATCTTAATAAAACTAACATTAATCTTACTTATCTTGACATACTACAAATAATAGTTGTATTTGATGTTTGATGACGTTTATTGAAGTGACAATTACTGAATATAAATCTGCATTAGTTTGAAAAATTACTTACTCTTTATGTTTCAGATAAATAATTTCCTTAGGTGAAGACACCCAGATTACTCATGGGATAATATAAGATTAAAGTAAACCTTATATGATGCATCGACTTACAGAAAAACCCAAGGCACTTAAATAAAATGACTTTAAGCCCTAACGCGTTTCAGCCTTCTGGCCTCATCAGGGGGACAATGATGGGTTGGAGAGCGGCTACTGGCCCCCGGGTCTTCAGTTTGACACATGTGATATAAATGATCTGCCCAATGTTTGCCCTGTTGTGATTGCATAATATGCAGATGATGCTCTTTTATTTTGTCATGGACGTTCCAAACACACTGCTGCAGCCAAACTTACTGAGGAGCAGGATCGACCATCCTGAAATCTCTGTTGCAGGTGAAAAGCTGCAGATTGAGGCAGAGTATAAATGTCTTGGGCTGATGGTTTCTTTCTTTTAAATCTCAATCTGAAAAGTTGTCCAAAATAATTAAATCAAATCTCTGAAGGACTGAAATGTTAACTGAGGCAGCAAAGATATGTGTGGTAACCGAGAGGTAGAATTAGGTTATTTCAGAGCCACATAGTAAAACCCTGTAATAAATATACAAAACCAATTGTTGTGCAACGCCACCTGGTGGGAAGAATCCAGGAACCCAGACTAGAACTTACTGAACTTAAGGTACACAGGTTCGTTAAAAGACTGAATGGGCAGAAACAAAATTAAGAAAATACAATCTTTATTTTAACAAATGTCTTAAACGTTTCATTTAATAGATTATTTAAAATAGACCAATATCAAACACTCTCTCATTCACTCATAAAAAGGTCATTTGAATATTCCTACAGGTGCATAAATTCAATAAAGTGTACACAGCAGCACACGAAAGTGTTGGTTCAAAAGTCTCTATTCCCGCTCTACCTTGTCTGTAGGCACGGGGCTCCTGTGTGCGCAAAAGCGTGAATGCTTAGAACAGAGTCAATGGAGCATAACTTGGGTCAGAGGCTCAATCCGTTGTTAGGCCTAGCCGTGCAAAGAATAAGGAGGAGGAAGAGGAGGCTCGTGTATTCCTGTAGCACTGAAGGAAACAAACTTTACGCAGGAGGCACGGAGCAACCCACGGCCAGACGCACAGAAACGAATCAAGACTTATGAATGGGAAAGCGCGCGCTGGGAGTACCCAACGTGCACGCGCAGCAGAGCGCTGAGCAAGCCCACAGCCAGACGCACAGAAGCAAATCTAGATTTATGAATGGGAGAGCGCGCATTGGGAGTAACCCAATGTGCACGCGCAGCAGAGCCGAAGACGCCAAATGATCGAGAGGCAAACTGTACGAGTTTAGTCGCCAGGCTTTAGGCCATTGAAAGAGCGACTATGCCCCAAAACAAGCAAACTTTTCAGGCGGGCGGCCCTGCTCATCAGCAGCAGGCTTGGTGCGTGGACGTCAGAGGTGAAGGCAACAAGGAAGGCGCACGTAAGGGAGCAGTCCCCAAATCACCTCGGTAAGAACGTGATTGGCCAACCAGCGGATGTGCGTGCCACCACATTCGTTTACATTCAATGGTGTTTATTAATTTGAATAATTGCCAAACAAGCTCAAAAATACTGGGAAAAACACTGGTTCCAATAAAGACTGAAATACTCCAATGATTTTCAAACATCTTTTAATTTTGTTATTGATTAAAAAAAAAGCTATTAGAATCTTTCCATCCTTATTATTAGCACTCCCTGAGACGACACGATATGCTTAATTAAGTTGTATTCTATATTTTAACTTTTTTTGCAAGCCTGAGGTCACTTGTGTGGTCATTTATCAACGCTAAAAACTTTCCTTCTGGACAGTGGAGTTTAAAAGAAGTCAAGTCTGAAAGAAAAACAAATAAAGAAAATAAAGGGTGCCGTACCTGGTGGACAGAGCGCAGAGCGAGCCCACAGCCACAGCGTACTTGGCCGGCTCCCAGCCCACGTACTCGAAGGCCATGGGCAGAGGGCTGTGTGTGTCCAGCAGGTGGTAGGGCATCAGGAGCGTTAGCGAGGCCGACACCCCCCACGTAGGCCACGAGACAGACGAGCAGAGACACCACGATGGCCACAGGGAGAGCTTTCTTTGGGTTCTGCACCTCCTCGCCTGCTCAAAGACACAGGACACTTCAGAAACACGCACAGAGCTGCAGAGAGGCAGGCTTTACTCAGCAGCTGGCATGTAGTTAGTATCTCTGCTTAGAATAATAAAGATTTGATAAACATGACCTCTGTGTGTCACAGACACAAAGTAAACATGTTCAAATGTAATCTGACTTTACTGAAAGTCATTGTAAATCTGTAAATCATATAAAAAAAAATAAATAAATAAAAAAAAGAACTGGACATGGGGGGTATTCCATGAAAGTCTAGGCTTATCCTAAAATCCTGAGCTGAAACTAGCTTCATCTCCAACTTAAGCCTCAAGTGGTTCCATGAAAGAAATAAGCCTGGGTCTGAACAACGCTAATCAAGCTTGAAGCTTAATCTGCGCTCTGAGCGCGCTCCCGCTGAATGTGACGAGACCAGATCAATGGAGCGAAGACATCACTGAGACTGAGAGAGAAAAACGCTTATTTTACATGATCTGACTGAAACACGAGAGGAGCCAAAGTGCACACGGACTAAAGTTTGATTTGCATCGCAAAAGTTTTCAGTTTATAGTGGTTTATTCTGATGCGGGGAGGGAGAGGCAGCCCCTCCCCTACTGTTCACTGCTGGAGAAAGACAAGGCAGATCCAGAGGATTTATCATCGTATTTGTGACTAGTAGGCTCATCGTTTTTTAATGCAATGCACAGTTTTCCACTCCGCATGTGGAACTAGTCCCGCTGCGTAAAGTTGTCACAAAGTTGTAGCGTAACCTGAGCGTAACTCTTCACAACCAGAACTGACCAATCAGAGCAGAGGATGTGTGTCCGTGGAGTGACAGGGTCAGAGACGAGGGAAGGAGATGCGATGAAGCGCTTTTGAGCGCAAAAGCAGCAGCTGCTCTCACACATTAGTCCTGCTTTCATTGCTTCATGCTTTAGAGAAACAGCTGCATGTCTGTGGGAAATCTTACGTAGTTTAGATGCACGTAGGAGTAGCCTACAAGTTCATTTTCCAGTTAAATACGTGACTCTTTGTGCAGCCAATGTGGCGTTTGCTCTTACAAACGCGTCTCTCCACAGCGAGAGCGGCTCAAAAAAGGATGAATAGAAACGGTCAGAGCGGCTTTTTGGTGCCAATGCCAAGTAAATAAAAGTGAATACAAGGTGACTGTATAAGTTGTGTTGTGACAGACAGAGAGATTTCACACAGTTGTGGAAGTGTGTGAGGAAAAACATGAGATTGAGACAAAGCTAAAATAATCTTGACTGTTAGCCTGGTCCCGACCAGGTTTATGTCTGCGCACTTGTTACTGCGGCAACTCGGCGTCACCTCTGGTTAGCCGCGTTAGTGGAACGGAAATGGAGATTTCATAAGCCTAGATTGGCCAAATAAGCCAGGCTTTGGCTTTAGCTCGCTTCATGGAATACCCTCATGGACATGATGTTCATTTATTGATGTTTCCATTTGGTGTTTTGGTTCTGAGGAGAATTATCCAATCAGAAAGCAGAATGAATCTTCCATGACTCTCTCATTTGCGTTGCTAGTTTGGTTTCTTATAGCCTGAAGCTGATTTTGAACCATAAATCGGTAACATGTTTGAGTTTGAACTGATGTTGCACAGGACACAGACACAACTGTCTGTGATAGGCTCAGGCACTTGTTTCCACACAGTTCTCATCACCCATATTGTGTAGAAAGGTCATTCTTGAGAACAAACCATGTAAAAGAGTCAGGTGTTTGAGAAAGTGGCTATGATGTTATTACCCATTTTCTATTATGGATTATTTCACTGTCTGGCAACCCAAGTTCATCTGTGATTGTAATATCTTTATAAAACCTTACATTAGGTTCATTTCAACACAGTATTCACCGGTATTTTTTAACTTTTTAAGCGCCAAAGTAGCAATCCTGCACAAAGCCATTTCAGACTCAAACTTCATATTTATTGTTTCTGATAAGTTTCAGAAGCTTGAAAGCTACAAAACTCAATCTGCAGCAGTAGTTTTATAAATAACACATAGAAATATCAGTTTGGATTCTCTAAGGAAAGGTTTTTTTATTTTTTTTTTTTTATTTATATTTTCACGTAGAAACAAATAAAATAGCATTATAACAAGAAAAGAAATGTGATGGATGGTTACCAAAAACCCTCCAGGGGCTTGAAAGTGGCACCACCACAAATGCATCAGCTCATTACAATACAAATATCAATCAATACATACAATTTACATTATTCCAGAAACATATCAGGTTAAACAGAACATTCCATATGGAAAAGCACATTTTTTCAGGAGGAAACATTTTAGAGCATTTTTAAATTGAGTTTGTGTGAGTTCTTTTAATGCAAACGGAAGATTGTTCCAGATTTTAGCTCCTCTGTATTGAACACTAAACTGAGACTGAGTTGTACGAAAATATGACGCTCTAATGAGACGTCCACTGCGAGTGGGATATTCATGGAATTCATTATTAAACATGAACATGTTGGTAAAATGTTCTGGGAGAAGTTTCCCAATCGAATTGAAAACAAACAGACCAATTTGAAGCTGGTTGACTTGGTAAACAGTCAGTATTTTAGCTTCTGTAAACAAAGGTTGAGAAGAATGTCTGTGTCCTGCATAAAATATTATTCGCAAAGCTCGCTTTTGTAAACGCAGAATAGGTTCAAGTTTAGTTTGATGCGTGCTAGCCCAAACAATGTTACAGTAGCTAATATATGGATAGATCATTGAATAGTACAACATAATAGCAACCTCTGTGTTCATTAGGTGACGAGTTTTTCCAAGAATACCGACCACTTTGGCAATTTTTGTACTTACAAAATTAACATGCATTTTCCAAGATAAGGATTCATCCACCATTACGCCAAGGAAACGTTTTAAGACTTTTTATTTACAGAAATGTATTTCAACTGAAAAATTCTGCCACCTAACAGCTTAATCATCACGAGCATTGTCTAGTGCAGCGGTTCACAAACTATTCTCATTAAAAAAACTGAAGCATGTTTGAACAAAGTAAAACTGCAGTATGTTTTTGTACCTGTGGTGGCGATGCAGTCGAAGCCCACGAAGCCGTAGAAACACGTGGCAGCTCCAGACAAAGTCCCTTCAAATCCAAACGGGAAAAAGCCTCCAGAGCCAAAGTCTGAGTCTGTGGAGTTTGGCTCAAACGACAGATTCCTGAAGAAGAAGGACGAGATGTTTGGATCAGTGACGCTGTGTTACCACCACATTATTTAAAGTGTCAGATAACTACAGGATTTATGACGAGGACGCCTAACTCAGAAAAGCCACTGTGCTACCAAGAAACAAACGTCTGCTACAATAGTTTGTGTGGTGTACATTCTTGCTCTATAGAAAAATGAAATGAAATGAAAATCCTGTCAACATTATCTGTGCTTTAATGTAATGCACAAATTCAGATGTTGCAATGCACAGTTCAAGAACATGCAAAAATACAGTGAGGTCAACTAGCATTTGATCAGCCTGTAATCTTGTAAGTTCTCCCATTAGAAATCATGGAGGGTCTAAGATTACCATCACGGGTGCATTTCCACTGTGAGAGACAATGTATAATAAAATATAGATTTTCTTTGTATGATGAGATTTTCTTTTGTTTGCTTGTTTGTTTTTTGTTCTTTTGAGCAATTGATTTGTAAAATACTGAGTCAAATAAGTATTTGGTCATTTGGGTGAAATAATTTTAACATAAGCTTTTGATAATGTTTCCAGAAGTTGTTGTAGTTGTTCAGCAGGTTGGCTCACACTGTACAGATCTTCTCTAGCTCTGTCAGGTTCAGGGCTGTCACTGAGCAACACTCCCTCAACACATTTTCTGTAAGATTTAGATCTGGAGACTCCATAACCTTGATATCCTTCTTACAGAGGCTCTCCTTGGTTTTCCTGCCTGTGTGCTTCAGGTCCTTGAGATGTTGGATAATCCAGCCTCAACCCAGCTTCAACAGACTGGTTTCACATTGTAGAATTCCTGGCAGTTATAGGCCAGGTGGAGGCAAATTAACATTGCACTTTGCTATGAAATATTTCAATGAATAATTCACAAATTTAAAAAGTGATTTCTGAGGTGACTAGACCCATTAATGTTTTGCATGCAAAAATAAACAACATTATTCATTTTAGCTGCCCTCCATCTAATTGAAATAACATTTCTCTATTGAACGTTGTCACATGAAACTAATCTATGTTCTGACTGAGGGAAAGAGGTTTTTGACCTCTCACATGATCTCACACATGACCCTGTTCATCTTCTCCCTAAACTAGAGCAGTGGTTGTGTCTCATGAGCAGAAAAACACCTAGAGCATGTTGCTCTCAGTGCTTCACTTTAGGTCTGGTATTATTAGGACCATACTCATCAGTTCTCTTTTGGTCTGATCGGACACATGACTTTGTCCCGATCCTTCTCTGGATCATCCAGATGTTCCTGACAAACTTCAGACAGGCCTGAACATGAGCTCACTTAAACAGGAGAGCCTTGGTGTGATGCAGGATTTTAAACCATGACATCTGAGTGTTTTACTTAAACGGTGAACCTAGCTTTTTCCAAGTCACTGGCCAGATCCTGCTCTAGTTTTGGGCTGATTCTTCACCTTTCTCAGCTTCATTGATCCACTCGAGGTGAGATCTTACATGAAGCCTCCGTCTGAGGGACAATGACAGTCTGTATTGTCTCTTCTATTTTCTAACGCTCCATTGGTTGTTCTTTTTTTTCCCAACAAACAACTTGGCAATTGCCCCGTTGCCATTTCCAGCTCTTCAATTCTGTCTCTTGTGTCTTTTAACAGTTCTTTAGTTTTACCCATGTTGGTAGTTAGACTTTGGACTGATTGTGGTGCACAGGTGTATTTCTGAAAGCCGACAACCTCAAACCTGAACCATGCAGATTACAGTTTGACTACTTAAAAGCAGAATAACAGGTCTTTTGGGGCTCATAATCAAGTGATCAAATACTTATTTGACACAGTAATATATACAAATATATATATCATCTCATCGACCATTCTTCTTTCAGCCGTTGACAAAAGCGGGTGTGTGCTGACCTTCTGTGTGCCGTGGAGTTCAGCTCGGCTCGGCTCAGTCTCCAGTTGCTCAGGTCTCCTTTACTAAAGCCGGAGATGATGATGAAGAGCAGCACGGCCATGTTCAGTCCTGTGAAGATCGTGTTCAAGATGGCCGACTCCTTCACGCCGTACGCCAGGACTCCTGACGCACACGGGACAGTTCACATATTCTACATGTTTATAAGTGGTATGTAAGACAAAACATACACTTCTGAAAACAATGATGAGATGGTATTGGGTTGTCTACAGCCATTGACAACCAAAAGCTTTTCAGGGTCATAATTCATGTAAAAATATGTTTAACTTTGCACTAATAAGCAAAAGGAGACTGTTCAAAGGAAGCAACATAAGCTTATGCCAAGGGAAGATCACATAGGCTATTAAACAGGCGTGTTCAAACCTTTTTCACAGTGGGACCATATAATACATTTAAATTTTTGCATTTGACCTCATTTTAACTCCTTATGAGGTGGAGGGCCCTCCCACTTTTTCTTAATGAATTCATTTTTGCCCACCATCAACTCAGCCCTCTGGCATGTCATAGATAAAAATCTAATTGAAACCCTTTTATTCACAGTCAAACCAATCATTCTGGGATGGATCAGAATCCGTTTTTACTCTAAACTTACAAACAAAAAAATACCTCAAAAGTTCTTCATAATTTAATAGGACTTTTTAATGAACTCCGGCTAAAGTTTAAGTTAATACAGGCCCCTAAAACTATTTTTTATGAAAATAGCTTCAGCTTTTGAAGAGGAATTGTCAAAACCCCAAATTTGCCAAATCTGGTGTCATTCTGTCCAAGGCTAAGCTATACTGACTCTAACATTTATCCAAAACATTTTAGACAGATTTTAAAACTTGATGTTCTTTAGTCCAGAGCTTCTTCTCACTTAAAACTAGAGTCAATCAGACATCAGAGGCTAAAACTACAGAGACAATTCACAAGAGTCCAGCCAAGTGTTTGTGCTCCAAAGGGTTTAGAAACAGTTTCCATTTGAATTTTAGACCACCAAACTTTAATAAGGCCATTAACATTAATTTTAGGTCTCAAAGGCATCAAAATTATTATTTTTTATTTTATTTTGACAATGATAGAAACACTAAAAACTATACTTTTTATAATTTGGGAAAATAGCAATAAGTCTAAGGGCGTGATTGACAAATGAATGTGCCTATCAGGTACACACATTCTGTCTATGGAATAAAAAAAAAAAAAAGACTGATTTTGTTGACCGATGACCAGTAATGATCTGTGTAAACTCAAATAAATAAACTTGATTGCAAAGAACTATGTGTAGAATTGATTTGAGCTGCGGTGAGGGACTGATGACTCCTCTCAAAGATACTGTAGACAGGGGTCTCAAACTCAAATGGAGCTGGGCCGAAATGATCGGAGGCAAATTGGTTGAGGGCCGCATTTTTAAATTCTGACCTGCTATGATATTAATAAGATATTAGGCTGCAAACCTCCAAAACAAAATACACCCTACAATAAATTCACATTAAGTATTTTGCATTGCACTTTACAATACTGTCTTCTATGTAATGAAAAAAAAGTAAATAAAAGAGTGTAACCAGGGTCACACTGTCCTCCCTGGGGAAATTTTGGCTAAATTGTAGGTAATTTGCTGTATTCTGGTGCATTTTAGAGGTTTTATTGTCACATCTCAACAAAATAAACCTTTATATTTCCATAGTTTTATTTTTCAGTTTGGTCTGTGTGTTTCCTCTTTTGCTCTTCACGAACCTTCAGTCTGTTTCACAAACACTACAGAACTTTATCAGGTTTAGGCTATACTGATGACGATTGAATATTTATGGAGCCGCGTATGCGTCGTCGTGTGCGTGTTGCCAAGTGTGTTGCCGGGTGCTTGTTGCCGCGAGTGTGTCTGTACCGTCTACGGTGTTGCCTCGTGTGTTGCAGCATGTGTATTGCCGTAGTTACTGGCGGTGCCAGTTCGCATCTCTATAACGTCTTTTTCAGCAGGAGTTTATGCACGTTTCTCCGCAGACATTAGATCAATTTTCGTCAAATAAAAAGTGGTGTGGAGCTTGACACATGTCGCACTTTATCATGATATCGGGAAGCTCACCTGTCTGCATGAAAAGATAAAACATCATCTGTGCATTTCTGTTATAAAGGAGCAGCTTGTTTACACTGTGACAGTCTCTTTTCTTGTGTCTGAAGCTTCTGCTCACATAATCTGCCTGTGCTCTGTCCCATTCTTTGTTGAGGACAGTTTAAAAGTGATCCATCTCTGTCGTGTTTGTGTTTGCTGCTGGTGCATGGGGCAGCGAGGGAGGAGCTGCAATGCATCGTGGGACCTGTAGTTCAAATAGTTACTTGTCGCCCGCATTCAATATTAATCTGAAATCACGCCGCGGGCCGCATTAAATGGCCCCCGGGCCGGGAGTTTGAGACCCCTGCTGTAGAATATATTAAATAGTGCTGTATTTCTAAATCCACACAACAAAATGCAAAGTCTTTTTTCACAACAGTCATGTCTTTGGGTTCGAAAACTGAAACTGGTAGTATTTTTATATTTTGTACAAAAGTAAACACAGTACCTGCCAGATCATGATGAGCGCCGCAGAGAAGAAGTCCGGGTACGGAGCCAGTCCTGGAGAGTCCATGGGCGTGAACCGCTCCAGAGTCTGACCAATCACGTTATCGATGAGGTCATCAAACGCCCCGGTCCAGGCTTTGGCCACGCTCGAGGCTCCTGAGGGAAAGTACGGTGTCTTGTCATTTAGATTCCAAATACCTATTATTCAAAGCTACATTTTCTACGTTTGATGAACTCTGATTAAGACAAAAAGTAAAACGTACATAAATAACGTTCAGTTCATTATCCAGCTCTCATCTTTGTAATTAAGCATAAACCTGCCTGTCTATTTTCCCTAAAACACCTGACTGAAATGGTTTAAATTGGTTAAAAAGTGAAACAGTTTGAGCCTTTGAACACAAACAAATGTCTGGACTCATGAAACTGAGGCAGACTGACTCTGTATGTGAGAACAAGCTCTGCACAAAGGAAAAACAGAATTTAATTTCTACCTGACTTGACTTTGGTAAATGTGCAGAGCGGTAAAGCTGGTGCTGCAGAGCGTACATCCAAGTCTATTAAATATAGGTAATGTTTTGTGTATTTTTTATTAGCAGTAAGTTTAAAGACCTGAGTCTGAATCATTCATCTCAGAATGGTCTTTTTGATGCTTTCATTTTCTTCCTAAATTATCTAACATATTCAGTAATATTCCACAGTTTGAATCGAAACTTTATAATAATGGACAGGTACAAATCATTTACAAATAAGAGTAAAGTGTTCAGATGACATTGCTTGATCATTATTAAAACAGTTATTGTACTTTGGGGGTCACTTGATTAGGAGTCGCATCAACTGTATTTAAGAAAAGTAAATACTGTACATTGGTCGGATCTATTTATAAGCTGCAGACAGCAGGAGCGCTCATGTTCCGACTCACAAGACAGCATGCCCACGCCCACAGTGCACTGGACATACACTGCACATGAATTTCTGCAGGCTCACAGATGTGTGGGTACATTTTCAGGATGATATGTCGCCTCGTTTAGAAAACATGCAAAGCCAATGAAATCGGCCACACAGTAGCGCTTGTCACGCGTAGCGAGCGTGACGTCGTGCGAGCGTTGCGTGCATGAGAATCAGGAGCGAAAGAATCCAACCTATTTTTTTTGTCGCTTGACGCTGGCGTTGGTGTGTAGAAGCGGAGAACACAGAGAATACAGAAAATTCAGGCTTCTACGTTGTATGTGTGTACTTGCCATCAGCACCACACGTCCTGGGACAGACCTGGACTGTGTGACGGAGCCCTGCCTCAGAAAGACCGTCAGCCTGAGTTTTCATATTTACTTTTGAAAACCTGGCGTTTGCCGTGATCAGCCGGTCCAGAGAATATAAACCTGTTCATGTGGGTTTTTTTCACTACAGACCTGATACAAGAGCAGAAACACAGACAGACAAACTTGAACAGCTTTCCCATAGACAAACACAGGGTCAGTGGCTCGCGTGACGCACCACAGGCGCGCACACATATTCTGCTGCATCTGGCGGTGTGGCCACCCATGAGTGGACGCACGGCTGTAGTTTCGCTTGTTACGCACGTCATTTTTGTCGCTTGCTGTGTGTCTGGGCCCTTATGCATTGACATGCAGTCAGACCATTGTGGTTCAGATCATTGTGGTTCAGATCATTGTGGTTCAGACCATTGTGGTTCAGACATGTGGTTCAGACCATTGTGGTTCAGACCATTGTGGTTCAGACCATTGGTTCAGACCATTGTGTTCAGATCATTGTGGTTCAGATCATTGTGTTCAGTCATTGTGGTTCAGATCATTGTGGTTCAGACCAGACTCAAGCTCTCCCTGCTCTCTCAAAAATAGAAGTGAGTGAGGCACAAAAAACACTTGGAGTATTATTCATATATGCCACTGATATTTTCATTTTGATCCTGTATTTCAGCAAATTTCAAAATCAATAACGTTCCAAAATGAGCCATTTCCTCTTGTCATATTGTTGCTAGATCTGAGGTTCTATCAAGTGGTGCATCCCCTTGTTTAAAGTTTGTGCAAGAAAAGAGTATATATTCTTTAATAACTGTGTTAACTTTAATAACCCAATCCTAAACTTTGCCAATTTGTTAATCTACGCACTTTGGAAATGGTTTGTGTCTAGTCCTTTGATAGGCCCTAAGTTGCAGATTTCAAGTAAGATAATTGTAATTTTTGTAAATTTAGTTTGAAATGTTGATGCTGAAGTGAAATTATCTTATTTAGGGGATTAAAACGGCATGTGGATGTATTCATTCTAATTTAAAATAATGTACACGCTGGTCTCACCTATGACATAGGACAGGAGCAGGTTCCAGCCGGTGACAAAGGCCCACAGTTCTCCAACAGTGACGTAAGTGTACAGGTACGCGGACCCCGTCTTGGGAACTCGAGCTCCAAACTCAGCGTAACACAGTCCGAGAACACGGCCGCCACAGCTGCCACCAGGAAGGACAGCACCACACTGGGACCGGCCACTTCACGAGCCACCTCACCGGAGAGCACGTAGACTCCGCCCCCCAGAGTGCTGCCCACGCCCAGCCCGATCAGGTCCACCGTCCTCAGGCAGCGAGAGAAGCCAGAGTCACCTCCCACCGGGTCGATGGGCTTCCTCCTGCTCACACTCTGGGCCAACTCCTGGACTTTAGACCAGCATGTCCCACAGGATCCACAGGCTGCACACGGACCACAGGCAGAGGGGCTGACGGAGGGAAAGAGAGGAGGTTCAGATGGACAAAGTGCTCGAAAATGTGTGGATTTTCTGGCGAAAGGTGAAGTGAAGCAGAAGTGCGTAATCTTTACTAAGTAAAAGAAATTCAGAGTTATATTCTAGCGGGTTGCTTTTACTTGAGTTTGTATGAGTTTCAAAACCTACGTTTAAGAGGCTTTCTTGGCAAGGAGGTCATATATTTTGAAGTACACTCAGGAAAAAAAAAACGTAACATTTTAATTTTGAAAATTCCTTAGAAAATTAGTCCATTTGAAAAAACGTGTTAGCATCATGGTTTAGAGAGAGTGAAGAGTGAATTCAGGGTTGTTTATGTTTGAAACTCAGAGTTGACTTTTACCGCTGGTTAACTGTGCTCAAGTCTTCTCTATAAAAGGCACCAGAATGAAGCCAAAAACACACTTCTTCACAATGCCACGATTGTCTTAACCAGAGAGGGATGGAGCTATGGACGCTGTTGTCTTGTGTCTCCAGAGTGTTTGGAGTCACCGCTCTACCATTAGTCGTCTTGTTCCTCTAATGACCGCCCTCGTACTGGTGGCCCCTGTGTAACGACCGCTGCACAAGACCAACCGCCCCCCCCGCACATCTCCGTGACAGGTTCAGCCTCCACCAGGTCCACAGCCGAGACCATTGGGACACACCACAGGCCAGTGTCTCCAGAACCATCCGTAATCACCTCCACGCTGACGATATTGGACTCAAAAATGTGTCAACGCCGCGGGAGTTGGCCCGAGTATTAGAAATGGATAGGGTTCATATGAAACAGGTGGATCTCAAAACTAAAATTATTCTGCCCCCCAAAACTCCGAAAACTGACAGTTGCGTTTCTTTTTTCCTTGAGTGTATATCGTCTTGATTTTTTCAGGCAACACTTTGGTAACATTTATTTGAATGTGACAGAACTCTTTCATGACTTTTGGTCTTTGTTTTGTTGACTTCATTTTGTCCCGCCCACTTTTCTAGGATGTGCACTTCCCAAAAAAAAATAATAAAAAAAAATAAATCTGTTTTTTTTTTTTAAATTCCATGAACTTGAATAAAATGAGGTTTTGTCAAGAGAGTTAGTGTTACTCATACTTGAGAACTTGTTTTTTTGCTCATGGAATGTTTCCACCTTCTCGGTTCTACTTGACTCAATCTGGTTGTTTCTCTTTAGGATGTGGTACTATCTCCATAGCAACTGCACAACAAGTACCAGTCATGAAATTGAGTCATTTATTGAAGGATAATAAAGTGTACTTTAACCTACAAATTAAACTAGAAGGTTTAGGAGGCTTCACTTGAAACCCTTGTAAGCCTGTGATTTGGAACAGTACATTCTGGGCTCTTGACATAAAGAGACTAAAATGTACATGACTTAATAAAACAAACACAGACTTCCTCTAAATCTTTAAGTTTCTAAATAAACAACACAAAACATGTGTCTGAAATACCTGTTTTCCATTTCAGACGAGGTGGCTCAGTTGTTTTTGTTCCTGAAGCTTCCTCAGACCTGCTGCTGCTGCTTCACACCTGAGTCCAATCAGCCAATCAGGAGCTGAGCTGAGGAGGCAGGACTGTGGTCACACAAAAACTCATTAGGTGTGTTGAAGATGCGAAAACCTCTGCCTGGATTGCAGACGAGAGCAGGCGGCTGAGGCAAAGAGGAGGAGATTCAAACTTGGACACTTGTTGAGCCCGAGAGCAACAAGGCAGCCTCAGATCTCACAGACTCACGGAGCTCTCGCGTTTGTTTGAAGTGTTGCACTGAATAAAACTACCTACAACGTTGTAAATGCAATTCTGCTTCACTCACACATCACAGACTCACTCACACATCACCAGAGCAAAGAATAAAGAGCTCATGATAAAGTTGGCACACTTTAGATTTGCCTTTGTAAAAGTGACTTTCAGCTCATCAGGATCATGTATTAATGATGCTGTGTGTAATGTCCAACAGTCTGAGTCTTTTCTGACTCATGTTAAACACGTGCGCTGTTATAAAAGTCCACAAACACGATAAAGACAGAGGAGGAGGAACTGCTGCGCGTCACGTTTGATCAGAGCGAATCAGCGGTCAATCACTGCACTACATTTCCCATCATGCATCTTGATTTTGTAGTCATCGACGATTTGTCAAGTCGACTCGAGCCGGATTGATCTCTGGAGATTACCGGGGCCTACGTAGCCCTGACGTAGCCCCTGACACCGGCTCGAGCGACTGCACCGTCTGGACCACCTAATATACAAAACAAAAGTCACTTCTGAATTTCAACTCTGTTATTTTGTGTTGTAAACTGCAATGACATGTTTTAGAGACATAAAGTTTGTTTTGACGACAAATCTTCATCTTCTGCCAAGCTCTTTCAAAAAATAAAAAAAAATAATAATTGTTAGCTCAGTAGGTTCTGTTTAATTCTATCTCTCTGGGTTTGTGCAGTATTGATACTTTATTGTCATTTAGATCAGACAGTGAACAGTGATTTTATGAAAAAAAAAAAAATAATAATAATAATAATACTATTAATATGAGAACAATAAATCTGTAAATAACGTGTGAATAAAGATCTTTACAACGCTGTGCCACATGTGTAAAGAAACTTCAAGATTAATCTAAAAATATATATAAAATTAAATAAAAACTTTATTGCTACTTTATTCATGTCTTTTCATGAGTTTATTCTTGTACATTTAGAAAAACCCGGAAGCAACAATTACGTTTTGACTTTATTCTCATAAGTTTAATCTTGAAATGTTTATTCTTGTTTTTATGTGTCTCTTATACTTCTTTATTCACTTTTGTCTCTCAAAAACGTGACATGGGCCTGACTAAAGCAGGTCGAGGTCCGCATCTGGTCCCCAACCTAAAATAATCTTCTCATTAATATAGATTAATGTGTCTTATGTTTGACTTTAATCAGTTATTTTATATTAGAATGAATAAATAATAATACTAAACAAATCCATCTTTAGTACAAAGCTGATTCTGAGGATAAAATGGTATGTTATGGTATGTTATGGTACGGTATGGTATGTTATGGTATGGTATGGTATGTTATGGTATGGTATGGTATGTTATGGTATGGTATGGTACGGTAATGGTATGGTATGGTATGGTATGGTACGGTATGTTATGGTATGGTACGGTATGGTATGTTATGGTATGGTACGGTATGTTATGGTATGGTACGGTATGGTATGTTATGGTATGGTATGTTATGGTATGGTACGGTAATGGTATGGTATGGTATGTTATGGTACGGTATGTTATGGTACGGTATGGTACGGTATGGTATGTTATGGTATGGTATGTTATGGTATGGTATGGTACGGTATGGTACGTTATGGTATGTTAAGGTATGGTATGGTACGGTATGTTATGTTATGGTATGGTACGGTATGTTATGGTATGGTATGGTACGTTATGTTATGGTATGTTATGGTATGGTATGGTACGGTATGGTATGTTATGGTATGTTATGGTATGGTATGGTACGGTATGTTATGTTATGGTATGTTATGGTATGGTATGGTACGGTATGTTATGTTATGGTATGTTATGGTATGTACGGTATGTTATGTTATGGCATGTTATGGTATGGTATGGTACGGTATGGTATGTTATGGTATGGTATAGTATGGTACGGTATGTTATGGTATGGTATGGTATGTTATGGTATGGTATAGTATGGTACGGTATGTTATGGTATGGTACGGTATGGTATGTTATGGTATGTTATGGTATGGTATGTTATGGTATGGTACGGTATGGTATGTTATGGTATGGTATGGTATGCCTTTATTTGTACAGAGACGGTGCACAACAATACATTATCCAAGACAAAAGTCAGAGGAGAGATGCTGGTGCCAGGTTATAACATGAATGATCATTTCCACCTGTAGTGCCTGAGCAGGTTGGTTTGAAATAATGAAAAATACAGATTAGATGTCCTATATAGCAAAGGAGACCATAATATAAATTACAAAAAAGCTATTTCATGGGGTCACTTCTTTCAATCTAAAATCCATACACATACATGCATATTCATCTCACATTCACACATCCACAGCTCATCCAAAGCTACTCTTATTTCTAATGTGTGCAAATTTGTTTAGCCATCAACCACTTCTTTGTCAGACGTGCAAACATTTGAAAACTTGTGCAACTAATAATCTCTGTTGGTAACTGGTTCCAAAAACTAACAGCAACAGAGGAAAAAGCAGATTTGGTAAAAGCGGTCTTATGTCTGGAGACCCTGCACTCTCCTCTAGAACAGTGTTTCCCAACCAGGGGCACGTGACCCCAGGGGGTACGCGACCATTTGCCAGGGGGTCTGTGGGATGATAGCAGATTTTAAAAAAAGGTAGAAATGCAAGGATTGTAAAGTGAAAAGTGTAATTTGCAACACACATTACATGTTAAGAGGCAACTGTTTGACTTGAAATCCATTAAAACAATAAAATGCAAGAGTTATACATGAAAATATATGAGTAATGATAAAATACTTCTTAAAATACATGACATAAGGCTGTGTTTTTCAACCAATGTGCCAGGGAACACGAGTGTGCCTTGAGTTGCTGCCAGGTGTGCCTTGAAAAATGTGCCAGTTTTCAATATTTAATCTATAAAATAAGGTTAATCAGATTTAATATTTTGATTTACAATTTGGAAGTTATTTACAGCAAGAAAAAAGCAAAACCAATCACCATTTATGCATTTAAAGAATAATTTAAAGATGTTCTATGTAGAAATGTAATAATTTTGTGTTCCAAAACAGCTTCATTTCAATAGATAGTGTGCCGCAGAAAAAAATAATTAAGCCGTGACTCGAAAAAAGTTGGGAAAGACTGACATAGGGGTACTCCTTGTCTGAGATCATGACAAGGGGGTACTCAAGACGAAAAAGGTTGGGAACCACTGCTCTAGAAGATGAACGCGTCACCCGAGTTGTCTTTTCTGAGCTCAATGAAACCAAAGTCCGCAGAGGAGGAGCAGCAGCATGTAGAATTTTGAATAACTGACAGACATTAGTAAATATGATTAAGTTTTCCAAATGCAGCAGATTATGTTTCAGTAAATTGGGACAGTGATGATGCTTTTTATCATGAATCCTCACCGCACGTTTATACAGTGACTCAACAGGTTTTCTCAGATTTTTTATTTCTTTCTTTCGGCTTTTCCTCAGTAACGTCGTGACTCGGCTCCACATGACGTCACCCACTCAAACCTCCTGCAATTCTCCGAACAAACCACAAGATGGAGCCAGAGCCACGTGCCCAAACACAGCCTCTTGCTTTACCCGCGCAGCTCCCGGTGTATCGATGACATAATGCTTTTCCAATCCGAGAAAAGAAAAAAAGAAAGAAAGAAATCAGCTTCAGGAATTGTATTTGAAATCTGGAAATGTATAAAACTAAAAAATAACTCCAGAGTGTTTTTTCCCGGACAGTAAACCAGATGTAGACACGTGTTTGAAATGTGCTCAAATGTTGTAAATGTCCTTTTGGCGTGACTTTGTGCGTGAGTCTTCCCCTCCCCCAGGCTCCGTGTCTCTCTGCGTGTGGCTCACCCTCGTGTTCAGTATTAATTATTCATCCACACAAATGAATATGCACAAGCCCACCTCTGTGTACAGTACGGGCTTGTTTTTGGGGAGAAGCTCATTTCAGAAACATTTGTATTCGTCTTTATGTGTGAATAAGCTGTGACGAGGTGATGCATAAACTCATATATTTAGTGACTTGGAATTCTCTGTCAGGACTTTGTTGGGTGAAATTCTATACATCTGCAAGGGTTTTACTCATGGTGCGGTATTAATTACTCTGTTTTTTTTTTTTTTGAAGATCTAGTATTAAAACTCTGGTGATTTTCTACTTTCACTTTACTTTTTCACATTTTTTCTCAACCCCCAAACCCGGTTCGTTTCTTTTTCTCATTATTTTTTTTTACATTCTCTCTTAAAGTCTTGTTTTTTAACCCTAGACTATCGCCGGGTGAATTTCACCCGAGCAAATATATTTACATGATTTTCAATCTGTTGCATTTTTCTGAGTGTCATGAGTCCCTGGAGCTTCACCAGTGTTTTTGACTCTATGAAGGTGTGAGTGTTTCCCCAAAGTCCACTTTGTCCTACAGACTTGCTTTCGGGTGATTTTCACCCGACAATAGTGAAAGAGGGTAATGTACGTTTTGGGTGGATTTCACCAGTGATAGTGTTAGTGTTTAAAATCAAGTGATCCTGCCACATGTTAAGAGTGACAACATTCAGACTCATCATATTTACACCATATTTACTGTCCCTGGTCAACTCCAGCTTCATTCTGTCTCAGGATTAGTGTCTCTGACATCTCTGATAGTGAATAACACAGGTTTGCTTTCGGGTGATTTTCACCCGGCAACAGTGATAGAGGGTAATGTATGTTTACTTATTTTTTTTTTTTTTTTGGCCAAAAGTTACATTATGTAGTTAGCTATTTATGTGAATTATGAATATATATCACAAAGTGGTGATTTCAAAGTGAATTCTTTTGGTGAAAACAATATTTTAATCCAGTGATCATTTTTACACAATGAATAAATACCACATTTTTGTTCCTCTCTCCTGTAGTTGTTTATGTGTCCAGGAGTCTGAGCTTCACCAGGAAGTCTCACATGTCTCAGGAATGGCTGGACCAAAGACCAAGTTTCCTGTATCAGTATTTTTTTTTTTTTTTTTTTAGGAATTTTTTGTTCTCAAAATCCAATTTTTTAGTAATTTTCTATCATATTTGTAGGATCTTACTATATTTTTATTTTCCATTTTGTTACACATATCACAGTTTAAAATAAAATAAAATCACTGTAATTGATCAAGTGTTGTCATATTTTGATCTATTTTTTATGACAAGTACTTTTTTTGGGGTTTATTACGCATAACGGGTCAAGTGATGGTGTCACTTTTCATAGCGAAAGTGTTCTAGGGTTTTGAACAGGGCTATTTTAAAATCCCCGGTAACATTATAAAGAGAATATCAGTCAACGTCACTTTCCATCCTACAAGCAGAAAGAACGCCTCTTCATCTACTTCGCTGAGGAAACTTCTTTGATTAAAACAACAAAACAAAACAAGAGCAGCTGTTTGGATCAGGTCTGTCTCCTGAAGCTTGACACAGACCATTTCTCAACTTTTTTTCACCTGAATGTAACTTTTAAACGCCGTAGGTCGACTTTCTTTCACCTATATTGAAATATTGAAATAAGGCTTAGTCAAAAATCAAACGTAGTCATTTGAAATAGGATATATCATTATTTTTTGTACTTTTAACTTTGAACCCTGCGACTTATACAACAATATGGCCATAATTGCAGCCAGGCTTCTATTTAATTAGATAAATATGAGAATCTTGGAACATCAGCGTCAGACAAATTCAGACTGTTGTTTAATTTATTAGAAAAAAAGAAGAGCAGTGTTAAAAAAAAAGAAGAGAAAATTATATGTTAAACAATGTAAGTATTTAAACCAGGTCTGAATCAGGACTAAGACAGGGACCAAAGTGAGACTTCTAAAAGACTGAGAATGATAGCACCACTGGCATAGGACACAATCGCTCCACACAAAGTTCATCTGTGCCCATCTGTGAAGAGGTCTCCGGTTCAGATCCCAGGGGCAGGATTATCCTTGGTCTTTTGGGATCTTCCTCTGACGCCAAAGTGCAATTAACTGAAGAGCCACCAACTGTCCGGAGATTAGAAAGTCCGATTATGAAGCCGCTCCAGCCTCAGTGTAGCAGCAGGAACATGGAGATCACCAGAAACAATCACATAAGTGGAGTAATCAGATCAAACTATCATTAGGTCAGTGAGAAGCACCAGAGACAACCTCGTTAGAAAACCTCGATTTCAACGCTAGACCTATGTGGAGAGGTGACGTGCAACCCGAGTGATGCAGCACGACCGACTGTGTGAACCACTCTCTGAAGAGCAGACCAGTACTACAGCTTTCAACATGATCAGACTTCTGACTTCATACATTACTCTGATTGAAAACTGCAGTAACATAAAAACACAGAACCTGTGTGACTGGGATTTAACCGGTGCCTCCACAAAGGAAGAAAAAAACTCATATTCATAAAGTTTAGTCCAGGGATTCCTCTCGTTTCCGTGTCCTGTCAGTGTCTATAGTTTATATATTTATGTTCACAGCAAAAAAAACACGATAAAACTAGCCTCTGTACACGACTAAACTAGTAAAGTCATTTCAAAATGATGTCATCGACTGATGTGATGGTGTAGCTTGTAGCGTCTTTCACCCAGGAGAACCAGGTACAAATCCCAGGTGGGACAAAACCCTTCTATTTTTTCTTTTCTGCACATCTGCAGATACTAACAAATAAAATAAAGATAGTGTTTGCTTTGCGTTTTAAAACAATAACATAATGTGTTTGTAGGAGTATGAAAGTAATACTTTTAACCCTAGAGCACTATCGCCGGGTGAATTTCACCTGAGCAAATGTATTTACATGATTTTCAATATGTTGCATTTTTCTGAGTGTCATGAGTCCCTGGAGCTTCACCAGTGTTTTTGACTCTATGAAGGTGTGGGTGTTTCCCCAAAGTCCACTTTGTCCTACAGACTTGCTTTTGGGTGATTTTCACCCGGCGATAGTGAAAGAGGGTCATGTAGGTTTTGGGTGGATTTCACCAGTGATAGTGTTAGTGTTTAAAATCAAACTATCCTGCCTCATGTCAAGAGTGACAACATTCAGACTCACCATATTTACACCATATTTACTGTCCCTGGTCACCTCCAGCTCATTCTGTCTCAGGATTAGTGTCTCTGACATCTCTGCTAGTGAGTTAACACAGGTTTGCTTTCAGGTGATTTTCACCCGGCAACAGTGATAGAGGATTATGTATGTTTACTTTTTTTTTTTTTTTTTGCCAAAAGTTACAATATGTAGCTAGCTATTTATATGAATTATGAATATATCTCACAAAGTGGTGATTTCAAAGTGAATTCTTTTGGTGAAAACAATATTTTAATCAAGTAGTCATTTTTACACAATAAAAAAATACTAAGTTTTTGTTCCTCTCTCCTGTAGTTGTTTGTGTGTCCAGAGTCTGAGCTTCACCAGGAAGTCTCACATGTCTCAGGGATGAGTCGACCAAAGACCAAGTTTCCTGTATCAATTTTTTTTAGGAATTTTTTGTTCTCAAAATATAAATTTTTCAGTAATTTTCGAACATGTTTGTAGGATCTTCCTACATTTTTATTTTCCATTTTGTTCCTCAAACCACAGCTGCAAATAAAAGAAAACCACTGTAATTTATCAAGTGTTGTCATATTTTGATCTATTTTTTATGACAAGTACTTTTTTGCGTATATTATATCGGGGGAAAATTACCCGGCAAAAGTGATGGTGTAACTTTTTATAGCGATAGTGTTCTAGGGTTAAGTATCTCTGCTACAGCTGAAACTGTAATCGATCAAACTCAAGCACCACAGATACTGGAGTTGCATGAAATTTCAGTGTTTAGTTATGACATCACAAATCTGGAACGAAAGGTATCTCACTGACAGAGCTCTGAGCAAGCTAAAAACAGTCACTTGTGCACAAAACCAGAGTCAGACTATGTGCACAGCAGTCGTAAACCCGTCTCACCTGGAGGTCTGCGTGTTTGTGTTTTCTCCTCACTTCTCACACACGTTTCAATCCAGTCACTGTTTGTGTGAGCTCGATGTCGACTGTGAGGACATATGGCACACAGCCCCTGGATCTGGGCTTCGGTCCAGGACTTCGCTCGGACCAGTGCAGCCAGATGGACCCAGAAAACCAGGGACTGTCCAAATATAACTGAACTAACCAGGCACAACCGAGCAGAGCGGCCAGTCTGACCAGAGAACCAAGCAACAAAGGAAAAGTAAGAAAAAAGTATCTTTACCATCTTCACTGTGGCTTCTTCTTCATTTTTTTATGTTTTGTTTTTAATAAATTTAGATTGGAAATTGTAATATTATTATTATTTTTTATCAGGAGAAATTCAATCTCAAAGTCTGTTTTACTATTTACTCCTAAAGCAGTTGTAATAATCCTCACAAGATAATTTTAACTGCTTCCTTATTTTGCAGCTCTTTGCTTTCTGCAACAGTTTGACTTTCTCCAGGACGCTGTGCTCGACCTGCAGGACTTTTGCTGGAGGTTTTGGTGCTGTTCAGGTCCAGATGTTGTCGTTTCAGTCGTGACATAAGGCCAGTCATTCAAAATATTTTCTTTGGAAGATCTTCTGTTGCAGCAGATGTATGAGTTCTCTGGCATTTCAGAGATCCAGAGCATTTAGAGTTTCAAGTCCCATCTCCACATCCCATCTCCAAGACAAAGTTTTTACTTGAGAAATGTAGCTTTGCAGAATCTTACAAATGTGTTTTTCATGGGAAAATCAAAAATGTCCTGCTCTCTTGAGTGTGATGTTATCAGTTTATTACTTTCTTCAATATTTGACCAGGTAGGTCAATTGAGAACAATTTCTCATTTACAAAGACGACCTGGCAGCAGCACAAGATGCAATCAACAAATCAACGCAGAAGAATGTCGCCAAACACATAATATACTGTAATTCAAACTTTACCTCCTGCTCAATCATAGTCCCAAATGTAAATCACTGTGGCGCGTTGTTGCATCCAAATAAGTTTGAGTAAAAACATAAAAACACATAATCCAACCTTCTCCATTTCTCCTCTTTCTCCAGCTAAATGGATGAGTAAAAGTTTTAGTGTCAAATGCAAATGTGTCACTCATTTGTTGCAGTGCTGTGAATGGTGAGAAAGTGAAAGCGACACTTTAAGTCCTCAATGTGGGACTCCACGTGAGATTCATGTCCATACACGGAACTGAACAGACTATACTGTATGTGTGTTATAAAATAAAGTTTGACATGTGTATCATTGTTAAAGGCTGAAAAAAATAGTTTTGGGCTCATAATTAACATTTAAAAAGAAAGCAAGAACCGGAAACAGAACGGTTAAGGAACTGTTCTCAGAAAGCAAGTATCGTTGAAGTACTGGTATTAAAAAATTAGAGTCTCTCCGGATTAATAATGTGTAGAAGTCAATTTTAGAGTGCTTAATGTCAGTCTGGTGCAAAGTTATACCAGAGTTTAACTTCCATGGCAACAGTCCTACGTTTTAATCATTCTGAACCCACAGAAGAGCAGATCTGAGTGTCTAAGACCCTTTTGAGATCCTGATAAAGTCCTGACCCTTCTTCACCAAATCCTTCTGATCCTGGCTGACTCCACACAGCTCTCATGTCCGTCTCGGCTCCCCGCTCGGCTCCGATTGGCCGCTTCCTCTCCCTGCGGCGCTGGTGATTGGTCTGTTTAAATGTCACGATGTCAAAACGAGAGGCGACGGAGCGAAAGGGAAAATGTCAGCGCGTTCTTCAGCTCCTCAGGCCCAACCAGGACCAGATTTACAGAGGATTTCACTCAGACGTTCACANGTATGTATGTACAGTATGTATGATATGTATGTATGTATGTATATTATGTACAGTATGTATGTATGTACAGTGTGTGTGTGTGTTGTGTGTATGTATGTATGTATGTATGTATGTATTGTATGTATGTATTTATGTATGTATGTATGTATGTATGTATGTATGTATGTATTGTACAGTGTGTATGTATGTATGTATGTATGTATGTACAGTATGTATGTGTATGTGTATGTATGTGTACAGTATGTATGTATGTATGTATGAGTATGTATGTAAGTATGTATGTATGTATGTATGTATGTATGTATGTATATGTATGTACAGTATATGTATGTATGTATATGTATGTGTATGTATGTATGTATGTATGTATGTATGTATGTAAGTATGTATGTATGTATGTATGTATGTACAGTATGTATGTATGTATGTATGTATGTATGTATGTATGTATGTATGTATGTATGTATGTATGTTATGTATGTACAGTATGTATGTATGTATTTATTTATTTATTTATTATTCATCATATTCGGCTTTTCCTCAGAAACGTCGTGACTCGGCTCCACATGACGTCACCCACTCAAACCTCCTGCAATTCTCCGAACAAACCACAAGATGGAGCCAGAGCCACGTGCCCAAACACAGCCTCTTGCTTTACCCGCGCAGCTCCCGGTGTATCGATGACATAATGCTTTTCCAATCCGAGAAAAGAAAAAAAGAAAGAAAGAAATCAGCTTCAGGAATTGTATTTGAAATCTGGAAATGTATAAAACTAAAAAATAACTCCAGAGTGTTTTTCCCGGACAGTAAACCAGATGTAGACACGTGTTTGAAATGTGCTCAAATGTTGTAAATGTCCTTTTGGCGTGACTTTGTGCGTGAGTCTTCCCCTCCCCCAGGCTCCGTGTCTCTCTGCGTGTGGCTCACCCTCGTGTTCAGTATTAATTATTCATCCACACAAATGAATATGCACAAGCCCACCTCTGTGTACAGTACGGGCTTGTTTTTGGGGAGAAGCTCATTTCAGAAACATTTGTATTCGTCTTTATGTGTGAATAAGCTGTGACGAGGTGATGCATAAACTCATATATTTAGTGACTTGGAATTCTCTGTCAGGACTTTGTTGGGTGAAATTCTATACATCTGCAAGGGTTTTACTCATGGTGCGGTATTAATTACTCTGTTTTTTTTTTTTTTTGAAGATCTAGTATTAAAACTCTGGTGATTTTCTACTTTCACTTTACTTTTTCACATTTTTTCTCAACCCCCAAACCCGGTTCGTTTCTTTTTCTCATTATTTTTTTTTACATTCTCTCTTAAAGTCTCCCTAGAGACTCGCCGGGTGAATTTCACCCGCAAATATATTTACATGATTTTCAATCTGTTGCATTTTTCTGAGTGTCATGAGTCCCTGGAGCTTCACCAGTGTTTTTGACTCTATGAAGGTGTGAGTGTTTCCCCAAAGTCCACTTTGTCCTACAGACTTGCTTTCGGGTGATTTTCACCCGGCAATAGTGAAAGAGGGTATGTACGTTTTGGGTGGATTTCACCAGTGATAGTGTTAGTGTTTAAAATCAAGTGATCCTGCACATGTTAAGAGTGACAACATTCAGACTCACCATATTTACACCATATTTACTGTCCCTGGTCAACTCCAGCTTCATTCTGTCTCAGGATTAGTGTCTCTGACATCTCTTCTATGGAGTAACACAGGTTTGCTTTTGGGTGATTTTCACCCGGCAACAGTGATAGAGGGTAATGTATGTTTACTTACTTTTTTTCTTTTTTGCCAAAAGCTACAATATGGTAGCTAGTTTGTGAATTACTATGAATATATATCACAAAGTGGTGATTTCAAAGTGAATTCTCTGGTGAAAACAATATTTTAATCAAGTGGTCATTTTTACACAATGAAAAATACCAAGTTTTTGTTCCTCTCTCCTGTAGTTGTTTGTGTGTCCAGGAGTCTGAGCTTCACCAGGAAGTCTCACATGTCTCAGGAATGCTGGACCAAACACCAAGTTTCCTGTATCAGTATTTTTTTTTTTTTTTTAGGAATTTTTTGTTCTCAAAATCCAATTTTTTAGTAATTTTCTATCATATTTGTAGGATTTCTATATTTTTATTTCCATTTTGTTACACATACCACAGTTTAAAATAAAAAAAACCACTGTAATTTATCAAGTGTTGTCATATTTTGATCTATTTTATGACAAGTACTTTTTTTGGGGTTTATTACGCATAACGGTCAAGTGAAACTTTTTCATAGCGAAAGTGTTCTAGGGTTTTGAACAGGGCTATTTTAAAATCCCCGGTAACATTATAAAGAGAATATCAGTCAACGTCACTTTCCATCCTACAAGCAGAAAGAGCGCCTCTTCATCTAGCTGAGGAAACTTCTTTGATTAAAACAACAAAACAAGAGCAGCTGTTTGGATCAGGTCTGTCTCCTGAAGCTTGAGACAGGCCTGAGTGTAATTTTAAGCGTCGTAGGTCGACTTTCTTTCACCTATATTGAATTAGCAGCGTGACTTTTGTTTTCACACAGATAAACTGTTGTAGTTAGCAGAGTTGACTGATTGACCAAGTTTGGTCAATCATGTGACAATCACATGACTGCTCATATAAAAGAACCCCAGCTGACATTTTGTTTTTTAAACACATCAGTCAGAGCGTTTTTAAATCCTTTCTTGCCAAGTGTAATAAAGGTTTTGACATTTTTGCAAAAATCTTCCAGTGCCCAGTTATCTTGCTTTGCTTTAAGAGTAAAAGCTCATTTTGTTTGTGTTTTGAGTTTTTTCTGCTGCCCAAAACAAGGCTAAATTAGGCTTAATCCAAAACCAACGTGCATACTTGTAGTTTTTGAACTGAGACTATACAACAATGTGGCCGTAATTGCAGCCAGGCTTCTATTTAATTAGATAATTTGAGAATCTTGGAACATCAGCGTCAGACAAATTCAGATTGTTATTTAGTTTTATTAAAAAAGAAAAAGAAGAGCAGTGATAAAAAAAAACAAGAAGAGAAAATTATATGTTAAACAATGTAAGTATTTAAACCAGGTCTGAATCAGGACTAAGACAGGGACTAGACTTCATAAAGACTAGCCTGGGACAATGATAGCACCACTGGAATAGGACACAATCGCTCCACACAAAGTTCAGCTGTGCCCATCTGTGAAGAGGTCTCCGGTTCAGATCCCAGGGGCAGGATTATCCTTGGTCTTTTGGGATCTTCCTCTGACGCCAAAGTGCAATTAACTGAAGAGCCACCAACTGTCCGGAGATTAGAAAGTCCGATTATGAAGCCGCTCCAGCCTCAGTGTAGCAGCAGGAACATGGAGATCACCAGAAACAATCACATAAGTGGAGTAATCAGATCAAACTATCATTAGGTCAGTGAGAAGCACCAGAGACAGCCTCGTTAGAAAACCTCGTCAGCTCCTGTGCAAATGACAAGAATCCAAGTGTTATTTTGAGTGTTTGGCATTTAAAGGAATGAATGTAAGATTCTGTAAGAGCACCATGTGTGTTAGCAAAGCATGTTTAATGAGGTCTAGTTTTTTTCAGTCATTCTTGTGCATTTATTGCATAATTTCAGGATACTGGTCATATCTTTTTCGCTCTGCACATTGCAATTTATTGAAATTTTGTTTTAGGTTTACATAAAATGTGCATTCAGTAAACTTAGTAGAAAGTCCTCAAAGTAGTCATCTGGACAGTGTTTAAGATCAAGGCGTTTCAACTCTATCCTAAAGTCATTTCAATCAGATTGAATCGATCTGTTCACTAAACACTAGAGAGACAGAATAGTCTCTAACCCTGCATGGTTTTGCCACAGTCCAGAGTGTTCCCCGCAAAGTCTGAGTTAAGCTCCAGTCATTATGACTTTTATTGATGCTTACACACCGAACGGACCATGTGAACGATTTCAATGCTGACCTATGTGGAGGGTTGTTGAAACCAAATGTGTGTGAACCCAGAAGTTACTACCCTTTCACATGGTCAGACTTCTGACTTCATACATTACTCTGATGAAAACTGCAGAAACATAAAAACACAGCTGGGATTTAGGAAAAGCAAACTCATATTCACAAAGTTTAGTCCAGCTATTCCTCTCGTTTCCGTGTCCTGCACATAGTTTATATACAGTGAAGATTCTGGGAAAACAATATTTTAACATAAATATAAAAAAATACTTTTGTTTAGCCTCTTTTAGTAAAGTCATTCAAAAAATGTCATCGACTGAAATTTTTTAGGTTTTTTGTTCCAAAATATAACCAGTAATTCGAACATGTAGGATCTTCCTTCATTTTTTTTTCCACGCTGCAAACTAAAAAATAAAATAAAGACAGTGTTTGCTTGTATTTTAGAGGAGTATGAAAATAATACTAGGGTTAAGTATCTCTGCTACAGCTGAAACTGTAAGGGATCAAACTCAAGCACCACAGATACCGGATTGCATGAAATTTCAGGGTTTAGTTATGACATCACAAATCTGGAACGAAAGTTATCTCACTGAAAGAGCTCTGAGCAAGCTAAAAACAGTCACTTCTGCACAAAACCAGAGTCAGACTATGTGCACAGCAGTCGTAAACCCGTCTCACCTGGAGGTCTGTGTGTTTGTGTCTTCTCCTCACTTCACACACACGTTTCAGTCCAGTCTGTTTGTGTGAGCTCCACGTCGACTGTGAGGACATATGGCACACAGCCCCTGGATTCTGGGCTTCGGTCCAGGACTTCGCTCGGACCAGTGCAGCCAGATGGACCCAGAGAACCAGGACTGTCCAAATATAACTGAACTAACCAGGAACAACCGAGCAGAGCGGCCAGTCTGACCAGAGAACCAAGCATCAAAGGAAAAGTAAGAAAAAAGTATCTTTACCATCTTCACTGTGGCTTCTTCTTCATTTTTTTATGTTTTGTTTTTAATAAATTTAGATTGGAAATTGTAATATTATTATTATTTTTATCAGGAGAAATTCAATCTCAAAGTCTGTTTTACTATTTACTCCTAAAGCAGTTGTAATAATCCTCACAAGATCATTTTAACTGCTTCCTTATTTTGCAGCTCTTTGCTTTCTGCAACAGTTTGACTTTCTCCAGGACGTTGTGCTCGGCCTGCAGGACTTTTGCTGGAGGTGTTGGTGCTGTTCAGGTCCAGATGTTGTCGTTTCAGTCGTGACATAAGGCCAGTCATTCAAAATATTTTCTTTGGAAGATCTTCTGTTGCAGCAGAAGAGTTCTCTGGCATTTCAGAGATCCAGAACATTTAGAGTTTCAAATCCCATCTCCACATCCCATCTCCAAGACAAAGTTTTTACTTGAGAAATGTAGCTTTGCAGAATCTTACAAATGTGTTTTTCATGGGAAAATCAAAAATGTCCTGCTCTCTTGAGTGTGATGTTATCAGTTTATTACTTTCTTCAATATTTGACCAGGTAGGTCAATTGAGAACAATTTCTCATTTACAAAGACGACCTGGCAGCAGCACAAGATGCAATCAACAAATCAACGCAGAAGAATGTCGCCAAACACATAATGTACTGTAATTCAAACTTTACCTCCTGCTCAATCATAGTCCCAAATGTAAACCACTGTGGCGCGTTGGTGCATCCAAATAAGTTTGAGTAAAAACATAAAAACACATAGTCCAACCTTCTCCATTTCCCCTATTTCTCCAGCTAAATGGATGAGTAAAAGTTTAGTGTCAAAAGCAAAGGTGTCACTCATTTGTTACAGTGCTGTGAATGGTGAGAAAGTGAAAGCGACACTTAAGTCCTCCATGTGGACTCCACGTGAGATTCATGTCCATACACGGAACTGAACAGACTATACTGTATGTGTGTTATAAAATAAAGTTTGACATGTGTATCATTGTTAAAGGCTGAAAAAATAGTTTGGGGCTCATAATTAACATTTAAAAAGAAAGCAAGAACCGGAAACAGAACCGATAAGGAATCGGTCTCAAAAAGCAAGTATCGTTGAAGTACTGGTATTAAAAAATGAGAGTCTCTCCGGATTAATAATGTGTAGAAGTCAATTTTAGAGTGCTTAATGTCAGTCTGGTGCAAAGTTATACCAGAGTTTAACTTCCATGGCAACAGTCCTACGTTTTAATCATTCTGAAACCCACAGAAGAGCAGATCTGAGTGTCTAAGACCCTTTTGAGATCCTGATAAAGTCCTGACCCTTCTTCACCAAATCCTTCTGATCCTGGCTGACTCCACACAGCTCTCATGTCCGTCTCGGCTCCCCGCTCGGCTCCGATTGGCCGCTTCCTCTCCCTGCGGCGCTGTGATTGGTCTGTTTAAATGTCACGATGTCAAAACGAGAGGCGACGGAGCGAAAGGGAAAATGTCAGCGCGTTCTTAGCTCCTCAGGCCCAACCAGGACCAGATTTACAGAGGATTTCACTCAGACGTTCACACAGTTCAAGACTGGAGTGAGTGGAGAGAGTGTTAGAAATATGGTCAATACAAGATGACACGTGTTGACTTTGAATCAGAAATCAGATTTTATAGAGAACATCAAGAGAGCATCTCGACAAAGTGAACACAGCGGACAATCATTTTGTCTTGAACGGCACATAACAGAATGCACCAGTGGTCGTGTGAGGGGTTGCTGCCATTTGTTTTTGGATATTTTCATCAGTTTATCAGTTGTTCTTATATTTCAGTTGTCTATCAACCTCCAGGCATATTATCCCCAAACATTAACCTGGCTCACTCCAGATGGATCTGTGTTGAACTCCTGTCTGAGTTCTCACTATATCCATCTGGGACTTGACTCGCTGAAAGTGTTCGAGAAAAGGCGGGGCGTTTAGTGAAATACTTCGAGCTAATTGGATGTGGGACCTACCTTATTTGAGCTTAGCCAATCACAGCAACAACTCATAATGGTGTATCCAATGTCCACGTGAGACAGAACAAGTGACACACATACGGCTCTTCTTTCATAAAGAAATTGCTCTGTATTTCTGCTGAAACTGCATCAAAAGCATCAGAAACACGTACATCCACGAGAGCAGCCATCTTTTAGCTTGAACGTGACTAAAAGCCGTCTTAGCACCGCCGAACAGGGTTGCCAGGTCCAAGGAAGAAATCTAGCCCAAAGACAACTCAAAACCCGCCCAATAAATTAAAAAACTAGCCCAAATTTTTGTTTAAGCTATTTTATTTCTTGAAACTTTTTGAGTCAAAACAAGTATTTGTGCATGCTCCACTTTAGTTATATCGTGCACACACATGCAAACAAAAAACATTTTAGGATAATTTGTTCTGCACACATTTGCTCATTTCATTGAGGTAGGCATCTGATAATACAATACATCCATGGTCTGTGCGCGAGCCACTGTTGTCCCTCTGAACTCTTGACCTCACGGTGCGGGCTCGCACTCGTAGCTGTCTGTGAGTGCGCCTCATTCAGAGTGTGAGCAGCTTCAGGGCTGCGCGACGAACAGCCATTGAATGTCTTTAGCCTAGTTCTTTGGTGAAATTAGAAAAAATTTAACGTCTTTAATTCACGGCCGCATACATTTTAAAAATAACCCAAGAAAACTGCAACAATTTTCTTAAAGTAGCCCAATTGTGCGGGGAAAACCGCGAACCTGGCAACTATGCAGCCGAAACACCGCTGGTTCGGACTGCCAAACCAATCAGGTGGCTGGAAGGCCAGATGGTTTATCTCGTGTTTGTGAATTCACAAATATCGCGAGATAAACCATCTGGCTGGCCAGGTTACCCAAACAATGCAATGAATAAAGAGCACAGGTTCATTCACAGTCACAGTTAGGAGGCAGATTCACTTATTGTTTTCTTGTTTTTTAAAATGTAAACTCTATTGAAAGTCAGTCCAAAAGTTCAGTCAGGTCAAATCCTTTCAGTTCAGCCTCACATTCATCCAGAAACTGTTCATAAGATATCCAGGCTTGGACGTTTGACCCAAAAAGGAGCACAACCCAGCAACAGTGAACCCCAAGTTTACACCAAGAGCTGCAACAGCACCTAACATAGGCAGACCGACATACGAGTGTATTTTCAGAAGCATCAGTTTACACTAGACGCGTCAGAACTGTTCCAACTGCATGAGTCTGAGCATCTTCACACATGAACAGAGGTGTGATGTTTTTTCAAAAAGCATCAACAAGCTGCTGCATTTGCAGATTTTCCATCAAGGTTTTGCCTGGTTCACATCATACTAAGAGCCCTCATTTTCTTCTAGCCTATTTTTCACTCTATACTGCAATTAGAGTCCGATCTCACAAGAAAGCGTACATTTATCACGACATTACACAACATGTAAATGAGGTATGATTAGCACGAGTTTACAGCTGTTTTGTGTAATTATAGTACAAAACACACAGTCCCCATTCATTTCAATGGTGGTTGTTAAGACGTGTTCTTATTTATGAATATTAATGATCTCAACCTGCCCCAAGCCCAGACCTAAACTTACCCATTTTAGTAACTTTATGCCTAAACTTACCTGTTTCACCAGAAGAAAACGTCTCCATGTGGCTGCAACCAAAACTCGTCCTATTTTGACGCTGTGAAATCTCGTGTCATTTTTACTCTTTTTCATATTGTGCTAAATGCACAGCGTAACATAAGTACTAAAAATAGCTGTGAACTCGTGGTCAAAATAGGCTGTTTTTGTGTCGTGGTAAAAGTACGCCATCTAGTGAGACTGTGTTGGCAATTAATAGTGTAGGACTGAGGCAATCTCTCGCTTGCTCTCTCATAGTGCAGGTGCATTGGTGCACAAACAGGCACACGGAGCACTGAGGAGAGCAGCCCGGAGAAGGAAAACAGACACTATTAGAGCTAAAAACATGTTCACAGAGAACATGTTTGTTACATGTTCAGCTTTAAAATGATGTGTGGTTTATAACAATACGACTCATATTCACAGAGAAAAAGAGTCTCATAAAGACGTGATTGTGTTTGACGTCGGAAAGTTTGCAACGTGTTTCTAAACTAACAACAACTTGTTCTAATTCATACATCAGTCGTTCACTGAGCTTCTGTTCACGGTGCATGTTGTTTTAGAGCCTGTAATCTTTGTAGTCGATGTATTTTTTAAAGAGCATCAGAACTTTACTTTGTCTCTGCGCGGCTGTTTCCGGCGTTTCTCTTGTTAAAAACCCTGGAGACGCGTTGTGATCACTCACCTCCTGTATTGTTCACTTCAGACTCATCAAGGGTGTAAGCTGGAAACTTTTCTCTTGTTGTGGACACGAGGTTTTTCCAAAAAAAGAATCAGACACAGCACCTTTAACGTCTCCATGGAAACAAGCACTTTTTTCTAACTCATTATTTTTCTATTTTAGACAGTTTGAACTCATCCTAACTTAAATCCACGCTGTGCTAAACACAGTAATCACCAGTCCCTCTTTGGTTCCATTCACATCGTGTGCTCTCCTGATGGATTGTGGGTAAAAATAGCTGTTTAAATGAGCCGAGCCGACTGTGAGGCTGAGTCAGATTTAGGAAAAACTGGAATAATAACAGCTTCAGCGTGAGCTCAGGCGTCGGCAGGTGAAGTCGCTCCATCTGAGAGACAAACGACTGGAAGAGCTGCAAACGGTTTCCATCAGGAGGTTAATGACTTCTGAAAATAACAGGAACAGCAAAACATGCAACCTGTCCTCCACAAACTGATGGTAAAATTTACTGTTAAAAATGTCGATTTTTGTCATGGTTAATACGATTGTAATTATAGGTCTCAGTGGCGGGCCGTGCATTTCTTGCTTAGGCCTTCAGTGGTGCTCCTTTTAAAAATATTCACTTGTCAATAACCAGCTGATGGATATTAAACTATTCTATTACACAGGCACAAGATAAAGAGCAAAGCATCATTACTTCTGTAGCCAGAATAAACACATTCATTCATTCATTCATTCATTTTCTACCGCTTAATCCCGTTAGGGGTCGCGGGTGACTGGAGCCTATCCCAGTGACTTTGGGCCTTAGGCGGGGAACACCCTGGACAGTGGCCAACTTGCCGCAGGGTTAGACAGACAAACATTCACTCTCTCATTCACTCACTAAGGGAAATTTACAGTGATGCCCAATTAACCTAAACATACATGTTTTTGGAGGTGGGAGGAAACCGGAGAAAACCCACGGTGACACGGGGAGAACATGCAAACTCCACCCAGAGAGATCGTGAGATGTTGTTATGGTCCGACCCGGGAGTCGAACCCACGACCTCCTTATTGGGAAGCCAGAGCTCTAACCACTTGGCTACCGTGCACCCCAGAGAGAATAAACACATTTACACACAAATATTTACTCACCAATAGGCTGAATTACTTGTACACCAAAAACACAAAGGAGCTGGTGGTGTGTGCGCACAGATCTTGTGTTGGTCCCCGTCTGGTCCCGGGGCTCAGGCGACGCTTCCAGTGGCCTCGTAGATTTGCTCATATCGAATCCTCTCTCGCGCAGCTACGTTTCCCTCCGCACTTGCTCGTTTAGCTGTAAATCCACTCTGAATTCACCAAAAATGTTGTGAAAGCACCTTGTAAGTGTCCTGCAGAACAAATCTCTTTCCCGCTTGTGACAGGAGCTCGGAAAGATGCTAGGTTCGGAGTTGCCTGGTCTTTCTGAACAATGTCAAGCTTTTCTTGAAATGTCCGTCTTGGAAAAGGCTTTACCAATAAATATGCAACCAAATGAATTTCTTCTCTTCCTTTAGCCACTGTGACAAATTGCTCAAAACAATAAGCACAGACAGCCAATCAAATGCCGTAGTTCTCCTGACGTGGCCGGTCGCCTGCTAGAAGGCCTTGGCGTCGTCAACGTAAAATCTGATTGGTTAAAGCAACAGTTTGATACCCACTTATTACGGTGTCTTGATACGGAGCCTTAAAAACTGATTGTGAAGGCCTCGGGCAGATTTCACTGACCCTGACAACAACTGATGGGTTAAAACAATATATTTTGAAACACACGCCTGAAAGCTGCGAAACGATGGAAATGCTACGAAGAAGCTGATAAATAATTATTGAATAATTATTAAGCATGTATGCACTAAATATGATTTATATCAGTTTGTTATTTAGATATTTTTAGGCCAACAGAGAAGGCTTTGCAGGCCCTGACGGTCCAACACTGATAGGTCTGAACCACATTATCTTTGTGAAATTCAATAACTCATAGCCTTGACTTAAAGGTTTTATGGAGGATTTTCAAAAATTGTTTGTTGTCAGTCTTGGTCAAAACTGTTGCATAGATTTGTAACAGCCATGTACTTATGCCAAACAAAAAAATAATTATAAAAATATTTAAACTGTGGACATGATGAGGCCAGTAAATTGTTGACCAATAGATAACGAGGTACCTCGTTATCTATTGGTCTGTTAACCTGTCAAGCAAACCCTCAGTGTTCCTAAGTAACTCATTGGCCCAGTCACAGTGAAGGGAGTGTTCCTGGGAGGAAACACATGTGCATCATTTGAAAAACAACAAACAGCTGTTGGATTTGAAAAATCCTCCATACAACCTTTAACTTAAAAAGTTTAGTCCGGTGCAACCCATCTGTCCAATGAGTCACAGAAGTGCAGAGCCATGACATCCTCTATGACAGTGGTTCCCAAAGTGGGGGTCAGGACCCCTTGGTGGGTCGTGAAGCAAAATCTGGGGATTTCAAGATGTAATTTTTATCTGTTTTTATAACTTTAGCATCAGGTTTAACTGGAAATTGCTCATATAAATCAATAATTCTTCTTAAATAAATGAATTTTAGCCCAATTTGAATGTTTTTCCAACTTAAATTTTTTAAAGACAAACATTTTATTCTGCTGTGGGGGTCGAGAGTTGGTTACATCAGTATTTTGTGTAAAATGTTTGGGAACCACTATCCTATGATACAGCAGGTACAGCCAGGTCGGCAGCAGAGCCTGTGGCTGCAGCAGGAAGGGGAAGATGTGTCTGACCAAAGACGAGAGAGAGAGAAAGAGTGTGTATGTGTACACACGCAGCAAGGAAAAGATGAGGAAGAGAGAGAGAAAGAGTGTGCACTTTATGTTGCATGCCACAGTTGAGTAAGTAGGCTCGCTTCGGGTTCAGACACACAGAGAGAATGAGTCAGGTTCCGGTCGGGTTCAGACACAACGTGCACAAGCTCAGGCCGAGTCGGGCTGGACTTTTTGGGCCAGATCAAAACCCTAGACTCTACTGAGAAACACTGACACAGAAATATTATATAGCTTCTTTGTCTCTGTCACTTATACATTTACAAGTTATAGAAAAGGCTGAACGGGCTTCCTGAAGCTGATTTTTGCTTATGTCCCCAAAAGGTTACATCCTGCTCCGAAACAAACGACATACCTAAGAGATCCTAAATATAAATCAAAGATGGCCAAGGAAAAGTGTGTAATGAAGCCGCTCCTTTTTAAGAAGAACACAGAGAAAAGGGCATTGTGGGTAATTCGTCTGATAAATGACTCCGGGTCTGTCTGTGGTTATAAATATTACAGGAGTGTGCAGTCCTTCTTCCATTTTGGGTTTTCCTCCAGGTGTTTCACAGAGACTTAAGAAAACAGAAAACAGGCTCGGAATCACCGCAAACATTATTATTCAGTATTCTGTGTGCGTTAAAGTATTCTCACAAACACGGCAGAGGAAATGCAGAATCTTTGCACGTTCTGAGCTCAAAGACAGACCTCGTCACACATTTATAAATAACCTGGAACTGGGAGCTGCCTGGAACATGTGTGTTTAACATGAAGTCTGCCTGCAGAGAGGTGAAATAACAACTATCTACAACTATCTGAAAGTGTTCTTCAGTCGGAACAAATAAGAACAGTCAGGAGAGGTAAAGAACAAGAAATGTGTTGTTTTAGAATTGTATGACTCTTATATTTCAATCAAAAATGTGAATTCGTTAGATGGTTGTTTATAAACTATTGTTTATAAAAAATAATGTTTGAAATTAAAAAATGTGATCAGATAAAAAAAACAGTCTCCTTATCCCAGAAATTCAACAGCTCACTTTTACTCCACTTTTTTGGTGGTTGAAGAAAATAAGTAGAATATTTATAACTTTTTTTTTTTTTTTGCTTAAAAATGTTAATCCACTTTGATTCTGACTAAAAATACCAAATAAAAAAATAAATAAATATACATGAATACATAAAGTTCCCCAGTGTTTTATTCTCAGAGGAGGTGAAAATGTGACACAAAATCACCCATTTTTCATCTATAATGTGAATCTAAACTGGATTTGTTTGGAGCTTTTATTCCAGCCTTGGACATGTTTAAAATCAGTCCAACTTTGACTTGGATGATTTTGTAGTTTTTCAACACAGTCTCACTAGAGGGCGTACTTTTACCACGACACAAAAACAGCGTATTTTGAGCACGAGTTCACAGCTGTTTTTAGTACTTATGTTACGCCGTGCATTTACACGATATGAAAAAGCGTTTTAATTGAGCCACGTGGAACAAGTGAAACGGGTAAGTTTAGGCATAAAGTTACTAAAATGGGTAAGATTAGGTCTGGGGCTTGGGGCAGGTTAAGATTAGAATCAGGATTACATTAATATTCATAAATAAGAACACGTCTTAACAACCACCATTGAAATGAATGGGGACTGTGACGCGTACTATAATTACACAAAACAGCTGTGAACTCGTGCTAATCATACCTCATTTACATGTTGTGTAATGTCGTGGTAAATGTACGCTTTACTGTGAGATCGGGCTCAGTTTTTGTGCAGAAGCAGTTTGTAGTTTTCACTCAGACTTGTTCTGTCTGAGCCATTTTGTCCCATTGACTTCCATTAGAAAAAGGCTCTAACAGAACATAAGGATTTGTAAACGACATGACTCTGGGCTCAGTGAAATTGTGATCAGATTTTTTTTTGTTTGTAGTAAAATAATTATTGAAATATGTCCAAAACTGCAGCAATGATGGATCATTTAAAAGTGCAAAATACCAACAAGTGGAGTAAAACTTCACAGCAGAACACAAGGTTAAAGTTACAGCTACTGAGCTTAGGTGTTTTTACCTGTACAAATATGTTCTTAAAACTTCATTTCAGACAAAAGTGAATGCTTATGCAGCGGCGGAGCCAGAGGGGTCGCCAGGGTGGCCAGTGCTACCCCTAAAATTACCCTTGCCAAGATTCATTGAAAAGAATGTTCTACAGGAAAAGTTTTTGTCCTAGAAAAGATTTTCCAAGGAAAGATGGAAAAGATGTTCAATGAAACAATACATATTGAACAAATACACATTGTTTCCTTTTTACAGCCAAACTGTCAGATGAAACAATACAGTTGTGCTGTATGTGTTCCCCTAACATTTCACAAAACATTGAGAAGCCCATGTTAAACAGACTTTAAAAATAGCTGTTATCTGGCTTTCTTCTTTATAAAGACAGTATGAAGAGAAAGTCATATTGCGTGTGAAAACAATAAAAGGATGTCATTATTGTGGACCCCTTTGAAAAGTCCTTGCCGGCCACCCCTTGCTTAAAATTCTGGCTCCACCACTGTGCTTATGTATTTTAATCATGAAGGATTTGTGAGAGTAAGGATTAATTCGAGGGTCATCCGGATCTTTTGCGCTGGAAGGAACTTTTTCCGAACCTCCGGAGCCCTTTTTGGTGAAGTTGTGAACACAAGCTACAAGTCAAACAGGAAACTAAGCGAGCGCAGGTGAAGTGCATCTGGTGGTTTTCAAAATAAAATCATTACACTACTATTACTAAAACAAATACATCAAAATTCTTGACATATACACAACTATATAACACAGAGGATGTAACTACATGTCCTGTGCTTATCCATCAAACAAAAATTAACTGACGTGAAGTAAGCCCAAAACGCTGCCAAGTGTTTTGTGTTCACATACGGCAGTGTCCATATATACTGTATGTAGCAGAGTGAGTGTTTCTTTAACCTTAGCTTGTTTCAACCAGACAATAATACAAAAAGAAAGGACACAGGTGAGCCCATTAAACAGAGGAGAATGACATAGTTCCAGTTTACAAGTTTATTTGTCACAATTTTACTTGTATCAGTTTAGTTTCAATAAGTTACTTTTGTCACAAGAGTCCATTTCCATCGAAACAATAACATTAAGACAAAGGTCCAGCCTTTATATTCACATTGTTGTTCATTCAGTTTCTTTGACATATTTTACTTTAACCAAGATACAAGAGGAAGACAAGGCAGCCGTGCTCTTGAGCCCTGATGCGTGGCCTCTTTACCTAAGTGTGGGGCGAAATCGCTTGATGTGGGGCCATGACAACGGAGCAACACACCAGTCCCACAGGTAACCAGCCTGAAGGAGCCACCACTGGAGCCATCATCACAGCACTGAGCACATGGAGACATGGGGGACAACAGATCAGGCAAACCAGGAAGGGCGTGAAGCCAAAGAGGACAAGAAGGAGGAAGTACCATCCTTTTATAGTCCACATGCTACTGCCATCTGCTGGCAGGGACAGCCAAGTTTGTACTTGTGTCTGTCTACCTGGTTACATATACACATGCACATTCTGGTCACAGTGTGAGTGGCCACGGAATCCAGACAGATCAGGATCTGTGTCTGGACTGGAGGCAGTGTGAGCCCGGTGTAATACTCCCAGGGACTTCCTTCCTCACCCATTTCCTGCAGCAGAACAGAAAAGCAAACAGGAGAAGGTGAGGACAGAGAATTGAGCCTGGGCCAAAGCACATCTCACCTGGAACAGCACGCTCCAGTCACTGTTGTCACATTCTTAACCTGACTCCATCTGAGCCTGTGAACCAGCCCCATTACACCACAAACAGACTTATTTATACCTGCTTCTCCTCTGCTTCTGTAACTGCTAATTACAACTCACACCTTTCGTCAGAACATGGCATCCCTGGAACTGTGGGTCGCACCTCACACAGGAAATTCACTCTGCATGTGTTACAGCCGAGCAGGGAACGAGGTTTATTCTGATTAACCTCAGTTTTCACAGGTCATTGAATACGACTTTATTTATCCTTCTTCTGAACATTTTTATAAAGGTGTTATAATAATTAAAAAAAAAAACACATACCATTCAGTGTGCCATTCAGGCCCTGACCTCAGTTACAGCTCCTTTTGTGCAGAGCTTGTTCTCACTTAATTAAAGTAAATCAAACACCACAGGCCAAAATACAACATGAAAAATGTGAAAAAATATAGCTAAAGAAACAACCTTTGCATGGAAACATACAGGAAAAGGTCAATTAACAGTCCATTTTGTGGCCATGCAAGCCCACTTCAAGTGAAAACACCAATTTCATTCATCAACTTTGACACTTGACAAGCGTAGAGACACTATTCTCTTATTCTGCTGTATTCAGACGAGACTGTGTTGGAGCTTCCAATGCGTCTAGTTTACTTGTTAAGTCAATGTAAACACAAGTCTTGATGCGTCCATTCAATTTGCAGCTAGTCGCTCATTTAGCTTGTTCAGACGTAGACCTGCTGACCCAAAGTCTTGCAAAGTAGACGCTCCAACCTACGTCGGACGCTTTGGGCGTCGACTTCTGAGTTGGGCACTGCTGAACTTTCATGGCCTGAATCCAGCGACCACCACTCAGACACTGCTCTTTTGTGACGTAGTGACGCTGCTCTGCTCTGACATTGGCTGGAGGAGGAGCAGGAGCGGCTTGTCACTAGGACGATAGGTGCGACGCACCGCCAACAAAAGAGGAAAATAAGAGCGAGATGTGTAGTTAAAGTTGATCAAAACTGACTAAAACCTGATTAAAATGCCATAACATCCTTGTCCAATCAGACGAGCTTATTTTCTCCTGCCGGTAGATAGTCCCGCCTCTTTTGGTGCGATCTCAGCCTGACTTCAAATGCACCCGCTGCTTCCATTGAATCTAATGTAATAGCATTTTTTGCTAAGTTTCAGCTCTACAACGCAAACTAATGGGACTGCGGGTGCTAGCACCAACGCTATGCGTCGTCACGTACGTCTGCGTCTGCAAGACACGTTCATCTGTCAGTCAAACAGCCAAGAGAGCGCTGCAGTATGTGATCCAACTCGGACAATTCGGCACCAAACAAGCTGTTTTTAACAACTACGGTCCCCGAGGCCAAACTTAAAATCAGACACGTTACAACAAAAGGTGGGAAAATGTACAATCGTGCATTTTTTGCCAAGTTAGACTCAGAGTTGTGTATTTTCTGTTCTTGTTTTCAACCATGTCATCCATGTCCATGTTTACGGTGGCTGGCTGTTTGTTTTTTTTTTGTTTTTTTAATATGAACAAATAGAATATTAATATAAAGCTGCTTATGCATTTTACTGGTCTGGATCTTGATTTTATACTTTTACTGACAGAAGTTGGCCTCATGCCATTTGATTTCACGTGAATGCCATCTAGTGGTGTAAAATGAGATTTAATTATATGGATTGATTAGACAATATAATTGTAGGCATTGGGCATTGATACTGGCAATGTATTGACCATAGCACCCCCAAAGACATTAGCCAGAAGCCGCCACTGAGGAGGAGAATATCAGGAAAGTTAGTGCAGGCTCCATCTCTCTTTCTCCCTTCTTTTAACCTGATCTGTCTACATGCAAATCAAAGCCAAAAAGCGAGAACGCAGAGAAGAACATCAGGGAATAAAAAGTGTTCTTGTCTCCCCAAGCTTCTAAAAGAGTATGCGTCAAAATTTGCTTTAATGTGCAATGTTGGACACTTCAACACTGTCCAAAGCAGCATAAGTGTTTTGGTTGAAGCCAGAAGACATTTTCTTTATATTTCTAAAATGTGTTTAGGTCTGGGGCTTGGAGTTGGTTAAGATTCAGATTTTGTTTAAAATCATAAATATTTACATCTAGGGTGACCACCTGTCCCGCTTTTGGTTGTACCGTCCCGCTTTTTAGGCTTGTGTCCCGCGTCCCGCCATGTTTAAACGAGAGTTCGGGCATCTGTCTGATCTCTGTTCGTGCGCGTCCATGTGATAAGCAGCACCGCACGTCAATCAACAGTCTGCACGGCGCTAGTCCCGCCCATCATTTGAGAGGAAAAGAGAAAGGCAAACGCGTGTGAGGAGACTAACTATCGCCAGCGCAGCGAGGCAAAGAAAGGAGAGTTTACAGGTCCAATCACTGAAACACTCATGAGTCTGAACACTGAAGGAGACGTTGAAAGAGCGCAGAGCTGTGCAGTTTGTCCATCAACCACGGAGGGAAATCTGACTAAAACAACAGGCCACACGTGAAGCTCATCAAATAGGCTCAACATCAAGAACTTCTTAATCAATGCAAACAATCAGGCCATCTTAAACCAAAAAAACACTACCTGTTCTAAATAGCCTAATATATTTCAACAAATACGACTATTATCTATGTAGGCTAATCATTTATTACACTGCAAAAAAGGAAAATGTAACTTAGATAAAGGACTTAAATTAAGCATATTTATCTTAAAAGACAAAATTTAAGATGTTTTCACCAAGTCTTACTCAGATTATTTGACTTGTTTTAATATATAATGATATTCTATTCTCTATTCTATTCCTTATCTAGATATACAAACTTTTTTAAGCAAATTTGTATCTGTTTTAAGTCATAATTGCTTATATCAAAAGAACTGCTTAAAAATTCTGTCAAGAGAACTTAATCAAATGTTCTTACTGCACTGGCAGATTATTTACCTTGAAATAAGAGATTTTACCTCAAAATAAGAAAACATTTCTTATTATTTGAATAGCCTTTTTTGGAGTGCAGAAAACTTGTTATACAGTTTAAAATATCCTATATGCATCTGTATATTATCTGTTTAGTTCAAAACAGGCTTAGTAAAAAAAATTATATTATTTGTATAATTATATTATACACCATGTCCACTAAATCCCCGAACCTGTCCCACTTTTTGGAGTTTTTGAGGTGGTCACCCTATTTACATCCACTTTAGAAATGAACTTGGACAGTGTATCATAAACACACAAAAAGAACAAATGATGTGGTATACATACACATTTCAGCGTCACAAATGTCCCTTAGCATAGAGGTTATGCAGATGACATCACAGCATTCCAAATCTTAGCACTGAGTGGCAAAAACACATGCGAGTCAGTGTTGAGAATGGACTTTTCTCCCGTGAGAGCTGAAAATACAACCAGAACAGAAAAAAAACAGATAACAAATATAACCAACCAAAACTCTGTTAAAAAATGTTTGAAACTGACATAGAAAATCAGGTAAACAATGGAAGAAAGCAGATAAACAACAAGACTTTTCTCACATGTATACCACAGATAAACTTATGATCTCTTTCTTCTTAAAAACAATGTCCATGTGTCTGATGAAGACAATATTTGCAGTTATTCCCAGTTCCAGGTTTGCTTGTGTGATTTGGAACAGAAAAGAAGAAAAGACTTTGAGACGTCTCCTCTGTAGGACACCGGTCTGTTTAGTATTCTGTCCACACGGAGTCGGACCTTCTCCAAGTGTCACAGCTAATTTCCCTCAGTCTGAAGTGAAGAGCAGATCAATACTGTCATCTCTGCACAGGGGCGTCAATGTCAGCGAGTGTTAGAACTAAACCAGGTCTGAAGCGGACGAAAGCAGGTCTGGACGAGGACTAAACCAGAACCAAACCTGGTGTAAGTTGAAGTGAAGAGCAGATCAATACCGTCATAGCTACACAAGGGCGTCAATGTCAGAGTGTGTTAGAACTACACCAGGTCTGAAGCTGGACTAAAGCAGGTCTGGACGAGGACTAAAGCAGGACTAAAGCTGGTCTGAACTAAGACTAGACCAGAACCGAACCAGATGTAAACTGAAGTGAAAGCAGATCAATACTCTCATCTCTATAAAGGTTTCAGTGTCATTGTGTGTTAGAACTAAACCAGGTCTGAAACCGGACTAAACCAGGTCTGGACTAAACCAGAATCAATATCAGTGTTTGTTAGAACTAAACTATGACTAAAACTGGACTAAAGCAGGTCTGGACTAAACAAGAACCGAACCTGGTGTAAGTTAAAGTGAAGAGCTGATCATAAAGGCCTTCAATGTCAGTGAGAGTTAAGACTAAATCAGGACTAACCTAGGACTAAAGCAGGACTTTGACTGGTCCTGGTCCTCGGAGACCAAACCGCGGCACAGAGACGCAGTGTTTAACTTTATTAACTTATAGCCAGAAGGTTGTGGGTTTGCATGTTCTCCTCGTGTCTAAGGTTTCTTCAGCTTCTCTGGTATTCTGCCCGCCCACTTTTCAAAGTGTACTTCCTTTTTGGTCATATGTGTTCAGATGTCAACGGTGCAGTCGGCTCGAGCCGTAAGGGGTCGGGGCTACGTCGCTCGTAGCCCCGGATCTCGAGAATCATCCGCTCGAGTCGACTGACAATCGTCGAGCGGAAAGAGCAACCTCCCGCTTCACCGCCTCCATGACTACAAATCAGATGCATGATGGGAATGTGTGCATGACTGACGCTGATTCGCTCTGATCACGTGCCTACAGTTCTCTCCGCTGTCTTTATCGTATTTGTGACTTATACATCACACTGTTATCATGAGTCAGAAAAGACCAGACGTGTATTTACCACAGCATCATTAACATGATCTATGAGCTGAAGTCTTTTTTACAAGAAAATCTAAAGTGTGCCAACTTTATCATATCTCTTTATTTTGCTCTGGTGATGTGGAGTGAGTTTGTGATGTGTGAGGGAGCAGAAATGCATTTACAACGTTTATTTTATTCATGCACATTCAAAAACCGATGTGAGTCTGTGAGTCTGAGGCTCCCTCTCTCGGCTCAGCAAGTTCAAGTTGAATTCCTCCTCTTGCTCAGCCGCCTGCTCTCTCTGCATCCAGACAGAGATTTAGCATCTTGAACACCTAATATTAGGCTGCACGATATTGAAAAAAATCTATGTGTGATTTTTCTCTTTGATATTGCGATTTAATTCGATATTCAATATTTTTAACATGTGTATAAATAGTCTTTGTTTTTTTCTGTTGAACACACCATTTTGCAACAATTGTAAAATGTTAACCATGGAAAAGATTGAAAATAAACTGCTACTAATTTGAAATGTTTAACTATGAATAGGCTACATTACTGAAGCTAAAACCAAGATTGATTGGATATTCAGTTTATTTGTTTAAAAAGTAACTATGACAGAAATATACATCTACGCCAGCAGATGGCGCCAACTTATGAGATACACGCCAGAGCTGTGCAGGGGAAACTAAACAAAAAAAATGTAACTGAAAAAAAAAAAAAAAAAAAGATCGCTTAAACTCTAATAATTGCGTTTATCTCACAAGGACGGAGCAAACCTGCGTGCCACTGCAGTGTTTATGGACTAATATCAGTCATGCAGATTTTATTCACTTGGATTTTATGTTTGTGAAGAAAACAGACTGACTTTACCTGGGAAACTATCGATGCTTTACCTGTTCAAGGTAAGCGGCTAACGCTAGCGCTAGAGTGATTTTATTGACCACGCACAATAACGGTCATAAAAGCAGTGTTTATAGACTTTTGTTCAGTCGTGTTCAGAGGCCAGTCACTGTGGTGCTGCTCTGTGTTCACTTTCGTAGTGCTGCAACAAAAATAAAAAAGGAGGCTAATGCGTAAGAAAAGGAGGAATATCGCAGCTTTTGCGATTAGCTAATCGCAGTTGTCAATATCGCAGTATCGATTCGATATCGACATATCGTGCAGCCCTAGTCAGTATATATGTTTGAGATCGCATGTGTTTTCAGGGATTTGTTTTCCATTTTAGACCAGTCCTTGTAACAATTAGATCAATATGATAATACATATTAAAAGTAAAATAAAATGAGAAAATTAAATATTTCTTTTCCACACTCCTTGCCGAAGTCCTGGTCCAGTCCTGCAGTTCAGTTCTGTTGTGTTCAGTCCACTCTGCTTCATGTTTGTGTCAGTTCCAAATGTCACACATCAGTATTCAGTGGACCGGACTGAGCGCGCTCAGAAGCTTCAGGGATCCAAGTCAGGTCTGCTCTTTTCACACAGAGCACGCATTCTTACAATATCACCCGATCACTTTCAAGTACTAACATTTTTCTATTTTCCTGTTGCTGTACAAAAGTAAAGAAATCTTCTCTTTCTTCAATAAAGCCACACTGTGATTGGTTAACATAACTGTCACTCACAGCACATCAAAGACTGACCTATAGGAAGAGAAAAGATTTGTATTTTGAACTAGGTCCGGTTTATGGCAAAAAATTTGTCACAATTTTTTTGAAGGTCTACTTTTGCAACACAGTCTCTGAAGAAAATGTAGATATACAACGAAATGTCTAAAGTCTGTGTCAAGATAAACGTAACATTACAACAAACTTTGGTTGAAGTAACGTGGGACATTTCCTTTGAGTTTAATGGGTAAGTTTAGGCTTTAGGTTACTAAAATGTATAAGTTTAGGGTTAAACATGGGGTAAAACCTCTTTTATGAGTCAATGTGCAGCCCAAAAAACACAACCTGTGGACAGTGCAGTATTCAAATCACAAGTTGAGAACTTCGTACACTGGTGCGACGACCACCATCTCACCATCAACGTGAAAAAGACAGAAGAGGTCATTTTTGACCCGGGACATTTAGGAGACCACACTCCACTTTGCATCCACGGCACAGATGTCACTCAGGTGCATTCTTACAAATATCTGGGTGTACAAATCGACTCCAACTTGGCCTGGGATGTCCACGTGAACTCAGTCTGCAGCAGAATACAACAAAGACTGTATTTCTTGCGAAGACTGAGAGTTTTTGGAGTGGAGCAGAAAATAATGCTTGTGTTTTATCATGCTGTGGTCGAAAGCGTTATAAGATATGGTATGTGTGTGTGGTTTGGTAATCTCTCTTAATCAAAATCAGAACTGAACAGACTAGTGCGGACAGGGCTCAAAGTGATGGGAGTAAAAGAACATCCATCTTTACAGCAGATGTTTGAGGAGATTGTAATCGAACAGGTCAGGAAAATTATCTCTGACCCTCTCATGTCTTATTCCCCCAATATGAGCTGCTCCCATCCAGACGCCGCAATAGAGTTCCAACAAGAAACAAAAAAAGATACCTATAAAAACTCATTCCTCCCAATATCAGCGAACCTCCTTAATTCAGGCCACAGAGCAGAGCGCTGAAGGTGATGGGAACGTTTCTGTAGATGTGTTACTTGACTGGTGTACTTGTTCTTTATTGTTTTTTTCTTGTGTGTGGCAGCCTGTATGTCCAAGACAAATTTCCTTCGGGACAAAATAAAGAAATCTTGAATCTTGAACCTTCAAAATCTGAGAATTTTCAGATTGTGAGGCTAAGAAAGTAGACGGGAAAACAGTCTGTATTTGAACAAACAGATGCATTAAAAAGAGACATGTGAAATCACTATGACGTCACAATTTCATCAAAAAGACAGATTGTCACAGAGATGAGCTCAGGATTCCATTTTTATCCCAAATATTGCTCAGATTTAATTTCGGTGTTAAAAGTAGAATGATTGAATGTGAATGTGACAAAGCCCAGCTCTTCAGACCCAGCTGTGGCTAAACTCCAGACATCAGTGAGATCAGGCTGTGATGAGGATGTATGGGACGTGTCTGCACTTTTCACTTGTCAGATCTCGTACTTAACACTGTCACGTCTGATCACTCGTCACAGTTTCTCCTTCACAGCGGTAAGACAAGAACTCTGTGTGTAACATTAAATTAAACACACACATCATCTGAGCTTTGCAAACGCTGTGTTCAATAAAAGAGTCTCATTTATGATATTTTATGTGGGATTCTTACTAAGACTATATGAAGAAAACACAGATGTCCTCTTGTTTGTAAAAGACAGGCACAATCTTGGCTCTGAGATGAAGACAAATATAAAGACAATGTGTCTAATCTTTTTGTATTGTGTCAGGTCAAACGTCCTGTCATTGAATCTAGGACTTGGTCAAACTTGTTAAAACTATAGATAACTTTAGATAGCTTTACATGAACTAGACTTTATTCTTATTTATTTTTTTAAATGTTTACAAGCTTCAGTAGTAGTAGAATGATAGTCTGAGTTAATTGTGATAGAGTATTCAAGTCCCAATGTAATCATGAGAACAAAATAATGAAGTAAATGAGCACACGGTAAATGAATAAGCCTGATCCCAAACCAGACCAGGACGGAGCCTGATCCCAGACCGGACTGAGTCTGATCCCAGACCAGGACTATAGAGCCTGATCCTTCAGAGACACAGAAGTTAAATGAGACTAAGTGTAAGTGACAGGTTTGTCCAGTCTCTCCTCTTCTGTTTGTCATTGATCCAATGAGATCCAAACACTTGTCTGTGTGTCGTCTGCTTCTGTTCACGAATGTAAATCAGACTGAGCGTGAACCTGGGATGTCAGCTCTGAAAAACATCCCATTTACCCGGTTTTCTTTGTTCTCTTACAGTCTGGCATTTTTGTTGTAAATTAATAAACTGTTTTTGCACAAAAGAGGATTGTAAATGCAACATTAAAGCGACTGCACAACTTTGTTTTCTTTCAAAGACAATGGTTAGATGCGTTTACCTTGTCGACATGTTTCAGCTGCTATCAGCGAGCCATCTCAGGAAGTCACCATCTGGGTGGTGACGTGGTGTATATCAGCTGCTTCCTGGAGGCGAGGTCAGCTCGTCGATTCAGGAAGTAACTGACCTACAAACCCAGACCAGTAACTGTCCTGAAGATGGCTTGCTGATAGCAGCCGAAACATGTCGACGAGGTAAATACATCTAAACCATTGTCTTGGAAAAGAAAGCAAAGTTGTGACGTAAATGAAGACAAAATAACGTTGTTGGAGGATTAAATCCGGCAGCACACTAGAGGAGTTTAAGATCTTATGTGACTTTTAGCCTTTAGTCAAAAAAAAAAAGACCAGGACACAGACATAAGGACATTCACAAGTATTCTTAGTCTGACAGTGAGAAGAGACTTGACAGACTCGTGGAGCGCGTGATTGAGCACAGTGTGTTTTCTTTCATGTGCGTGGTTATAAAAGTGAAACAACAACGCCAGTGGACTAAAGCAGGTTTATAAAGAGCTGTTCCACTCACACAGCAGTGTAAAAGTCACGTTCTACAGTCTAGTAAAGGTGCTTCTCACATCGTTTAAGGAGCAGGAGTGTTGGAGGTGACGTGTGGAACCTGCACTTTGACTACAAGCACAAAGGTTACATTTATGTTTCTTCTTTATTTGAAGAGGCGTCGTCACAAGGCAGATGAACCAGATCAGGTGAACCTCACCATGCTGCTCCTGACAAACAGTCGCAGTGACGCACAGACAGAAGGAGAGAAACTACTAAACATCTCTTACTCTGGACACGCCTCCTGAACTTGTAGAGAGAAACGTTGAGTTTCAAACAAAAAAATAATAAACTGCAGTTCATCTCTAGTCTGTTCTTTGCTATTCATCATTGTCCCCTGTCCCACTCCTTTTCGGGAGTGTAACTGTTTCAGATGTTGCTGTCCCAGTGACGGTGGCCGGACACTGATGCCTGGACCTCCGCCCACTCCCTCTCCAGGATGGCCTGTCCTGTCCTGCTAGACGAGTCGTTTCCCTCTGCTTATGGACTCTGGCTCCACAAACATAAACTCTATAACTTTATCTTAGTTACATCTACAGCCTGTCCGTCATGGAGTGGATCCCTTCTTCACTGTGGTTCTCCTCCAGGTTTCTCTTTTTCTCTTAGGGTTTTTTTGAGTTTTTCCTGCAGAGAAGAAGGGTCTAAGGACAGAAGGAGAGTCTAAGGACAGAAGGAGGGTCTAAGGACAGAAGGAGGGTCTAGGAACAGAGAGGAGAGTCTAGGACAGAAGGAGGGTCTAAAGGACAGAAGGGAGGGTCTAAGGACAGAAGGAGGGTCTAAGGACAGAAGGAGGGTCTAAGGACAGAAGGAGGGTCTAAGGACAAAGGAGGGTCTAAGGACAGAGGAGGTCTAGGACAGAAGGAGGGTCTAAGGACAGAAGGAGGGTCTAAGGACAGAAGGAGAGTCTAGAGAAGACGAAGGAGAGTCTAAGGACAGAAGGAGGTCTAAGCAGAGGAGGTCTGGCAGAAGGAGGTCTAAGGACAGAAGGAGTCTAAGGACAGAAGGAGAGTCTAAGGACAGAAGGAGGGTCTAAGACAGAAGGAGGGTCTAAGGACAGAAGGAGGGTCTAAGGACAGAAGGAGGTCTAAAGGACAGAAGGAGAGTCTAAGGACAGAAGGAGGGTCTAAGGACAGAAGAGAGGTCTAAGGACAGAAGGAGGGTCTAAGGACAGAAGGAGGGTCTAAGGACAGAAGGAGAGTCTAAGGACAGAAGGAGGGTCTAAGGACAGAAGGAGGGTCTAAGGACAGAAGGAGGGAAGGACTAAGGACAGAAGGAGAGGTCTAAGGACAGAAGGAGGGTCTAAGGACAGAAGGAGGGTCTAAGGACAGAAGGAGGGTCTAAGGACAGAAGGAGGGTCTAAGGACAGAAGGAGGGTCTAAGGACAGAAGGAGAGTCTAAGGACAGAAGGAGGGTCTAAGGACAGAAGGAGGTCTAAGGACAGAAGGAGGGTCTAAGGACAGAAGGAGGGACTAAGGACAGAAGGAGGTCTAAGGACAGAAGGAGGTCTAAGGACTAAGAAGGAGGGTCTAGGACAGAAGGAGGTCTAAGGACAGAAGGAGGTCTAAGGACAGAAGGAGGGACTAAGGACAGAAGGAGGGTCTAAGGACAGAAGGAGGGACAGAAGGACAGAAGGAGGGTCTAAGGACAGAAGGAGGTCTAAGGACAGAAGCTAACAATCATTTCGTCTACTAATAATCTGCTTTGACATGCTTGATCAAACTTTCATTGAATTGTTTTGTTTATTTATTTCCTACTATTCATGTTTGCTAATTAATAATCTTGGGAAGTCCTCAGAGACGACTGTTGTTGTGATTTTGGGCTATACAAAATACATTTGATTTGATTTGAAATTAGGCAAAACTCTTGTAGTGTGCAGAAAGCTTAATTGACAAAATCCATGTATGGAGTCTGTATCCCGCATTAGGCAATTCTTGTCTCATAGATAACCCAAATACAAAACATCCATGTTACAGTCATAATGGACATATAGTTTCGAAATCAAACCTGAAAAACTACTAAAACTCACCTCTTTTATGACTTGAAAGTGCAGCTTAAAAAAAAACTTTGTAATTTCTCTCACAATATTACCCAGACCACTTCTCAAATCTTTCTCCCTCTTCACATGTGAACCCTCCTGCTTCTCTCCTGGTCCAGTTCAAATCTGTGCTCTGAGTTAGTTTGCAGCTTAACCAGGACAAATGGCCCACACGGGGAGAGGCTGGTTTTGTGGATTCACTTCAGTGCAATTCCACACCAAAACAAATGAGTGTGGTGTAAAACTGCTTCACGTCTGCTCGGGTCAATACTCAATCTCTCACCCAACCAGGGAACCAGATTAGTCAGTCCACCTCTGCGCTGGGCTCTGCTGTGGTCTGAGAAATGAAAGACCTGCAGTGAGGAAGCCACTTCTGCTTGTTTTTACAGAAATAGAGTTGACTGATTGCAGGTTTAATCGACGTAGACACAACGTGGACTCGTAGACGAAGGAGCAGCAGATAAAAGGATTGTTTCTATGTCAGTGAGCGTAAACTGTCGGGAATGCTCCAAATTGAACTGAAATTGTTCCTCAATCTTTTGGAGTGTGATGTTTAAAAGTAAGTGATGTTTTCTCCAAGTGTTGTGTGTTCATTTTTATAGTTTGAATTTGTTCAGTTTCTAACAAGCCATTCCAATTGTGTCATCGCTTCCAACAAACCTAGTAAACGTTATAGTGTCTCTCTGTTCTGTCACCTTATTCTGCCCCGCCCATTTTTCTTGGCAGTCCACTTCCTGTTTAGCTATGTTAAAGTGAAGGTAACTTTTCTGTCTTGGTAGAATATAACCAGCAGTGACAGGCTAAACAGGAAGTGCACTTTGGGCGGGGCAGAATAAGGTGAGTAGAGGTTCTGCTCTGACATTCTTTATTGAAAACTGCTCCTCAACATTCTGACTGATAATAACACTGGTAAAATGTGTGTGTGTCTTTCCTCCTGAGAGTCTTTTTTCCACTTTTTTTTTTTTTGACATATTTTTTTATAAAATAACTTTCTGTTGTCAAGGCAACAGTGTAGACTTTAGCTTGCTTGCTTGCTTGCTAAGGACCGTTGGAGATTTTAGGCTCTGTCCCATTATTCACACTACTCACCACACACTTGACTGAAGTGTGCATATTCTAAAAGTGCAGAACAGGTAAATATAAGAAATGGGACAGTCCACACTTCAGCGTAGGGTGACCAGACAGTCCCGAAATTCACACGTGTCCCGAATCCTGTCCCACATGTCCCGAAACTCAGCCTAGCCCCGACTGACACCTCGGACATTCTGTGCTGCATGTCATTACGCAGGCTACACATCCACATTACGCCCCAAACAGTGTGAGAGAGGATGTAGTGCTGCTGGAGTCTTTAAAACGCATCAATACAGACATATTTTCTGTGCCACTTGATTGAAAACTGCGTCACTGCGCGAGCCTCGAACAGACCGCACGCGTGAGCGAGAGGTGCACGCCCTCGGGCAAACAAGTTGCCTGGCGGAGCGTAATAAACACCGAGAGAGAGGGGAGAAGAGACTGCAGCTGCTGCCCCTCTGTATGAGTCTCAGAAATCCTCGTGCGGTGTGTTTGGCCCCTACGTGCTCCTTCTGCGCACAAATGACTTCCCACTTCACCTCGCAAAAGTCAGATACTTTTAGTCAGATACAGGCATCTAGACTTTTGTCACTCACACAGAACTGAGCCCCCCCTTAAAAAAGCGTCCCGAATTTCTACGTATCTCATCTGGTCACCCTACTTCAGCGTGTTCTGAATGAAACTGTGCTGAAGTCACAAAACCACAGCTCACTGTAGTTTGAATCATTTGCTAAACTTGCCACAAACCAATAGAACAGTGCTGTGGATGCCAAGTGGATTTGAAAACAAAAGTGTTATTTTTATATTTTTGTTTAATACATATTATTCATGTTCAGAGATACATAGTTTGAGCTGTATAAAAAGACAAAGTTTATTTTATTGTGTTTATTTTGTTTCTTTGGTGTTTGTTATATTCTTGCGTTACGGTCACTTTAAGTGAGAGAGCTTGTGCTCCGGTGGTCAAACTTTGAATCAGCTGAGGCATCGCAAGGTCCACGAGATCGAGACTAAACAAGATTTTGAAATCATGAATTGTTTCAACTCAGAATTTTAACAAAGCAAATTTTAATAAGAAAAACGTTGCGCGATTCGTATGTGCACAGTATTGTGACAATTTGATCTTATCCTATCCCTGGTTGTTTGTATTTAATATGAGTCTGTAGCTGCCTTTTCTTTTTTAGTGTTTTTGACTCTTGCATTTGTCTCCACTGACTCTCTTTAACTTTTACCATCACTGCTGACATTTAAAATACTGTGATGATGCTGTCCACACACTAAAGCCTCACGTAGGATAATATTAGAAACCTTTTTAGACTCTGATAATGCACTAACTCTTTTGTCCCGCTGTATTCTCAGGTAAATGATCAGAATCGCTGAGCTTGACTAAAACTGTTTTTGAATCTGATCCAGACTCATTTAATGTGCAGAACAGACGGCCGTAAAGAGCCACCTGCTGGTCATTAAACTGTCACTGCAGCGCTGTATTTCACTTTGAATGCATATTATCTTAGTCATTAGCTCCGAGGTAGAAGCCTTTGGAGGGTTTGAGGAATTACAAGTAATGTCAGGCGACCAAAACTCCATTCATCTGGCTTGGTCCTCTAATATTAATGAGAAAAAAAAAAAAAATAAAAAAAAAAAAATTCAAGTTGAATTTCTTGATTCTACAATTTTAAAATTTGACAAATTTGGATCTACAGATTTTTTCAGTATGGTCTTGTTGAAAACATTGCTTGTTACTTTGAGCCAAATGATTTGCCAATGGCCTTATAACATATCCTGTTGGCAAATTCATTTTATTATTTTAAGCCACTTTTCAACTTTTGAACAGTTCAAACATGCTTTGCAATCAGTAAAATATATTACATAAAGATAAGCATTCAAATCTTATCCAGTTAGAGTGACTCAAACTCAGATTCTGAATCTAAAACATTTTAAGCAAAGCTACATACTGTATGTTTTTGCAGTGTTGTTTCAGGTTTTATTACTGCTAAAACTCAATGCACTGACTGAGGTATTGACAAGTATTGATTCTATACAAATATAGAGCTTAACAATTGTCTCAACTGGCATCAAACTGATACTGTAATAGGTTTGTGTATGATTGGTTCAATTGATTTTCAATTTAACATTAACAACAAAGAAAGGAAAAATGGATGTGATTTTATTTATTTATTTATTTTTTTTTTATTTTTTTTATTCATGAAACAAAAAAAGAAAAACACATCTGATTCATCTATTTTCAGTTTGATTCTTGATTTAAACATGCAACATTTGAAGGAAGAATCTGACATATTGTTTATTTTTGGTTTGGTTGAAGTTGTGAAACCAGTCGCACTGCACTTACTCTCGCTGATCTGTGTACACGGTCTACGCCTGCAGCTCTGAGCTCCAGAGAATATAGCCTATTGTGTCCAGGATGTTTAGAGCCAGCCTGAGAGCTCCAAGAACCTGCTGCTTCAGGCTTGTCGTCGCTTTACCCAGGACAGGACAGATCATCGTGGCCTGGGGTTAGCCAGGCAGTGGCCCCTGAGTGCTTCAAATGCCCGTATAAGTTTTTTGTTGTTGCGTGGACAGATGCATTGTGTCTCTGCACAAAGCTCATGAGGAGCCAAGCCAACTGGCGGCAGATGAGTTCTGGGCAGGGCCGGTCACTGCTAGCTGTAGCTGTTTAGATGCCTTATGTAAGTTTTCAAAAAGTTGCCTACCCCTCTGAACATTTGTCAGGACAAATAGACTACATTCAAGGTTTGTGTTTCTTTCTGAAAGAATCTACACATAAATGTGGAAAAATCCTCCATATTTTGCCACAGTAATTTGACTGATCAAATCTGCTGACGTCCTAATTCATCTGCTGTGTCTCCTGGTAACTGGCCCAATATGTGTCCTATTGACGCGAAAGACTGGCTAATTTTGTAGATGTGTACATATTGTAGAATATGTTTCTGTTTTCGCAACAGTTTCCAGAGTCTTTGATTTTGCTCTGTGTGTTAAGAATCATCTGACACACACTCATGAGTTCTGTACATGGGTCAGCGAGCGGATGTACGTCTTTAGTCATTATGGCTGGGTTTTAACAGAAGCTTCAACTTTTACCAGTGCTCATGTGGCTGTGCCGGTGTGGTGTCAATATTAGACTCCCGTCGAGATTGGACCCCCTCACTAGCTTTTGTGACTGTTTGTGACGTCGCAAGCATCCCGCAGTAAATAGTTTACAATTAATTCGGCTAAGTTTAGGTATAATTCAAAGGCTAAGTTGGGGTTTGGTTGAGGATTAGCAAAAGTCATTTGAAAATAAAAAACATATTACTGTATTTCTAGCACTAACTTTAAACAAGGGGTGGTCCACTCTCGATGGGGAGTCCAATCTCTCCCTAAGATACAAATTGAAACATGAAGCCATGTTTTAAGACTTTTCTGCTGAGTTCACACGAATATTGTTATTGAGATTTACAAAGAACTAACTTGTTTTGTGTCAATATTGCTAAAACAGTATCTAATGTTCAAACTTCATCCACTTTCAGCTTATTCTATTTTCTCTAGTGTGCTCTGGTTACACCGTGGCTCCTTCCGAATCATCAATTATCCCCATAGCCACTAGCCACTTAAGCCCAAACCGGATGCACGTGACCACACGCCATATTAAGAGCCGTTCGAATTGAGCAACTGGGAGTTAGGAGTTAGGAGCTAGGAGCCTCTATGCTAACTAACTTGGCTCCTTTAGCATAGGAACCTCTGATGCTAACTTACTGCCGGTAAGGAGCTAGTGGACATCCCACAATGCACTGCGCAGCTCGCTCCGCAAATAAATAGATATTTATGACAACATATGATCTGTGAATGATGAGTTGTAATGAATGAACAGTTTTGCTGCCTCAGACTTTAAACACAAAACAATTCTCTGCATTAAAAAAAACTTCATAAACTTTGAAAATATAAGGTCTTAGTGCCACATCACCTTCATTAAATGTATTGCCGCATCTCTTAACACTATTTACGTGTGAAGAAGCCACAGGCTCATTTGCATAAAGTCCGCGCTGGCAGTGGAGGAGAAGGGAAAAGGGGAGACGCTGCTGCAAAGCAGGATTACTGGAATATATTTGTCTTTTCTCTCACAGTTTGATGACAGTGAGTCTGTTATATTTATTCTATCCTCATATATAGGCCTAGCTGTTTATGATGAAAGTGTTGTTGAAGCTTCGTGTTTAAACTTTGCACAAACATGGCTCAGTCTGAGGTTTATTGCAGTATTTTTATTAAACAGCAGCAGATTCATGAACAAATGCGTTGTTTCTGTAACTCTCGTGTCATTCATATCAGCGCATTAGGTCCGTGTTTTGTAGTCCGCTGGTGGATGTTGTAGTTTTTCATGAACAGCTGGAGAGTCGCGTCATTTCCCTCGTTGTTTCCCGCCGCTGGTTATGACGTTCGGATTCACCAAACAGAGCTAAGAGCTCTTCTCTCAGCTGTCTAGTGCTCTTACTGTTGACCCCGTGGCGACCTCCACCGGTAAGGAGCTAGAGGCTAGGAACTAGAAGCTAGTGGCTATAAATTAGGGCTATTCGGAACCAGGGAGTGGGACCTCTGTCTTTCTAGTCGAGACTGATCAATCCAAAGTCTGGGTTGAAAGGGAAGAGGTCACAGGTCAATAACGATCCACTGTTCTTTCATTAGTGGTTTTAGCAAATCAAAACAAACGCAGGATTAATGAACTACCTTCACCCAAACCTTGACTTGACTTCAATAATCACAATTATCTGTTAACCCTTGTGCAGATCCATGTTATTTTGTTGGATTGGGTATAGGTCCCTGTTCAGCCAGAACCTTTATCCTTTAATTTCATGTAATTATTTTGATGTGACCCATTTAGTTCTCTTTTGATGTACAACATGTCATGATTCCAGTTGCACAAAGTTTTTCGTGGAGCTGTGAGTATTATTTAAAAGGAACCCCGAGAATTTTTTAATGTTTGTTTTCGAGTTTTCCTTATATCATCAAAGATATAAATACACACGAAAATAATCTGAAAAATCTACCGTTTTATTAAACTTTTAAGAAATATATTTTCACGGAAGACGCCATCATTGTTTACAACACAGTGCATTATGGGTAGTATGACGTCGAATCGTGTAACTACGAGGAAAGTTATGAAGCTTACCACATTATCCTTGTTTCTCCCGAGACGAAATCACAACCAAAAGCCACACAATGTACCATTTTACAACAAACTACGGACGCTCCTGTTAACCAGATCAACGGCAACTGTTGCAACTGTTGTGTGCGTCTCACGACTGACGCTCACTGCGCCAGTGCGCCACACGATTCTGCGTCATCACCTCAAGATGGCGGCGCCCGTAAAATCACAAAGTTGTTGTAAACATGACAATTTACGTCAAACGGCGAATATTTGTTTACTTTAAGTTCTACTTTTTAGTAAGTATACCTACGCGAAGTATTTTTGATCTATTTATGTAAATATTCGGGGTTCCTTTTAAAATGAGCAAAAAGGTCTGGCAGGGAAGAAGGGTCAAAAACAGGCTGGCTCTGAAAGAGTTAATAAAATGTAAAATTCTGTGGTTAGTGTTGTTAAGGCAGCTCTTGTCAATCATTTCATCAAATATTTTTCTATTTTTAATGGCTCTTGAAACTTGGCCCATAATCCCAGTCAAACAGGTTTAAGCATTGTTCATGGACTCACCCACTGCTGGTGTGGGTGTATTATTATAAGCTGTAGTAATGAGGTTAAATTATATCCTTATGCATTGGTACAAAGACTAAAGTTGTGAGTAACTCAAGCATTTTAATTAAGAGGAACTTTACGGCACATTTTGTGCTTAATAGTAAATGTTACAGTTTTCTAAATAGTGTGAATTATGTGTCTGCTAACCAGTCAGAAAACTGTTTAGTGCAGTCTATCTTTCCACATATGATTTTTAGGGGTGTCAAATTAGTGCATTAATTGAGATTAATTAATTACAAACAGAATTGAGTTATTTTTTTCATCATGTTAATCTACTTGAAATCTTTAACTTCATTGTTAAAGAAGTTAAAGATTTGTTGTCAAGCTGTTCAACTTGACAACTTAGCAACAAAACACTTCCTAAAGTCTTAATTTTGCAATATTTCCATCTGCAACAATAATGTAATTCATTAAATTGGATCAAAACAAAACAAAAACACTTAAGTTGAGTGTTTTTCTCAGCAATTTTAGGTGAGATTAAAATAGATTAAATTGATTAATTAATTACAGATCATAATTAATTAATTTTTTAATCGCTTGACAGCACTAGTTTTTTTTTCCTAAAAGTCATAAATGTTCTATTAATTGATTATTTTAATACATTTTTTATTGAAGGTTGAGGTCACTTGTTTGGGAATTTTTTTTCAAAAACTTGGTGGCTTCTTTCTTGCTGAAAATCTGGCAGCACTGGTCAGCCTTTGACAGCTGGATCTTTCTGAAAAAGCAGATAATTATCTACAAGAAATGTGATAAAATGGATACAATCGTGACCATATTGCCCAGCACCATTTTCAAATGTTTAAATGGCAGGACAAGAGAGTGAGTGAAATGTAAGCCCCTACCTTTCCCTTCTTCATGCGTCATTGTTCTTTTAGTAAATGGAGGAGTAAAGGGGGCATGAGGCTTCTGCTGTGGAATGCTTCACAGGGAAGTGAAAAAGTAGTACGCATGAAAGCTTTACTAACATCATGTACTATAATAGTGTTTAAACACACGGGTTTAACACAGACAATAGTAAACAAATCAATAATATAAAAAAAAATTGCAGTGCATCTTGTGAGTGAAAGTATCTGTGTGCTGTGAGATCAGTGTGTAAACACAGACTAAATCAAATGTGCATAGCTGAAAGGTCTGAGCAGGTCCAGCGGAGCTCACACACACAGGAAGAGGAACAAACAGCTCAGGCGGGACAAGAACAGAGTAGGATCGGAGGAAACAGAACAGGCGACAAGGCACATTCCCCCTGTGAATGACAACCGTGAATGGCTGAGCGGTTAGCGCTCTCGCCTCACAGCAAGAAGGTCGCGGGTTCGACTCCTGCACGGCCCGGGCCTTCCTATGTGGAGTTTGCATGTTTCTCCCCGTGTCTGGGTGCACAACGGTCCCCCCCCCCCCTGCACTGCAGCGATCACTGCTCCTGAGGAGATGCTCCAGAGGCATTGAAGGATGGGTCAAATGCAGAGGACACATTTCCCTACAAGGACAATAAAGTATACCTTAACCTGCAAAAAAAGATTTAAGTAAGCTTTGAATTAGATAAGATCAGTGAGGTTTACAGCTGGAGAGGCACTGCACCAGACAGACTTCTTTGAGAGTGCAAGTAAGCCACTAGACCAAATGTGTGAATAAGGTCATCTCAGTATTTTGTGTCAAGTATTTTGTCTCTAATTATTCAGTCATCCATTCATTTTCTACTGTTTTCCTGTTAGTTGACATTAACAAGGGTATGCGTTTGCGGTTATTTTTTTTAATTCCAGCCCTAATAATGTCGTTTATTAAAATCCTTTCGTTTCAATACGTTTTGGAATGTGACTTTGGTTAAAGTTAGAACCAAGAACAGCATCCTCCCCACATCAGACTTTAAAGTGTGTATAACAGATTTTTTAATGTTCTGAGTTTGCATTTATTTGGATGATTAACACTTGTTAAAAGTGTTTCATGAATCTATAGAAAAAGTTTGTATGAAAGTTAAAAATATGAAAATAAATTGAAAAAGTACGAAGCAGAGCACAGTTCTAAACTCATGACATCACATTTTGTACATTTTAAAGTGCATATGACAGGTAGCTTAAGTGTTATTTTTTAAATATAATCCACTTTGAATGTATTCGTAGCTATTATAAATATTAATTTTGTTCCATAAAAGTTGCCAATAATAATTATAAAAAAACTTAATAAAACCATGCACTTTTTTGTTTATCTGTTGCTAGGGCGCCCCCTGGAGCTGTGAGGATGACGTAGACGTAGCATATCTGCACTGTCGCCTGGATTTGTAAAGAGCTAATTGTTATTTATAGTTAAAGTTATCAGGCTGCCATTTTGTGTGTTCACCTTTAGTGTTTTTTATGTAGTTTATTGTTAAAATGGTTAATTATTGTAAGTGGACAGACTAATAGGAGTTTGCTGAGTGGACACATTGTGTATTGCTTTCCAGACCAAACACAGCTTCATCTGTTAATCACATGTCAGAGGAGTGTTATACACCCGAGATATGGAGCGCGGCACAGCTCAAAGCATTTGCACTGGTCAGACACCTTCTGCGCTCGCCTCCCGCACGTCCTTTGTCTATGAGCCTCCCAGCACCTGAATACCCTGTTTGTTCACTGTCTGTGAGCTCTTGATGGTCAACATGGCACAGGCATATGCCAAATTATTACAGCAGCAACAACACAGCACATGATCTCCTCCTGCACTTCTCATAAGAACAATGCCTGGCTGGCGTAATTACGCACGTGTAACAAGCCTTTCAGGTCAAATAAGTCTCGCAAACAAACTTTTTACTCACCGTGAATGTTTGACGATGTATGGCGATGTCCGTGATGTCCGGGGGAAGCTTAAAACACGTGTCTGACGGAGACACGGTGTAATCCTGTTCGTATCCACATCAGGGCTCTGCAGATCAGCGGTAAAAGTCAGCTGTTCTGTTTCTTTCCGCGTTAAATCCATTCACTTCCAGCAAAGCATTTGCGTTGTTTCTGAGTCTGTGAGCCGATGTCAAAACATGCTCCGTGCAGTAAACAGCCGCTGCTGAAGTCTTCCTGTAGTTGCCGCTCTGCGCTGCTGATATAAATCGTTTTGAGTGCCACAAAAACTACTTTCTCTACAAAAACAGGGGCACAAAAGTTCACATTTCCCTGTCTGCTAAGTGAACGTCCACTACTGTAACACGTGATCATAACACTGAGTGTGAGACGCTGAGAGAAGGAGGAGGAGCTGCGGCTGCTGTGTGTGTCTCCCGATAAAGTGACTCTCCTAATTTATTTTACACACATAAACACATTTCAAGCAATTTTGTTGATAAATTACAGTGTTGCCTAAATACTGAGGGAGGTGGAAATGTCCTGGCAGGAGCAGTAAGACTAGGAAACACCGATGTTTATAACATAAAAATACATTTGTGACATTATGGGTTAGTTGTGGCGGTCACCAGTAGGGGGCGACGCATAGTATAAAAGCTCAGTTCAGACCTCGGTACTTCCTCTGTCTCTGAAGCAACCGCTGTCTATCTGTTTGGGCTTTGCCGTCAGGTTGTGTGCCGTCCTCTGCTCTATCAGGTATGAATCCGTTACGCTTTCCCATTCGTGTAATGATTTATTTTAGCAAACGCTTAATGAGACCTTTCTGTAGTGCCGCGGTGAAGCAGAGCTCCGCGATGCGCACCGCCGCAGCGCCTCATCGCTCCGTGGGTCGGCGGCTAGCAGTCCTGGGGTCCCTCATTGAAGCTGGTGGTGTGGCAGGTCATATCCCCCACCGGGGTCCGACGTTGAAGCTGGTGACTGGGGTAGTCGTCGGTGATGGCTCGTTGTGGGAGTGCGGTACGTTTCTGCTCTGGTTCCTGTGGTGCATTAGCCTAGCCCTAGCCTTTAGCGTAAACAACTGTTCTTTCTATACAGGTTCCAGGGCTCAATTCACCGGGCACCTGCTGCCTTGCCTTCCACTTGCCTTCATTGTCTTTTGTCGTCTTCTCGCCCTTTGTTCCATGTGTCTTGGGGAAGAAACCTAAGTGGCTAACTGTGAACAAACTGTCTACTAAATGAACTGAAAAATTACATTTTATATTCTGAACTAACAAGCATAAAAGATGAATATGATTACATTTGGCATCCTAAAATAAATGTTAATATGCTGAATGGAACTTTGCCTCTGCTTCAATGTAAAACGAACCTGTGTTGCCTTTTATTTAGTTAGTTTCATTTATTTTCCGGGTTTATCCCGGTGGCGTTGTTGGTTTTTCTTTTCTTTTTTTCTTTACAGCTAGGTTAACAATTAAGTTAAACTTACATTTTATTTCTGCTAAATTTGAGCTAAGAGACCCTCGCATGCCACACATTCAAGTCAATGGAGAATCACAGACGTTACAGTCAAGTTCACTCGTCATCGCTCACTTACATGCTCAAGGCGGAAGAGATTTTAAATTTCACAATGAAATTGTATTTTACTGCTAAACAATAAATAATTATGTGAAACAAAGACAAATATTTTGGTAAGCATTGCTGTTGCTATGGTATCCTGAAAATGGTAGCTAATCTGTCATATGGGTTTATAGTTTTCTTACCAAATAATAATGTACATAATTTTAATAAATAAATAAAAAGTTGTGATGTGCAGTATGTTTATTTAGGGAAAAAATGTGGTTTGGCAGCAGAATGTTTTCAACTCATGTTTCGTGGTACAAAATGTATATATTTATTTTATTGATGTATTTTTTGTCCTTCTTATCCAGTGGTGCCCTGTAAAACCTTTTGATCACATTTGCTTAGCGCCGGCCCTGTATAGAACTCTTTTACTTTCACTTCTCTGCGATGGCGCACTAAAATTCAGTTGGTGAGTTTTTGTTTGTGTACAAGTATTAGTTTTAGATTGTGTGAGTCAGCTTGACACTTTTATTTGGAAGAGCACAAGTGTATACTTGTCATGTTCTCTGGATGAGTGTGGAAAGTTTGTCTTGTTTGCATGATTGAAACTGTAACCTGAGTCTGTCCGTGTAGGCTATATTGTTTATGTGTTTTGCTCCAGGAAAATGAGATGGCTCATCTAAAGAGGCATACACTCATCTAAACTCTGTGCTTGAGTTGTGCTCATCTGTTCATATTGTACTCAAAGGAATATGTCTGACTGTTTTCAGGTCTACATGGTGCAAGGCACAAAGCTAACGTCATGGCTGCCAAACCTGGTAAGTACATGAGGAGAAGTCTTAGGTAGCACAGTGCATAGCTCAGTAAGAACATCATAATAGTGTCACTGACGTCAGTTGGCTTGTTTATTTTTGAAAAAGCTAATATTAACAACATGTTCACTTGTTTAGTCCATGGTGTCAGTCTAACATGAAAACATACTATCAGATCAAACAGTGAACAGTGAGTTGTGATTGGTTTTCTCTGACAATTTATTAAAGAAGAAAGAAGAAGAAAACTTCACTAAAGAACCAAAGCGTGTCAGGGTCAGTGATGTTGGTGCCATGCTCTCAAAAATATTAAATGAAAAAAAAAAAATGCTTGATTAATAGTTTTTTTCAATGTATTAAAGTGTCTATTTTAATGATTCATCAATGTGACAAAAGATATTTTTTCTCATTTAATGCTAGTTAGTAACCTTTGAGATTTCCACTAAACAGTACATGGTAAAGCACTTTGTGAATAAATGAGACCACTGTGTACTGTCTGATTTGAATAATAAGATTTTTACTTCTCATCAGGAGCATTTGGCTAAGCTTGGGTGGTCCACTCCATTTTCACTTTGCTGTTTGTAAGAAATGTTTTTTAAGCCATAATTGCAACTAAAATGAATACATGTCGTATGTTGAAGGATTATGAGAGGAAGTTGTCAGATTTAAAACTAAATTATGTTTGCAGTGTGAAAATCAGCTACCTCACCTTTATAAATGATTTAAACACTGATGATTGAAAGTCATAAATTACAAAAAGAGATCCATAACAAATAGCAGGTGATTAGAACGTTTTTCATTTTTAACTTCAAATATTGAATAATTTAGCAATTTAGGGCGACAGCGGTTAGCGCTCTGGCCTCATAGCAAGAATGTCCTGGGTTCGACTCCCGGACAGTCTGGAGCATTCTATGTGGAGTTTGCATGTTCTCCCTGTGTCTGCGTAGATTTCCTACAGGAGCTCCTGTTTCTAAAACATGTCTATGAAGTCAAATCAAAGCCAAGTGTATTGCAAATAATAAAATAGTTTTGTAAATGTTAATAGTTGAACTGATAGAATAACTAAGTAAACACACACAAAATAATCTTACAATAAGAATTTAAAAAGTTGAGGAAAAATGTTTAAATATTAATTACAAATATAAATTTTACCTTCCACAAATAAAAAAAAACATTATGTTTGCAAAATAAATGATTGCTTGCAAATAAATGTATGTTACAACTTATATTTTGACGTGAAATTATCAAAGACATGTTTGTACTGCCTCCTTCTGTCTTTGCCAAAAAATAATATTCTGCTTGCTTTTTTTTTTTTTTTTTTTTTTTTTTCGGGCGACCTCTTGGCACTGCTTTGACGTAGGGATATGGTCAAATAAGGGCCACGTGTATTTGCAAATAATAAAATAGTTTTGTAAATGTTAATAGTTGAACTGAGGGAATAAGTTTGTCCCGAGTTCCGAGCAGTTGTTCTGAGATGCTTGAGCATTCATGTGCATTTTCAACTCGGAACAACATTTTTCCGAGTTCCAGAGGACCACATGATGACGACGACATCCGGTTTGCGTCTGAATGCGGAAATCGAGTGTAGCGGAGTGTAATCTGAAATAAACGACGACATGGCCAAATTTCTTCATCTAGATGTGATTGCAGCGTTCCACTTTGCTCATCGGATAAACAGCAACAACACTATTTGAGCTTTCATGAGTTTCCAGTCGATAAAGACCTACGAACGGGCTGGGTACGCGCTATTCGAAGAGGCGAGGGACAAAGCGTCAACATTCGTCCTGCGAGCACCTATGTCTGCAGCTGTTGACATTTATGTCACACCGAAGGGTCGCAGACGATTAAAAAGAGGAACTATTCCTGGAAGGTTTGCCTGGGACAACTGGGGACAAAATCCTGTTCGTCAGTCCGTGTATGAGAGGGGTTTTTGGACAGGCTAGCATCAGATCTCACTGTTAGGTCTATTAACATCTGTTAAAAGTGCTGTGTCATTTATTTATTATGGTTAACAACAACATCCCCGATTTTCCGAAGTAAAAAGCACATTAATGCATAGGTCGGAACCTCGACTTCATCTCGGAAACACGAGCACCTGAGGACCACATGAATGCAGCATAAGCCAATCATGTATCTGACCCTCTCGCCCCCCGTCAAAACGGTGCCAGGTGTCCACGCAGGAAAAGAAAGAAGCGAGGAGAAGAAGAAAAATAGACGAGCAGGGAAAAAGTGTTTGCAAAGACACAGGGGGGCAGTACAAACATGTTGTGAGAATTTCACATAAAAATGTGACTTGTATCAACACATTTATTTGCAAGCAACATTTTATTTGCGAACATTTTTTTATTTGTGGAAAGTAAAAATTTATGTTTGCAAATATTCAATTTAAGATTAGCAAAAATATTTTTTTGTGTTTTACTTAGTTATTCCCTCAGTTCAACTATTTAACATTTACAAAACTATTTTATTATTTGCAAATACACTTGGCTTTGATTTTGACTTCATACATGTCCAATGTGCCTCCCCTCTCCCCTCCTCAGGACGACACATGGAAATGAGCTGTAAACCTTGAATCTAGTACAAGCATCTCTGCCTTTGTGCTCAAAGGAGACCTAATATGTGTGTAGTGACTATTTGTGAATCAACTAACAAAAAGAAACGTGACCAAACTTAAGACCAAACGTAACTCAAATAATCACTTTGTGAGCACCATGGGTTGTGGTTTACGCAGTGTACAAATCAATGTCCATTCAAAAAGGATGCATTCAAAAAGGATTTATTCCAAGTGGATGGCAAACAACAAGTTTTACATGTTTACGGCCTGCTTGCTGCCTCTCCTATCCTCCACTGGTAAAAAAACCATAGGCCCACTCAGGTGCACGCCTGACTCCGCTACACCGCCACCTATATACCTCGGTGCCCAAATTAATATGCAAAAGAAAAATAAAACAAATTAACTTTAGCAAAACTTAAGTTTAACTTAGCACAAATGTGACAAAAATAACTTAATATGTAATTAGCAAAACTTAATATGTGAAATATAACAAAACAAAAATATGAAACAAAATAGAGAAATAGCTCCTACAATGTGAAACCTACTTTTCTGTTTTTATCATATTACAATAGTGTTCTCTCATCATTAGTTTACCCAAAGTTGTATTTTGATCGATTCATGCATGTTGAGTATCTTTATTGTCCTGCAGCTGATGCCCCAGTCCCTGTCTTCACCTACCACCTATCCCCGCCCCCTTGTCTGTATGAACTTGCAATTGCTCAAGTAGGAGTCTGAGTAAAACATGTAGGGTTCAAAATTGTCATGAAGACACTTTCCAACTACAAAAATAGCATTTTTTTTTTTAATCTGTGGCTAACCTACAGCACTCAATACCTTATTAGCCAGCATTTCTAGTTTCACTTTATAAAAAAAGTTTGTCGTATGAAAAATATTGTGTTAGTACAGTACAGAAAACATTTACTGATAGGCGGCCTGACATTTTGAACATGTATAAATCTTCTTTCGAAAAGTTATCCTAAAGAAGCGATCCGGGGCCTACTATAAACAAACTCACATGCATCACCTCAGCGTGCGCACAGACAAGACTTGGGCGTAGACACACTGAAGAAGGGGGGACATCTTGTGGAGTTTTTAAAAAGAGACTAACAGTCCTGGGGTTTTGAAATCCGCCGAAATCGTTCATTAAAAGGGTGTTTTACAATGAAAACTAAACTTAAATATAGAGAAAACTAAATATAGAGACAAATCACAATAGGTCTTTTTTAATTTTTAATGGATCTTTATTTAACCAGGGAAGTCCCACTGAGATTCAGAATCTCTTTTGCAAGGGAGGTTTTAATGGACATGTTTTAGTGGTAGGAGGAAACCGGAGTACCCGGAGGAAACAGAGTACCTGGAGGAAACCTACGCGGACAGGGGGAGAACATGCAAACTCCACATAGAAAGACTCCGGGTCGACTGGGAGTTGAACCCAGGACCTTCTTGTTATGAGGCCAGAGCAGCACAATACTTGTATATTGTCTTTAATGACCTTACCTTACAGTGTACCTTACCTAATCAGTGTAATCACTCCAAAAAGTTTTTTTTTTTTTTTTTTTTTAATATAACAAAACAAAAAACGTTGAATTTGAATAAAACGTCAGAAGACTTTTGCTCCATAAAATTTAAATCTGGTGTTACAAAAATAAAAATAATAACTAAAATATCGCTAAAAACAATTTTTTTTACGTCCTCCATTGGAATTTGAGTGTTTTTCAGTGTTTTAACACAGAGGTAGGGTCATTTGGTGCAACAACAATTTTAATATAATAAACCTCTTTGTCTGTTAAACGAGCTTGATCAAAACTCAACTAAATCCCACAAAATATATCTAACTAATTTTAAAAGATTTTGCCCAAACTTCTTTTTATTTAAGACAAATCTATCCACTAACATTTTCAATTATTTTTTGTTAATTTAATAAATAATAATAATAATAATAAATAAAAATGCATATAAACTTGGATTAAATATTTTATGTTGCTGGTTTAAAATGCTGTTGCACCAAATGACATTTCAAATATTTTTTCTTAAAAAATTGGGGTATAAATGGATCCATTTTAGAAAACTACAGACACCAATGTGAACTGTTCATACAGAGCATACATTTTAAATGTTTTATTTTAAAATTAATTACTTTTACAAATATATTTTGTATGTTGTACCAATGACACCATTCACTTTAATTTTTCCACTTTCTACTTTTTGAGGTTTTATCAGCTTAAATTAAAAAGACAAATCTGAAACGTGTCTTTTAGAGTCTTTAGGCTCCTTACAGTGATGTCATCGCCTCAGAGTGATGTCATCACTTAAAACATGATTGTCTACATTAGATCCATGTTCAAAATGGCTCTTTAATTTTGTTGCAACAGATGACATGAGTTTTCGGGACAAATGTTATTTAAACTTTGGACAAGGTTCAGTTGGTTTAATTTTGAAAATACTTAATACATAAAATTATGCCACAGAAAAACGTTGTGAATTCATCAGTTTTTATATATTTTTATAAGCAAAAGTCATATCTCATTCTATTTTGGTGACATTTTACTCTTTAAATATGTAGAAATCCTTAAATAGTGGTTTCTTTCTTCAAATGTTTTTGGCAAAACTAAAGTGACATAATTCAAATCAATCTGAACCACTTTGAGCTTTCTCCATCCGGAACTTTAAAACTGGAAATAAAATGTCACGTCAATAAAAGCAAGTGTTAATGTCAATATTAATGGTTTACTTTCAGAAAATATACAGTTTGCAATTACACGGTCAGAAGCATGGTAACAAGGCTTAATAACATAGTAATTAAAAAGTTATTTCTATTCAGTTACATACATTTTGCATATAGAAATATCCTCGAATACTAGGTATTGTTACCTTGATGTCACATTACACAACACAATCTCTACTGTTGCTCAAATTAAATTAAAATCAGCACATTGTTACAGCACTACAATAACAGAATCATTACAGAGAAAGTACTTTGTTACCATGCTATTAACATGTTATTACTGAGCTGTAATGTAAAATGCTTCTTTACTAAGTTTCCAAAAAGAATTCCACAAACATCAATCGTATTTATGCATGACTTAACTATGCCCAGAACTCAATGCTGCATTTTTGCTCATGAAGTGACCTTGTTGTTCATATTTTTATTTATTAATTTGTTAATATGTGTATTCTTGTTAATTATAATACAGTCTAAAATGTTTTACAGATGAGTCAAGGAAGCGCAGCAGTAGTTGCCACGGTTGCCACCTTCTAGTAAGTATCACACTACACGATTTGATTGAATAATAATTGTATTGACTCAGGGAGATCATAATAGAAATATAAATAACAAAAACTGTAGAAATTTAAAAAGAGTGACATAGGTTAAAATTATCTCAACGTAAAGTACTTAATTTTACTTATTTCAAAACGTTAAATTAATAAACTCAAAGAAAATTATTCAGCAAGGAACATATTGGAATGTGTCCAGTGTGGGTAAAAAAATTCAGAAACAAGGTTGAACATTTTAGTGACTAAAAATTAATAAAATTGGCATAATAATGCCAATTTTAGAAAAAAAAAAAATAAAAAAAATACTGAAAAACATTAAGTGGTGGCCCCTTCCTCAAATTTCAATTGGTGAGGCCTTGGGGAAAACTAATGCAATTTTTGGCATAAAAAAAAATAAATAAATAAAAATGTTTGGTACAGTAGAGCTTTACAAATAATTTCAAAAATAGCATTAGTGTATAACAATTGCCTTTGTCATAAAAAGTTGAAGCTTGGAATACGTTCTTCTTTTCATAATAAACAAAATGCAAAGACAACAGAGCTGTATTTCCAACTATGCAAGAGCAACGTCGTCAGGAAGGGTCTTCAAGATTCTACAAGAATAGTATATACCTATAGATGCCCTGGTTGTGGTGGAGGGTTATGAAGGTATGCTTGTGGTCCTAGAGTGCATTTTGTCCCATTGACTTCCATTATAAACACACTTTTTTAAAACAGTGGACATGTTTTTTTTTCCTATTTTCCATGAATGTAACCCAAACATGCATTTTGCTATATTACTCTTAAATTTCAAACCTCTGTTTTCCCACCTAAATTTTTGTTTCTTTGTTTTTGGGGTATTCCCACCTGTTGTGATTTATTATTTTATTGATTTATTTATTTCAGAGGCAGTGCATATTAATGAACATTTAAATGTAAATATGCCAGAATTAGCCCAATGGCTATTTTTCATCTGTAGTCCCTAGACAGGTGTTAAATCGTCCCTCTAAAAAACAAATACAATATTATACATACAATTAAAAAATGTACAGTTCATACAATCATACATATTTACATTGAATTTGTGACAGTTACTGAAGATCGCAACAGAGATTGCAGAGTAATACATATATGCGGTGCATGCCTACATACGTATATGTATGCATGCACCGCACAACGACAACTGTAAACAATAGTAAACAACGGTAAAATATGAGTCTGTTCAGACAATCATGTCTCATGCTACATACGTATATGTATCATGTCTCATGCTACATACGTATATGTATCATGTCTCATGCTACAACTATATGTATCACGCTCATGCTACATACGTATATGTATCATGTCTCATGCTACATACGTATATGTATCACGTCTTATACTTACGTATATGTATCACGTCTCATGCTACATACGTATATGTATCATGTCTCATGCTACATACGTATATGTATCACGTCTCATGCTACATACGTATATGTATCATGTCTCATGCTACATACGTATATGTATCATGTCTCATGCTACATACGTATTGGTATCATGTCTCATGCTCTACGTATATGTACATTCTCATGCTACATACGTATATGTAGCATGTCTCATGCTACATACGTATATGTAGCATGTCTCATGCTACATATACGTATATGTAGCATGTCTCATGCTACATACGTATATGTATCATGTCTTATACTACATACATATATGTATCACGTCTTATACTTACATACGTATATGTATCACGTCTCATGCTACATACGTGTATGTATCATATCTCATGCTACATACGTGTATGTATCATGTCTCACGCTACATACGTATATGTATCATGTGACATGCTACATACTTATATGTATCATGTCTCACGCTAAATGCGTATATGTATCATGTGACCGCTACTATAGTATCATGTACAGCTACATACATATATGTATCATGTCTCACGCTACATACATATATGTATCATGTGACATGCTACACACATATATGTATCATGTGACATGCTACATATGTATATGTATCATGTCTCACGCTACATACGTATGTATCATGTCTCATGCTACATACGTATATGTATCATGTCTCATGCTACAAACGTACATGTATCATGTCTCACGCTACATACGTATATGTATCATGTCTCATGATACATACGTGTATGTATCATGTCTCACGCTACATACGTGTATGTAGCATGTCTTATGCTACATACGTATGTCTCATGCAGTGGTTACACTAGACCTAATTCCAATCCGTCACCGTGACGGACAAGGTCCTAAAAAATCCGTCATGAGGGATTTTTATCCGTCATATATATTTTTATGTTGCCTTTTTATATACTGTATAACCTAAAGTAAATATATGCAAGTTGTTACAAGTGTTTTATTAAAGGTTTTATTGTATTTTCTTTTCATGGCAATACTAAAGCATGACGCACTGCGCACTACGTGAGTGAACGAACTTAAGCAACAACTGTTGAATAATAAAACTTTTAGAACTTTTTTCTCTTTACAAAGAAATAATGTAAAGTTTTGTCTTGTTTTTAACAAACATGTAATGAAACTTTTTTACGGTTCTTTGAGGACCTGAACAGCGCACTCGCCTCTGCAAAGTCAAATGTGTCAAGAGATGGGGATGCAGACGCAATAGTCATCAGATTTTGTGTCTTTGTTTCCGTCAAACGACTTCTTAAGGCAGTTTTTATTTTGTTTTGGAGACTGAAGCCACGCTCAGCGGCTACACTGGAAACGGGGATGACAAGCGCCACTTCTGCCAGCGTTTTGAAGTCGGGAAACATATCTCTGAGAGAGTTGATCAGGAGCTTGCAGGATTGTCTGAAAGTAAGATTTCCCGACCCGGCAAGGACACGTTTCATTGGTAGAAAGTCCACCAGCAGTCGTTCTTTGTTTACCAGAGGAGCAACATGTCCATTTTGGTTGGCGTCGTAATGGTCAGCAAGCCGCTGAACTGCATCCACTCCGTATTCCTTCATGGAACTTTCACCTTTTGGGTAGCGTGACGCATTGAGAGCTCGTTTGTCAGATCTCCAAGGGACAGGATGGTCATTTCCACTATTGGTTTAATGGAGGAGATGTCAACATTTTCTCTCTGGAAGGTGAGGTTCATGCGATTCACAATGGCCAAAACATCAGCAAGTAAGTGAGTTAAGGCTGGGAACGAGTATCTTAGAAGTTGTTTGAGTAAACCTTTTGCTATAGGACACTGTCTCGCAGCTTCCTCTTCTAATTCCTTCACTACACAAGCCCAGTTGGCACGCATGCCCTTCACGGCTCTCTCTAGTGACAGCCATCGTGTTGCTGTTCTGTGGGCACCACAGTGAATGTTTAGAAGATAAGGGCTATCCTCTTGTCGGAGTAATTGAGCAACACCTTCTTTTCGACCCACCATCATATTCGCTTCGTCACTTCCCAGGCCAACAATGCGCGCAAGCAAGCCCGTCGACAGGGGGGGACAACCGGGTTTTTTGTCCCGGGCCTCAGGACTAGGAGGGCCCATCAACGTCTCCTCCTTTTTTATTGTTTTATTTTTCAAGATTTTTTTTTAATTATTATTATTTATTATTTATTTTTTACTTATTTTATACTTAAAATTTACTCAAAACCCGAAAAATAATATGTTGCAACTGTAAAATCGAGCATTTTTTCTTAACTGTCCCCTCCTGTTTTCAAAATGGTTTGATCCTACTAGCACGCGTCGTACGCTCAAGGCCGTGGGAAGTGGAGGTGCGCTGGGTGCTGCTGACGCACCCTCTGTTACAGACCATGTGAAATTATTTCTAAACTGGTCAGCTTATTTTTTCGTTTAAATTGTCACTTTTCTGTGGACAGCAGTGATGTAAAATGCTTTATTAAGCTTCTCTTAAGATAGACGCTACTTCACTCCGCGCTCTCTCTCTCTCTCTCTCTCTCTCACACACGCTCTCGCTACTGTCTAATAAGCTGTTGTTCATGAGCCATGTCCGAAGACACAGGGAGTGCATTAAACAATAGCATAATTATTGGCCATAGGTAATGACAGACACCACTGATAAAAACGAGTGTGCAGGTTAGGAATTAACCATCTGTGCATGAATTAACCAGTCGCATTGTTACAGCAAATAGCGCGGAATAAAACAGTTTGGGATCCATAAAGATGTTCTACGCAGCCTAAGCTTTTAGCCAATTTTTATTTTATCAAAATCCGTTGTGTATTTGCAAAGTTATGAGCAAAACAGCTGACCAAACTATACGTTTGTATATTCCATAGCGAAAACTACGGCGGCGAAACGCGCACCGCGGACCCAAAAAGATTCTGAATTCCATAAAAACAACACAACACGCAAAGGTCCTTGAAGAGTCTGGACTAAGGTTTTAGTCTGACCATAGACTGTATAATCAGACCTGTTGTTTGAGGCGTCTGTTTGCAGCCGTTCACAGCCAGAGGCAGCGCTAAAGACAGCAGAGGCAGGGCTGGAGGCAGCAGTCTCACAACCTGCAGTTTGACATGTCACTCTGAGCAAAGAGGACTGACTTCAGAATCAGAAGAGGTTTCATTGCCATTGCAAGTGAACCAAACTAAATTCACAAACTAAGAACTATATACATAACACTGATGATACTAATAAAGAACAATATATATATATCAACTATGAAAAAAACATTAGAAATATAAAATCAAATTAATTATAATTATGAATTATAAGGTCATGCAAAAAATAGGCATACAATGTAAAATAGCCAATTATGTTAATAATAACTATTGATATCTATAAAATATAATAATATTAGAATAAAATATATATATATATACAGTATACATCTAAAAAAATTAATAATAAGCAGAATCTCGGCGCGCGCGCGTGTGTGTGTTTGGCGGCGGGGAGGGGGGCCCATGTGAGGTCTTCTTGTCCCGGGCCCCAGCATGTCTGTCAACTGGCCTGCGCGCAAGATTCACACCACGTTCTAGAAGGACATCTTTTATTTTAGATCTGATGCACGCAGCAGTTCCAGAGGGCAATGCATAATTTCCCAGGAAATTTGTCTCAGGTTCTCCTTTCACTTGTAAAGTCACATACAAGATCAGCATTTTTTCCACAGTTATATTCGTTGTTTCGTCTAGTATGATTCCCAGATATTTACTGTTAGCAATGCGGCTGCTTAGGGCATTATTTACAGTTTTAGCGAGGGCATCTTCCATTTCATTTACACTCAGATTATGACTGTACACATGGGCAGCGTTCAGATTTGGGCATCCAACAGACCGTAAAAGTTCTATAATTTTTGTGTAGATGTGGCTTGGGGGTGTTTGTATTGGCCATGTGAAGCACGACTTTTAGTTGGGTTTTTAAAGCCTCGTCACAAGCAGCAACTGAGTTTGACACATGCCTCTCCATTACTACACTTTGTGTTAGAATTTGCGATGCCTCTTTGTGACTTAAACTGTCTTTGTGATCTTTTAAAGCCAACTTTTGTAACGTGGTGCATCCACGAACAAATCCGTTGTTCATTTTTGCCCTTTGACATGTAGTAAAGTACATCTTTCCATCTGTCAGAATGAGCCATGTGAATTCTTGTTCCCAGTCCTTTCTGTACTCCCCGTTTGAACTCCTTACGGCCTCTTGGTGGCGTTTGTTGACTGCCGGGTGTTTCGGAAGCATCCTCAATCTGTGATGATTCTCGTTTTTCTCTGGCTTGTCCTTGGTCATTGTTTTGATTTGCTCCTGGCTTCTGAAAAAAACTTTTGACGCTAAGTTGTTTCGACATGCTATAGCTAATGTAAATTTACAATGATTTGAACATGAATAGTGTATTTAATAAAGGCACTGGCGCCACCTGCTGGACTGGAGAATAACTGCATGTAAAAACGCAGCTCTGCATTTTCAATCCGTCAACATGACGGAGGGCCTTGGAAATTTTCCGTCAAAGCAAAAAAAAAATCCGTCAATGACGGAAAATTGTCGGTTAATGTAACCTCTGGTCTCATGCTACATACGTATATGTCTCATACTACATACGTATATGTCTCATGTGACATGAGGTCTGAACAGCTCTAGTGAGTACATTGTTGATTGGATTTGAGCCAATGTTTAAGTTGTGCTTTGAATGTGTTGTATGTGGGAGATTCTCTTATTGTGTGAGTGATGTTTTTCCAGATGTTACAGCCGACGACTGAGAGGACTGATTGTGTCTGTAAGGAACCTCACAATCACCTCTGGTTGTTACTCTGGTGGTTCTGCCAGTGATAGGTTTTTTGTTGAATGAATTCTTGAAGTGTTGGTGGTGCAAGTCCATGGAGTGTTTTGTATATTGTACATGCATATTTGAAGTGTTTGAAGTTCTTGAAACTTAAAGGGCCACTAAACACCAAAACCACTTCTTTTAGCTGATAAACTGTGTAAATGGGTGTTAAATAGATGAATCTACACATTCCTGGTCTTATTTTGGTAATTTGGTGCATGTTTGTTAAAACTCTGACTTTTGGGTCTAAAACTGTGTCTGTATTGTCCTCTTTGGGCTTAAATATGGACACTACATTTGAATTTCGCGGTTGGAGCAGCTCATTCAAACTACGCAAAATCAGCAAACTACGTCACGGGTCTTTGTGAGGGGGAGGGGGGCTCCTTCTCCCCCTGAGGGCGGGGCTGCTCCATGTGCAGCAGTCAGTGTGGAGGGAGGGAGAGAGAGGAGCAGCACCGCAGAGCATGGGGGGAGCTAACGTTGTTAGCATCATAGCATCGGCTCACTCTTCTATTGTAGCAGATTATTTTTACTGTAGGGGCTATAGCTTCTGTTTAGGCTCTAAAACAAATGCTTTTACATTTGCTCGTCAGCTGAGCGGAGTTTGTAACGAACTTTTCTGCAGAAGTTGGCCTATGACTGTTCATGTTAGCCATCTGCTTCTACAAACACGGATTCTGCTGCTCTGACGAGTCATTTTTGGAGGTAAGTTTGCACAATTTCACTCACACAACATGTTGTTTTTGTTAAAAAAGATTGTAACAGTATAAACCTCAGCTGTTTCTCTGATTAAATAGGTAGTGGTCCAAGTGAGTCAGTGCTTTGTGCATGAGAAATGAGAATGTAATAAACAGAACACAAACTTTGATCCTGTGAACTAGATGGACTGTGCATTTCATTTATAAGTTACAAGTTAGAAAAGCTAAACAGGATGTATGTCTGACCAGAGGCAGTACATAATAGATCCAACATAACTGACTTTGCTTTTTACATTTTCAGGTTACATTCTAATACCTGATAGAAGATGAAGGCGATGGGAGAGTCAGAAAAGCCAAAAGCTGATGATCCCACCAGAATCCAATCAGGTAACATTTCTAATTATAAATGTGCAAATGATAGAATAAGGTAGTTTTAATTGAATATTGTCTCTGTTCATACAACAGTTGTGTCAGTTCTTTGAAGACAGCTGCAGGAGGAAGACTTCTCTGAGCATGTGACTGAGGAGCAGCAACACCAGGTATAATATAGTAGAACTACATGATTATTATAGTGGTATCAGAAGTGTATTAGAGCTACATACAACACCAGGTATAATATAGTAGGCCTACATGATTAGTATAGTGTTATCAGAAGTGTATTAGAGCTGCATACAACACCAGGTATAATATAGTAGGCCTACATGATTAGTATAATGGTATCAGAAGTGTATTAGAGCTGCATACAACACCAGGTATAATATAGTAGGCCTACATGATTAGTATAGTGGTATCAGAAGTGTATTAGAGCTGCATACAACACCAGGTATAATATAGTAGGGCTACATGATTAGTATAGTGGTATCAGAAGTGTATTAGAGCTGCATACAACACCAGGTATAATATAGTAGGCCTAAATGATTAGTATAGTGGTATCAGAAGTGTATTAGAGCTGCACACTCATATCTTATATGGCTTAACAAAAATGTTAGTAAAAATGTACTTGTGCTAACAATTGATGAAATCTTTTTCAAACACCAGTGAAAATGAATATATTGTTGATGGGTAATACATTGACCAGGGTTGTTGGCACAGTAGTGAAAACCTCTAAAGGCAAATTTGCTCATGTCATATTTTTTTGTTTTCCAGATTCCAAACTAAAGAAGCATGTCTTTGTTGTCCTGCTGTACATCTGGCTTCAGCTCCTTTCTGTGGCTTCATCTTTTGATTTTCAGATCATCTCAAATACAGATTGTGCGCACAAACATTCCATCACAAATATCAAGCTCAATAAAATTAAATAATGATGATGCCAAATTTAAGTAATACCTTTATTACATTTGTAAAGTTGGCACAAACATGTTGACATGAATGTACAGCATTAGTTTAGTTCACAGTAAGAGTCTGGAGTCTCTTCATCACAAGTATTGTTATTTTGTCATTGTACTCATAATCTAAAAATAAATTGTGTTAACATGAAACATGTATTTAGACTTTTTTGCATGAAGTGATTAACCGCTTCAGAAATCATTGCTCATTAATGAACATGAATAAAAAAAGTCCGTTCCACTAAGAAGCTGGACCTGGCTGTGGTTCGCGCGGCGCCAAGTTGTAATAGATCTTTGTGTTGTTTACTCCGGTAGAGGAACACGCCTCCGCGGACACACCCCCGCGCTCCCCCCGCATCTCTCTCTAGTCCTCCAGGCACCGCCCTCAGGCAGCATTTTTTGAATGTAGCACCTGGGCGGAGAAAACTATTTTCTGGCCATTTAGCGGCTCTTTAACAAATAATATGTTTCAAGAATGTAACAGTGGTGATATGAAATTGTTTTTTTGGCGATAATGTTGAGCCCTCGTTTGTACAGTGATTCTATTTGTTTGAGTGTGGTGTTGTTTGTGAGGGTCCAATTAGTGAAGCAATATTCAATATGTGAAAAGAACATAGCATGCAAAAACATTCTTGCTGCTGGTATTGTCAGTGATGATCTAATACTTCTGAAATTGCGGAGATTAAGTTTGATTGTTTTAGAGATTTTTTTAACATGATTTTTGAAAGTGAGAGCAGTCAAGAACAACACCAAGGTATTTGAACTCATGTACCAACTTGAGCTCCTCTCCCCTCAGAAACACATTTGATTTTGAGTTCTGCTTATTGATTTGTTTGAAAATATCATACAAACAGTATTTTTTTGTATTTAGTAGTAGACATGAGTTTGTCAGCCAGTCTTGGACTTGAGTCATTGCAGATGTGAGAATATGGCCTGCTTTGTGGATTTTTTGCAAATGTGTAGATCACAGCGTCATCAGCATACATTTGTATATGAACATTTTTGCATGCATCAGGAAGGTTATTGATGTAAAGAGAGAATAAGATTGGTCCGAGTATAGACCCTTGCAGGACCCCTACAGTACACTTCTGGTATGGCGATTTGACACCGTTGACCACAACGCATTGTTTTCTGTTATCTAGGTATGACTTAAACCAGCTATATGCCTGATCCGAGAAGCTAAAATGTGTAAGCTTAGCTAAAAGAATCTTGTGATCAACGGTGTCAAATGCCTTCTTTAGATCTATGAACACTGCGCCGACACAACCGCTCTTATCTAGATAACTCTTTGTTTTTTTCAGGAAAACTTATTGCAGACAGAATGATGGGCACAGAATCCGAACTGCATGGGATGCAATGGGGTGTGGCTGGTCTTTAAATGTGCAGTTAAAAGTTTAGCAACCCATTTTTCTATGATTTTTGAAATGACAGGTAGATTATTAATTGGTCTATAGTTGTTTATATCGGTTTTATCACCTGCTTTAAAGATGGGACGAACCACTCTAATTTTCCATGCAGCTGGGACCACAGAATGTTTGATTGAAAGGTTTATCATATGTGTTATTGGTTCTGCCATTGAGTCTTTGTGTTCTTTTAAAAAGCTTGTATCAAGATCAAAATCAACTTTTGCTTTAGAGGAATTTAGTGAGTCTATTATTTTGACCACATTTTGAGGTATTTCATCTATTTTAAAAATTGGTTGGGCAGCATTGACAGGGAGAGACTCATGTTCTGGTGGATTAAACTGTTTCGATATTTCATTTACAGAATTTATAAATAAGTCATTAAACTCGTAGGCAATGATAACAGGATCTTTCACCAGCTTGTTATTAATCAGTATTTCTAGCTCAGGGGTCGGCAACCTGCGGCTCTTTAGCGCTCCCCTTGTGGCTCTCTGGAGGTTCAAAAATAATGAATGGCCTTCAGAGAGCCAAATTTCTGTCAACAAAGATTTATATCATAGCGACGTGTTTCTTTCAGGTCCACGGGTCTGCGTGCTGCTGTTGTAAACAAACCGGTGCGTCAGGGCCATGGATCCAAAAGGGAAACAGAACGATAGAACACAGTTTTTGGACCGAATAATTTGCTTTCTTTTCAAATGCGTCAGTTTTATTGCAACCCGGGAGTAAAAAAAGGGTTGAAAGCCGTTCAAAGACGGTGAACTCGCAGATCAACAGCAGAAGCAGCGCGGAGAAACTTTACCAAAGAACGAATGAAAGACTGTATTTATGCACGGAAATAACATGCGGAGTTTGGGTAAAATAAGCTGGATTTAACGGAAAGAGATGTGTGGAACTTTGTCTCAGGTAAGAGGCTACACTCACATCGCGCATTGTTGAACGCCAAATGGACACAATAGGCTACTTATTGCAGATGATTGAGTGATAATATAAAAGCTGTTTTATGCAGAGTTTAGTCATGTTTTGATCTGTATCTTGTAGTTTTGCCTCATGTTAGCGGTCCTTGGCCTCAATATGTGCAATCTCCGTGCCCAAAAAAATGCTTGAAGACGAGACGTGTCCCGCGTCTGTTCGTCCCACGTCTTGTTCGTGGTGTCGAATTATAATTTAAAAAGTGCCACTGGTTGTCCGGTGCAACTTATACACGTTTCTTTCTCCTAATGTGTATTTTGGCTTGTGCAAGAGCGAGTTGTTGTACGGTAATATGGTAATCATGAAAGCTCATTTGGCATTTGTAGCCGACTTTATCATTTTAATATCACGGATGATAAAGCTATATAGACATATATAAACACTTATAGCATGTGTTGCATTCATTGTAAGGCTTTACAATTTTTGCGGCTCCAGACATACTGGATTTAGTTTTTGTTTTTTTGGTCCGATATGGCTCTTTGAACATTAAAGGTTGCCGACCCCTGTTCTAGCTCACCACTGTCTTGTTTGTTTTGATTTCCAGTTAATTTGTTGATACTATTCCAATTTTTTGTACTATTATCTTTTGCGGTTTCAATAATATTTATAAAGAAATTTGCTTTGGCTTTGCGCAGTGTTTGTGTAACTTTATTCCTAGCTGCGGCAAATTTCTGTTTATCTAAAAGTAAACCTAATTTCAATGCTATTTTTAAAAGTTTGTCTCTTATTTTCATTAGATTTAGGCATTCAGAATCCAACCATGGGAGATTGTTCTTCCTTTTTCTTTGTTTATTTCTAATAGAAAAAATATTTATAATTGACTTAACTATTGTAGAGAAATAATCACTACAGGAGTCTAAGTTATAGAGTATTCCAATCCTGTTGACTAAGGGCTGCTTTTAAGTTACTTCTTGATTCTTTGGAATCTTAATTTTCATAGGATGTAATATGAATTGGTCTTTATTTGAAAAACATCCTTTAGATATTTTTCTAGCAAAAAAAATGCATTGTGGTCTGATAATCCGGTGAGAAAATTATATGTTTGAGTTACTCGTTCGGGTCTGTTTGTAAACAATAAATCAATTTTAGTTGCAGAGCGGTTGGTCACTCGAGTTGGCTTGTCTATTAGTTGTGTAACACAGGAATCCCACATCCTGCAAATCCTACTGGATGCATGTTGTCCCCGCCGGGCTGCGCTCCGCCAGGCTGCGAAGCCTCGAGAGGCACGAGAAGAGCATGCGCGGAAGTTTAGGAAATAAAAGTTTTAAATTAAAGCCAAAATAGCTCTTTATTGTGCAGCAGGAGTGCAAAAAACGGCCGTGTTTGATGGGATCGCTCTTTAGCTCTCTTCACATGAGCTCATGTGTGTTTTCTCTCTCCCACAAAGGCAAAGGCATTACGTGAATAAGTACGATAAAAAGTATACTCCCGTCAGTGTTTCAGTGGCATAAATTGAAAATTTACAGCAGACTGAGTTAAACTGGCAAAGCAACTATGCATATAAAGATTAAATACAAGTACTGTAATCAAAATAAAGTCCGTGCGAAGTGTTTTTACCTTGAAATTCCGGACGTAGTTCACGTTCTGTTTCCTGTTTGGTGCGCTCTGATCTGTGGAACTTGATCTGGTCGGACCTGGGCGCAGAAGATTTTACCGTTGATCTGCAATTTTATCAGACGGCGTTGGAAGGACGGAGCTGAGGCGCAGACCTGCGCAGCGCATATGCAGGATGTGGAACGTACCTCATTCATTACAAAGGCTGTGCAATTACTGCGAAGGTCGTAGCACTGCGCAGCGCAGCGGATATGCAGGATGTGGAATCAGCCCGTCAGGCTAAAATTATCTGTTATAGTTTTTAGCGTTTTCTTTTTTAAAGAAAAAAACATCCTATTTTTTTACTTTTTCATAATAAAAAATGTAGTACTTTTATTTTTCTTTTATGTATGTATGTATTTATTTATGTATTTTTTTATTTATTTATCTATGTATGTATTTATTTATTTATGTATTTATTTCTCCTACCAGGAAATCCCTTAAAAAGATTCTCTTTTTCAAGGAGGGCCCTGACCAAGAGGCACCACTGACCACTGTACAAAATCAGTGAAACATTAAAACCATGATAAACGTATAAAAAGTAAAATATTCAGCTCAAGAATGACATTTGCAACTTTAAGTGAAGACATTTTTAAAAAGAAACTTAAAAAGAATCAGCGGAATGAGTTCCAAAAGTTTCAAAGATTTGTGGATATTGTTCCAAGCCCAGGGAGCTGCATACGAGAACACTGTTCCTACTTGTGTCTGTTTTCTTCTTCGAGGCTGCTCATTGCTGTGCCTGTCTGTTGGTGTGACAATGTATGTGCACATGTATGAGAGAGTGAGCGATTGCTTAAATCCAGTATTAATGGCAGGACGGGGTGAAAAACAGAAAAAAAGTAAGGCTCTTATTACAACATGAAAAAGGCAAAACTCATGGAGAAAAAGCCTATGCAACTGCAGCTGCTTGTTGATACTCTAATGGAAAACATTGCTCCTCTGATTCACATTTTGTTAAGTTTTAGGTTCTTTCTCATCTGACCAATATACTGTATATACTATGTGTGCAGTTTGTTATATATTGGTCAGAATGTCATGATCGACAGTGTCAAAAGCAGCACTCAGATCCAACAGAATGAGGACAGAGACTTTGTCAGCGTCTGTGTTCAGGCGAATGTCATTAGTTACTTTGATAAGAGCAGTTTCTGTGCTATGGTGGAGTCTGAAACCTGACTTTTTCAGGAACTTTTCCTAAATCTTTCCTGGTGTGAAAAAGACCAGTCTTGTTGCATCAAGACTGGTCTTCTTCAGGAGAGGTTTAACCCCTACTCATGCCGACCTTTTTTCTCTCACACGTCTGACTAAAATTGGTATAAATTCAAACTAAAACTGTTCCTGATCCCTTTGGAGCACAGGCAAATGACTGGGGTCTTTTTAAAGCTCTATCTTAGATGTACAAACAAGTTTTAACAGCAAGTAAGCTGGAGGAATTGTTAAACTGTTTACAGTTTCAAATAGGACACGCGAGTTGTTACTGCAATTGACCCTGTGAATAGAAAAGTTTATTTTCAAATAGTCAGACTTTAGCGTTAGCATCAACAGACAAACACATCTTTTTATAAATGCATTTTGGTCCAGCTGAGGTGGCTCGGGCATCTGTACCGGATGCCTCCTGGACGCCTCCCTGGTGAGGTGTTCCGGGCATGTCCCACTGGGAGGAGGCCAAGGGGAAGACCCAGGACACGCTGGAGGACTATGTCTCTCGACTGTCCTGGGAACGCCTCGGGATCCTCCCGGAAGAGCTGGAGAGGTGTGTATGGACAGGGAAGTCTGGGCGCCCTTGCTCAGACTGCTGCCCCCGCGACCCAACCCCGGATAAGCGGAAGAAAATGGATGGATTTTGGTCCTTTGGTGAAATATTCTCCTCATTCAACACTGTATCACAAGAGGGTGTACATTTACAGATCATACAAAATTTACATGCTAATGTCGTAGTAAATGTACGCTTTTTTGTGAAATCGGGCTCCCTCATTTGTAAAGTATTTAACATGTTTACAGAAAAATCACTAACAACTCAGTTCAATGCCCAATCTTTAGTCATTTACCTTTTAGGCTGAGGTAATGAAAACCCCATAGAAATGAACTAAGCAGGAAATCAACCTGCCAACGAGATCTTAGCATTTTTTTTTTAAATAAATAATAATTGTTTTTGTTCAAAAGCTTCTGTACATACAAGCATTTCCTGTTCTGTTCATTTCTATGAGGTTTTCACTACACCAGCTTTAAATGATAAATCCTCAGAAGATCAGACAGTGACAGTGAGTTGTGAGAATGTTACAGAAAACATGTTAAAGACTTCACAAATCAGAAGAATATTTCACCAGAGGACACTTGTGTGTTTAAAAAGAGACATGTTTGTATCTAAATGTTAACGCTAACAGGAAATGCTTGTATGAACAGAAGTTAGTTATTTAGAACAAAAACAAAAAGTTCCGTGCACAGAGCCAATCACTAGTTATGTCAGGAAAAATATCATTCTTCTTACCATTCTTTATAATAATAATCATTATCATCATCATTATTAGTACCACCACCCAGTGTTCTATGCTCAAGCAAATATGTAAATGTTGTTTGTTCACTGGCAATGGCAGTAAAACTTTGTCTGATTCTGATTGAATAAACATTGTGCGAGTGACAGGGTGGATCTGCAGCAGAAAAGTGGGTCAGATTATTATTATTATTATTATTGTTATTATTATTTATTTTGGGTATGTCATGTTCCAATGTGTTCAAGTATTGAATTATATTAAAAGGAACAGTTTCATTGACAAATACATAATTGTATGTTTCCAGTGTCTGAGCTGAGGGTGGTTCTCTTGGAAACAGCTGGATTCAGAGGAGCTCTGTAGGAAATCTGCTGCTGAATGAGACCAAGTTTGAATGGAAGAAAGAACCAGAAACTGTAGTGAGAGAAAATGGAGAACTGCATGAGAAGAAGATATGTGTCATCAACTCCAAGAACTGCTCCAGCCTGACCTGACTGTAGGGAGACTCAGAGAGTTAGTGAAGGAGATTGCAGACGCCTGTGCTCCTGGTCCTCATGTGTTTGTACTGGTTCTACAGCCTGAAAACTTCACTGAGCAACACAAAACTAGACTAGAGTCAGTCCTGGAGAGGTTGGTAATCAGGCCTTTGACCATTCTCTTGTGTTGCTGTCGAAACCCAGAGAGGAAACCCCAGGCTTCATGGAAAAGTACACTGAGGTTCCACATTTAAGAAATATGATCAGCAAGTGTAGATATCAACATCTTTGGATGAATATAACTGAATTTGATGAAAGATTGCATTTCAATCAAAAACACTTGTTATCAAGAATAATCCAAACTGTGAAAGAAAGAATGGGACTCATCTGCTCTATGAACCTTTTGAGGACGCTGAGTCTGCGACAGCCACTAAGAAGAACGAAGCATCAGATGTTGCACCTGTTACAGAAGTTGGTAAGAGCAGCCATTAAACATACCTAACTTGTATTTTCTGTACAATAAACTAATTGAATGCTCATTTTGCAGGAATCAAAACTATTCTCGGTTCATCTAAAGGTAAGACACCATAATCACACAGTAACATTGTATCTATTATATGTTTGGACTATGTGCATTTCTTTATTTTACATACTCACAATTATGCTTTTTGCAAAAAGTAATGACAAAAAACAAAGCTTACAAACTTGCTCCTTGGAGCTAAAAACAGTTCAGACGTTAAAATGTGGAGAGGAAATCATATGACAATAGTGAAGACCCCAGACCTGCTCAGTCTGTCTGTGAAGACTGCGAGAGAAGAAATGAAGAGATGCGTGTCTCTGTGTGGTCCAGGACCTAATGTCCTGCTGCTGCTGGTGAAACCTTCTGACTTTACTAAAACTGACAGAGAAAAAGTCAAGGGTATTCTAAACTGTTTGAGTCCATGCACTTTTAAACACGCCATGGTTATTCTCACTCACAATGAGAATATAAACAGATGTGTTGATGATCTCATTGAGGATTGTGAAAGAAGATATTATAATATGTCAGAACAAAATCGTGACCAGTTAATGGAAAATACTGAGCACATCATATATAAAAATGTGTCATACCTCACGTTCAATAAAAAGAAGAAACCACCTCTGAACTTGGTTGTGTGTGGAAGAACTGGAGCAGAGAAGACCTCAGTAGTTCAGTCCATTTTAGGTCGAGGACAGTTCAGGAGCCTAAAGCATGAGAGGGAGGTGTGTGGGCGCTGGGTGTCTCTAGTGGAGCTGCCGGATCTGTCTGGAAAACCTCCAAATGCAGTGATGGAACAGTGTCTCCGCAGCATCTCTCTCTTGGTCCTGAGGGAGTCCATGCCTTTATCCTGGTTCTTCGCGTGGATCCTCTCACTGATCAAGACAAGGCTGAGCTGAAGATCTTACAAGACTGTCTCAGTCCTCAAGCTCAGCTCTTTTTGATTGTATTTGTTGTGAACTCCGATCCTACTGCTCCTGCTTTGGTGAACTTTGTAGAAGGAAACACAGACCTGCAGAAGCTTTATGAGCACTGTGGAGGAGGATACTTTATCTTCACACAAAGAACCAGCAGCAGGTCTCTGAGCTGTTGGATTATTATGAAGCATTAAAGGTGCATTGCGTAAGTTAAAATGCTCAATATTACGATATTTCAAATTACCATATATTGGCACATGTGGCCATGATGTTTTATAAACTTACCAGGGTTGCCTCTATAAGCGCTAGTCCTCTTTCACTGGATTAATGTCATTATTTCTATGTATTTCGCAAAAGTTCTCGGTTTAAAGGGTATTTCACACCAACACAACCCCCAGTCGCTGTCGATAGGGAGGAGCAACGCAGGGTCTGTTCACGTCTCTTTGGGGCGCACCGATGTGAAAGAACATTCAGACAAACACGATCCAAACAGCCAGCAGTCGCCAAACAAATGCCGAGTGAGCATGTGTGTGATGTAACGCTTGACGAAAATGACGAAACATAAGTTGCACGCAAGTAGTAGTTGTCAAACTTTGACGCCAAACAGATGTTTCTAATCTTACCTCACGGATTAAGCTCAACTCGTATTTCCCTCCACAGTCCAGCCTTCGTACTGCGCTCGCCGTAACTTCCCCGTGTTTTCCTCGATCCAAATACTAGCCATTCTCCTTCGTAGTTACGTCTCGTTTGACCCCGTGTAAATAACAACAATCCATACTCGGCTAAATACTGTTTTTCCGTAAGCGTCTTTTTCGGTTTCCGCACTATATTCCTGCGCACTGATTCAAACAGCTGCATTTGCGGCAAATGGCAACACCGACTTTACTTGCAAGTCTTCAAAAACCCGCCTCCACAACTTGCTCCGTTCCTCTGACCCCGACAAACCCATTCACACCAAACACACGTGAGCCGCCTGTCGGCAAAAGTTGCCAAACTGGTTCAGACGAGCGACCCTCGGCTTGGTGTGAAAGACCCTTTCTTTTACAGACGAATGTTGTAAAGACAGTTTAATAAAAAAAAATTCAATAAATAATCAGTGGTAAATACTGCCATCTAGCTTCTGAACACCCCCAACACAGAAGAATTAGATCCGATTAAACAACTCGCAACGGCATGAGGCCGACTGCAGGGCCAGTAGCACTCGGACATGTTTTTGAGAAAGAAGAACTGTGCTGGAGATCAATAAGATGTTCATCTGTGATTATTTTCATGAGAAGGTAAGACAGTCAGGCCTGTCAAATTACATCCACATTTAGACACAGCTTTAGTAGCTTAGCGCTTAGCTGTTTGTCTTGGTAAGGTTTATGTTTTAGTAGAGTCATTGAGCATTTAGTTTATGAGAAATGAGTCCTGTAAAGAGCTTGTTTACACTTTTCTCTCACGCAAAAACAAAGCTTTCCCTCAAACTTCAATAATCTTTCCTTGTGTAACTTTTGGAGTTTGAAAACTGATCAGTCAGTCAAAAGAACAAATAAAATAGTCAGCTACTTTTTCATACAAAACCTTTGTCTTCTTAACTCAGAGAACATTTAGCAGAAAAAACAATGAGTCAAAAGAATCTTTTTAGCCATAAAATATGTCTTTATCTGAAGATGGGAGGGAGGGTGCAGGGCCACCAAACGCAAAGATGGAGCCCTTGTTCAAAACCTTTAACACTTACGCAGTGCACCTTTAAGTACCAAGAGTGGCCAAAATGGATTCACAACAGAGACACTGGTACTGGGGCAATTCAACAAGGTAATAGCCCAACATCAGGAAATTCAGGATCTGAAATCCAAGAGTATTGTCAGAAGTAAGTCTGACTGATTTTTCTTTACTTTACTTTACTTTACTTTGACATGATTTACATTTTTTCTCAATCACTTTGACACGCTTTAAAACTTGGTTTAGCTTAATCACTTGATTCAAACATTTATTTGAACAAATGCTGAGATGAGCAGAACATTTCCAACATTTTACTTTCATTCACTCCGTTTTCAGACTAACACAGCTCTCATTCACAAACTCATGTGTTTGATTGCTAATGTGGCGCTGCGGCAGTGGTGAGTCAAATGTTCGTCTTTATCACTCGTCCATTCCGAAGTGTTTACTAATGGTGAGTCATGTAAATCCATCAGAAATATTCCAGCGGCAACAAGAATAGGCGTGAATGAAAAATAGTTAGTGTAGAAATGAGCCACGTGTGTTAGTGACGCCCCATGAAATTTATATATTTTTTGAATAAATATATAGTATTGAAGCAGTACGCACCGAACCAAGCATGCTGAACCGACACTCGTACCGTTACACCCCTATTTGGAATGTTTTATGAGCGGTTTTGCAAATGAAATACAGTGTGTGTCAAGTGATTGAAAAAAAAAAAAAACTACATTTGTGTTGAATAATGTTTAATCTTCACAAATACCTAATCCTTAGTATTAAATCTTGATGCAATTTTTTCATTTTAAAGGCAAGGATGAGCAGATCCCTGACTGCTTAAGAATTGTTCTAATTGGAAAAACTGGCTGTGGAAAAGCTCTTCAGGAAACACCATTCTGGAGATAAACAATTCGACGTTGACTGTAGACGAAAATCAGTCACAAAATTCTGCCAAACAAAATCTGCAAACATTGATGGCCGTAGTGTTGCAGTAGTGGACACTACTGGATTATTCAATACAAACTTGTCTCATGATCAGATCAATAAGGAAACAGTGAAATGCATCAGTCTGCTGGCTCCAGGACCTCATGTCATTCTGTTAGTTGTAAGAATCGACCGATTTACACAAGAAGAAAGAGAAGCAATAAGACTCATAAAGGAAGGTTTTGGGAGACATGCTGATCGATTTACAATTGTTCTTTTCACACATGGTGATGATCTGGAAGAAAATAATAAGACCATTAAAGAGTATATAGAGGAAGGAGATTATGATTCATTCAATCAGCTTCTCTCTGAGTGTGGAAACAGGTATCATGTGTTTAACAACCGCAACAAAACAGACCGATCTCAGGTCAAAGAACTACTGCAGAAGATAGACCACATGGTGATGGAGAACGGAGGAAGTTGTTACACCAACGACATGCTGCAGGAGGCTGAGGCGGCCATTAACAACGAAACACAGAGACTGCTTCAAGAGAAAGAAGAAGAGATGAGGAAAGAGAGGGAGGAGATGGAGAGAAATATAAACAGGATATGGAAGAATTAAAGCAAAAATGTTCAGACAAAAAGAAGAATTTGAAAAGGAGAAACTACAAAGAGAACAAAACCTTGTAGAGAAAATTAGAGCAGAAAAAGAACAACACAAGAGAGAACAAGAAAGAGGGAAGAGGAGGACAGGAAAAGGAGAGAACAGGAGGAGCAAAAGCATCAGGAATGGGAACAGAAATATAAAGAACTGGAGGAAAAAAATCAGATCAGAGGAAAAGTCCAATGAAACACTGAATTTAAACTCCAGGAGAGCAGAAGGCAGGCAGAGAAAGAGAAGTGGGAAAAGCAAAGAAAGAATGGTGGGAACATCGAAATTGGGAAAACATAGAGAGACAACAAGCAGAACGGGGAGAAACACAAGCAATTATGAACAAGAAAGAGAGGAGTTAAACAAACAACTGGAACAAGAAACAACTTAGACGTGAAGAAGAGGAGAAGAAGTTGAAAGTGTTAGAGAAAGAGTACCAACTAGACTAGAAGAAATGGAGAAGGAAAAGGATAAGTATAAAGAAGAGGCCAGAGCAAAGGCAGAGGAATTTAATGACTTTCAAGAGAAACTCAACAGTGAGTTTGAAGAACGAAAGCAAGAATACGAGAGAAATCTCATAGATAAGGATAATCGTTACGACTTACTGAAGGCACTAGTAGCTCACGAGGAAAGACAAAAGATGGAGGCCCATCAGAAAGAATTAATGATATTGTGAGATGCGTGTCTAAACACAGAGGCAATGTGACAAAGATGCACAAATTATTAAAGAAACATCAAGAACAACTAAGAAGTGAGAAGAATCAAGACGAAATTACAAGAAAGTTAAAGGTGCAGGAGAAAGAATTGGGAGACTTGATTCAGAATCTTCAGAAGAAAAATGACATGCCATGTTGTGAGATTTTGTAAACATAAGGAATTAGTTAACCCCTTGACGCCCGAATTATTTTCTGAAAATAAAAAAAAAATTTGAATGGTTATTTTTACTTCAGTTAGGCCCCAAAACAAGGATCAGTTGAATTTTTTTCAAAAGCAGTAAAAATAAAAAAGTTTTTGGGTACGTACAAAAAAGCAACACTGGGCCACAGAGGAACACAGATTACCCATATTTGCAACTAAGTCACAGAAAACACATTTTTCCAACTTGTATTCTCATTATATTTTATTGATGTGTCAATTTGATGCAAACGAAGCTTTTTCAATAGTCATGGTCCAATTTTCATAAATTAGGTTTCCAGGACAGACCTAAATATGCCTAAAATTGTGAATACAATAGGGCAACTCTACCACTACCTGGGCTAAGACACTTTATTGACCAGATTTATTCATGGAAACAGTTAAATTAAATAAAATCCTTAGAAAAAAAAAAAGATATACATATATAACATGGTATATAATTGCATAGTGCTGTGTATATAATATATATGCTATATAGAGCATATATTGGCACTATTTGTTTGTCAGCAAACAAATAGTATTATTTGAGATACAATGTTATGTGGAAAGAAGCCCATCTGTCAATACAATTATTTTGAAAAACTAATCAATGTTGTTGGTGACCTGTTGGCTCGTTGTCTTGTGCAAAATACTGCCATTTTGGAGACAATTTAGGATGGTTCAAGTTACTTTGTTGACAATTCACAAAGATTCATCATCAAAAATATCTCTATAATAGTGATTGCACAGTCTGATTGTTTGAATAGGAAGCATACCTCATCTTTCTCAAACAGATTTGGAGTTTTTGACTGTATTCAGTGTCACATCTTTGTTCTACTGTAATTAACGTCTTCCTCATGATAACGACAGGTGAAAAGCGCCTTCCTCACTAAACTGACAGGTGCAGAGCGCTGTCCTCCCTGTGACATCAGGTGCAGCGTGTCCTCCTCATTGTAACAACAGGTGCAGACCATCCTCCTCATTGTAACGTCAGGTGTAGACCATCCTCCTCATTGTACTGTCAGGTGCAGCGTGTCCTCCTCATTGTAATGGCAGGATCATCGCATGTGGTAGCAGACACAGAGTGAGATAAAGTCATGCAGGTGGTACACTGTCACCATAAATCTTACATAATGTAGCTTTACCAGATGATTTATATCTAAACATTGAGATGGAGACATACCCACAACATCGGTGAGGCATTCCACCCACAGCAGCAGCAGTGATGTCCTCCTCACAGCAGCTGTCACACTGGTGGTGCCTCAGAAATGAGGCAGAAAATAAACATTAAGCCTACACAACAGTTATTCAATTTAATAATTTAGCATTGGCAATATAATTATTACTGTTTAATCACTAATGCATGGAGTGAGTGTGCTTACACCACATTTCAAACAGTTATAAAGGTTTGTGTTGCTAACAAAACAACATGACGCAGATGGACAGAGGTGAACAACGTGGCCAAGCAACGCAGGACATTTAACTGGCTTATCCACAATAAACAAAGACACGTGGTTTTGCCTGGTAAAATCAAGAATATAACACCACACCACCACGCATTTAAAACACAACTGAATCATAACCGCCAGAACTGATCACAAACGAGGACTACGCAGTGACTAGTTACTCCGTTTACGCACAGCCACAGCCTGTCTCTACGTAGATGCACAGACCAATGAGTATGAAAGGGCTGCAGACACTTGCCACAAAAACACACAATATACATTTAAAGTACGGTCAATAAAGTTTGTGTTGCAAAGAAAACGCAAGTCTGAGAGTACCGGAAAGTGGACGGAGGAGACCGTGGCGACACAAGTTACGCACGAACGCAAACAGGACAATGTACGTGCTTATCAAGTAAACAACGACACGGGTGGTTTTGCATGATTAATTCATGAATAAAGCAACACATGACACATTTAAAACAAGGCTGAGTTCAGACTGAATCAGACCGGAGCCTGAAAAAATCCGTGACTCAACACAAAAGCTAAACAGTGTTGTCCCAGACCAGCACAAATACGTACCACAATAACAGCAACAGCAGCAGCAGCCTGGCTCTTTATGGACACACAGGCGAATACAAGAGGCGGTTGACACGTGCAGCAACAGTTATCAAAGTTTGTGTTGCAAAGAAAACAACACGACTCGCGTTACGCGAGTGAGAGTATCCGAAAACAGGCGGAGGAGAGCGGAGCGACCCAAGCTACTGCATGTAGCTACACAACACATCCACACGCTTATCCAGTAAAAAACGACGACACGCGTGGTTTTGCACGAATAATTTATGAATAAAGCAACACATCACACATTTAAAACAAGGCTGAGTTCAGACTGAATCAGAACCGAGCCCGAAAAATCCGGAATTTATCCCAAAAGCTAAACAGTGTTGTCCCAGGCTAACACAAATTTACGCACCACGATAACCACAGCAGCAGCAGCCTGGCTCTTCATGGACACACAGAGAGTACAACAGGCAGCAGACACGTGCAACAACAGTTATTAAAGTTCGTGTTGCAAAGACAACGTGAGCCTGAATGGATCAGAAAGCAGGCGGAGGTGCACACCACGTCTGAAGCTAGCTAGCTAGCTAGCCACATCCACCACACCATTCTCATGCTAACCAACACAAACACGGCTAACAATGGCGGCAGGCCTGTGATAGAATCCAAACACAGAGTAGTGACTTAAAAACACGTGTAACACAACGATTTGACGATAACTAAGCAAACAACTGCTAAGGAAAGTCCTAGACATCTGTAAAAGACCAAAAACAGCGTAAAATGGTCAAAACAAGGTCCCTTTTGGCCCAGTGTGCCGAACTCAGGACAATCCGAAAATCTCTGATTACGGCAAAAGTATTTGTCATATTGACTTCATATTGACACAGCACATAGACAGGCACAGCGTTAGCAGCTAAATTTTTTTTTGGTGTCGAAACTCACCTTTATTTCGCCGGACCCATGCCGAGTAGAAGCCTCCAGGGACAAGTTGCTGCTGAAGTAGCGTCCTCTCACGTCAACAGGATGCAGCATTTAGCAGGAAGAGGTCACCAAAATAAAAGCGGTCACAATTTCTTCGTAAGAGCTGAAGGAACATGCCCAACACGAGAATTGGTGTGTGCACCTCACACAGCGGCCGCAATTTGAGTTTAAACGGTACGTGACGAATTCGGAACACCTGACGTCAAGGGGTTAAACAATAATTTTTAAGTCATTATTATAACATAATAAAATATTATGGCGAAGCTCTTATTGACGCAGTAGCTTCAGTTGCAATGAACTAGGGATGAACGTTTTCAACTTTTTCTTTAACCGTTAGTTGGAGCCTTCACGGCTAATAATAGGTGAACTGATTACGTTAATGCAATACTTTTTAAATGTTAGTTTCATTTTGGTGCACACAGGGTTAGATTCAAAATGAATGAATGAATTTATCTGGGGAATTGTTTGAATATTAGACATCGTTATTGATTTTGATTCTTTTCAACATATACCAGATTTGAATATTGAGTGTATGGCATAGTAAAAAAAAAACTACAAAAGAGCTAATTAACAATAAACATGAAAGAATAATTTACACACCAAGGTAATTCAAAGTGGTCTATACAACATAAGGGTATAAGAGGAGTGCTGCACTGGAAATAAAGGGGAGATTGGACCATGTTGTCACACTTTTTAGATTCTTGCACACATCTTTGGATCTGTATGTCATGTATTTATAAAAAGTAAACCAAATGAAAAAGACTCAAAATGTCTATTCATGTCATTTTAGTAGGAAACTCCAGTGAAGAGATACGAGCAGTTTAACAGACACTGTGACTGCAGTGGGGGAAGTTGTCACAGTAATAGAACATTACATTTGAATTAATTTCAGAATGATATATTCTGATATTGAGGCAAAATTGTAACCTGTAGCATCACATTGTACCATTTAGGACCATAGAACATCTTTTAAATATTGTTATTGACAAAATATTTGAGCCCTTTCTTTTGTGAAACAAAAAAAAACATTAAAGTAATAACTTGGATTACACTGAAATGTATGCACTTCATGAACAATCTGAAACCTTAAAGTAAAAAATGTGCTAGAAATATTATTTATTGAAAAAATGCAGCTCAATAACGGGTCTACAATAGCCAGTTTAACTCTTTCTGTGCCTGCCTTGTTCTCACTTTTTTTTTTTGCTCATTTTAACCAATATTCACAGCTCCACATAAACCTTTGTGCAACTGGAATCATGACATGTTGAACATCAAATGAGACCTACAAGTGTCTATTTTCTTTCAAAAAATATTTGTTATTCTACATTAATCCGTTCTCTTTTTAGAGACATTTGATCAAGAGATTTTGATAACATAAGTGATAACATGCATGTTAGGGAACACTTGGTGGTGGTCGGAGGTTGAGGCGCCAGGTGTTAGGTGAATCGCCTCTGCTGAGTTGCCCCAGGGCAGTTTACTATCACTGAGTGAGGAGGGGAGGGTTCATCTCACTGTGAAGCGCTTTGTGACTCTGTCTGTGAAATGCGCTATACAAATAAAGATTACTTACTTACTTACTAAGAGATTTTGACCAAAAACTGGAAAAAATTTACTTTCAAATCAAACTTCCTGTCAGTGTTGTTTTCCTCTGTTCTACTTTTTGGTGAAAGAATCTGAGCCACTACAATGAAATATTGTCTTTAGGATAAAAACAGGAGGTTTCCATGATTAAAACAATGAGGACGAGTGTGTTTTTCATCTTTAAACCAAAAGACGCTGTGTTTCTGATGCAGATTCTCTAGATTCAGCCTCTTTCATGGAGCAGAGAATATATTGAAGAAATCCAGTAGTTTGACTTCCTCTGACACTTTTCACTGGCTCACAGAAGAGGAAGTTTCTAGACTTGCTGCATGTGTCGTTCTCCTCAGAGTCCTAGTCCATTAACCCTAGAACACTATCGCTATAAAAAGTTTCACCATCACTTTTTCCAGGTAATTTTCACCCGATATAATATACTAAAAAAAAAGTACTTGTCATAAAAAATAGATCAAAATATGACAACACTTGATAAATTACAGTGGTTTTCGTTTATTTTCAACTGTGATATGTGTAACAAAATGGAAAATAAAAATATAGGAAGATCCTACAAACATGCTCGAAAATTACTGAAAAGTTTGAATTTTGAGATCAAAAAATTCCTAAAAAAAAAAATACTGATACAGGAAACTTGGTGTTTGGTCGACCCATTCCTGAGACATGTGAGACTTCCCTGGTGAAGGGAAAGACTCTTACGGGCTGATTCCACATCCTGCATATCCGCTGCGCTGCGCAGTGCTACGACCTTCGCAGCAATTGCGCAGCCTTTGTAATGAATGAGGTACGTTCCACATCCTGCATATGCGCTGCGCAGGTCTGCGCCTCAGCTCCGTCCTTCCAACGCCGTCCGACAAAATTGCGGATCAACGGTAAAATCTTCTGCGCCCTGGTCCGACCGGATCAAGTTCCACAGATCAGAGCGCACCAAACAGGAAACAGAACGTGAACTACGTCCGGAATTTCAAGGTAAAAACACTTGGCACGGACTTTATTTTGATCACAGTACTTGTATTTAATCTTTATATGCATAGTTGCTTTGCCAGTTTAACTCAGTCTGCTGTAAACTTTCACTTTATGTCACTTAAACACTGACAGGAGAATACTTTTTATCGGACTTATTCACGTAATGCCTTTGCCTCGTGGGAGAGAGAAAACACACGTGAGCTCATGTGAAGAGAGCCAAAGAGCGATCCCATCAAACACGGCCGTTTTTTGCACTCCTGCTGCACAATAAAGAGCTATTTTGGCTTTAATTTAAAACTTTTATTTCATAAACTTGTCCTCTCCGCGCATGCTCTTCTCGTGCCTCTCGAGGCTTCGCAGCCTGGCGGAGCGCAGCCCGGCGGGGACAACATGCATCCAGTAGGAGAGGCTTTGCGCACAAAATCGGAGGTGTTCTGTGGTGCAGCGCTGCGCAGCGGATATGCAGGATGTGGGATTCCCGTGTAAGGCACGCAAACAACTACAGGAGAGAGGAACAAAAACTATTTTTGCCAGTGTGTAAAAATGACTCACTTGATTAAAATATTGTTTTCACCTTATGAATTTACTTTGAAATCACCACTTTGTGATATATTTTCATAATTCATTTAAATAGCTAACTACATAATGTAGCTTTTGGCAAAAAAAAAAAAAAAAAAAAAAAAACAAGACGTACATTACCCTCTATCACTATCGCCGGGTGAAAATCACCCAAAAGTAAACCTGTGTTCCTCAGTAGCTGAGATGTCAGAAACACAAATCCTGCGACAGAATGAAGCTGGAGTTGACCAGGGACAGTAAATATGGTGAAAATATGGTGAGTCTGAATGTTGTCACCCTTGACATGTGGCAGGATAGCTTGATTTTAAACACTAACACTATCGCCGGGTGAAATCCACCCAAAACGTACATTACCCTCTGTCACTATCGCCGGGGTGAAAATCACCCGAAAGCAGGTTTGTAGGAAAAGTGGGCTTTAGGGCAGAGAAACACCCACATCTTCATAGAGTCAAAAACAATGGTGAAGCTCCAGGGACTCATGACACTCAGAAAAATGCAACATATTGAAAATCATGTAAATACATTTGCTCGGGTGAAATTCACCCGGCGATAGTGCTCTAGGGTTAAGATCGTCTTTTCTTCAGTTTAAAGATCAAATATATAGTTTTTAGTCCAATATGTTTGGTCTGTGATCTGTTTGAAAAGAAAGTCGGCCTTCAGAATCAGCTGATCACTTAAAAAGAGCCGACTGTGAATCTGTGGAATGAAAACAACAGACACATGTGTTTCCTGGTCATGTGACCTCCTCTGGGTCCTTGTGCTCACACTATTCCTTCCTCTGCTGGTGAATGTGTGAAACTGCATCATGTATTTGATGTAGGCAAAGTCAGCACGAGCATCAGAGAGATAAACATTAACACAGAGAATAAAAAGTCATTGATGGATATTTTCATCATTGGCAGGGAGAAGTTACATAATATAAACTGCTATGTCTTGTTTCTTTCATTTGTTTGGAGCATTAAAAACATTTTTTTTTTCTACAACCCTAACTCAATAACATTTGTTGCACTCATAAATTGTATGCAAAAATTGAGAATTCTGTAATGTAAAGAAGAAGAAGAATAAGCAAAATATTGTTTCAATAATCAAATCTTACTATATATATAAAATGATCCCTCTCACCCTACGCGGGTGGTCTCATGCGCTTTCCAAGCTCGGGTCCTCTACCAGAGGCCAGGGAGCTTGAGGGTTCTGCGCAGTATCCTTGCTGTTCCTAGGACTGCACTTTTCTGGACTGAGATGTCGGATGTAGATCCAGGGATATGTTGTAGCCACTCCTCCAGTTTGGGGGTCACGGCCCCCAGTGCACCGATCACCACGGGCACCACTGTTGCCTTCACCTTCCAAGCCTTCTCCAGCTCTTCTCTGAGCCCTTGGTATTTCTCTAGTTTCTCATGCTCCTTTCTCATAATCAAATCTTACTATATATCTATATCTATCTATCTATATATATATATATATATATATATATATATATATATATATATATATATATATATATATATATATATATATATATATATATATAAAAGATTGTTTTTTCCTAGAGGGTAATTTGAATAAATGTCACATTTATGTAGTATTTTGATATTTAAACTTGAAGTATTACATTTGAAGATATATTTGAACACATTTATGCTGGAATAACTAAATATCGTCCAAATGACGCCCACAAATGATCTGAGTTGGTGGACCTAAATGTACACACTAAAAGAGTTTACCAAGAACTTCTACTGAAGTTTATTCCAAAATGCAAATCTGCTGTGATAAAGGTTGTATAAATGTAACTGTTTACTATATTACATTAAAATTAATTTGTGCTTGGTCTTCCTGGAATAATGAAAAGTTAGGTTGAGTATGATTTTGTGTGGTGCTCATCAGTATTGTCTCACTATTTTTTGTTCCCACGTAGGATCTACAAGAGCCTCTCACAGGCTTTAAACAAAAAAAAAAAAAGAAAAAAACACTTACTTTATGTTTTAGAACAGGGGTTCTCAAACATTTTCACTCCAGGGACCCCTTATTGACTCGAAAATCTTCCAATCACTATCACTTTTCGCTCCGGTATCACATTAAAATTCGGAAATTAAAGCAAATTCTTATGGTCATTTTTACTGGTTTACTTATTTCAATTCTAAGCTATCTTTCTATTCAATATATTATATGTTTAGGATGGTAAATCACAGAAAAATGTTTTATTGAAAAAATTACCAATGTTTTGAAAAAATTTGGGGGATCCCCTACACATGGTCCAGGGACTCCCAGGGTCCCGACCCCACTTTGAGAACCACTGTTTTAGAAGAATCCTGGTTTAAGAAAATCTGCACTGATCAATGACGTTTCATATTCATGATGAGGTAAAAGAGGTAAGAATAAGAAATGAAAGTGAAAGTGCTGACAGAAGTGTTTTTATACTGGTATTTACAATGTTTTAAACTTCACAGCATCTCTGTGGTCTTTATTCAGATTGGTCACAGTTTTTCATTCAGTGTTTTTAGTTAAGTTCAGGAAGGTTCTTTTTGTTATGGCAGATTGACTTGAGGCCAAAGTTCACAGAGTTTAGGAATTCATGTTAAAAAAACAAAACAAAATGGTAATAATCAAGCTCAGACCATTACTACTCACATCATGTCAAGACAAGGTTACTTTTCAGAGTGCAGTTCTATATAAACCTGATTTAAAGATTGTGTATGTTTTATCAGAAAAGATGCAGACTCACTGCTCAGAGCAGAGTATCATAGCTCATTCAGTTCTTTTCTCTGGAAAAGCTTTGTGGAAGAAGAAAAATCTAAAGTGGAAGTTAGTGGTTCTTAAACTTTCTCCTACTTTTCCTAAGCCAAGCCACCTCTAATTGTTCAACAATGTAACCTTAAAACACATACATAGCTTTTTTATTTTATTGTTAAAGTTGACCTGAGATGTAAAATTTAAATTTTAATTTACTAAAAGTTTTGTTAAGAATGATTGCTGCATGTTTGAGTAATGTTGTACCAGGAGGTAAAGCGACCTCTTTCTTTTTCTGAGCTGTTTTACATCCATTTTGTGTTTTTTCTAAACTGTCTCGCTCCACTTGACATTCACCAACGTTGTATTTTACCCTGGAGAGACTCAGACAACAAAAGACAAGACAAGACGCTGACTAGCATGGCCAGATTAAATATAATCTGGAAATATCTTCCGCCAGAAAAGGTGCCTGGGGTCTGAACCGCAGAATGTAACAGAGAAAACACGATACGCTCTTGACTTATGCTAAGACTGCTGAAAAACTAACAATGAGCTGCTGATTGATATGTGTGGATAACCATGACACGACGAAGATCGCACAACTGAAAAAATAAGATGTTTAGCTAACGTTAGGGAAGAATTAAAGTCCATTTACACCAGTGAAAAAAGCTCCTCAGAAAGTCTTAACTTTAAGTTTGAATCTCACTATTTCAAGTTTTAATGTCATAATTTCAAAGCTTAAATCTCAAAAAGACAAGTTTTAAACTCAAAATTTCGATCTTTCAATTGTCTTTCTCTTACAGTTTACCCAGTATGTTTGGGGCATTTTTTTTTTTTCCTTTTTGCAAAGCACATACAATTTTCATGCTTAATATTCATTCAAGTATACATTTGCTCACTGTCTTTCCCTGTGAACTTAAGTAAATGCAGTATTTTGTTCATTGCAAAGCCTCCTCTGTGTTTCTTTGTGTCATATGATTTATGGTATCTGTCTCTTTCTGCCCCTTTCCCCTTTCAAATCTCAAATGAAAGCTTACTGTCTCTACATTTACTTAATTTAGTTATTCAAATGAATAACCCCATTGGATTCTGTAAGCCTGAGATGTTTTCAGTTTTGATGCAATCATGGGATTTGCTGATACATAATTGATTTTGTTTGTAGAAAACACTCGTGTAAGGGTAAGGGTAAGCTGTATTCATGTTGCCTGGAAAATCCAGACTGCCCAGTTGCCTGGAAAATCCAGTCTGCCCACCTTGTCTCTCTTTCGGAGTTCTGTAGCCGTGATTGACAGATTAAATAGCCAATCAGAGACACACATCTTCCGCCGTGCAAAATCCAACATGGCTGCTCCCAACGAAAAAGTACATGAAAAAAATATCACATGGAACTGAAAAACATCACAGATTTCTGCAGAATCAATGAGCGAAGCAAAAAACAATTTTAATGTGAGGTGAGTGAAGTTAAATTTTGGTCTAAATGACAGACGACCAATCAGCTCTTTTGTTTCATCTGTGTCACGTTAATAATCTGATTGCCCGGTACGATGTGTATTTGGTCTGAACGCAGGCGGAGGGCGTGGTGACCAGACCCACTCTTCGCAGTATGCTGAAGTGTGGGTTCTGGATCCCAGGCAAGTATTCATGCAAAGTTTCAAATTTGCTTTAAACAAGTGTCCAAACTAAATCCATCTGTATGTCTATGTTGGAGCTTTAAAGCCAAAACTAGAAGTTGAAAGTTTAAAGCGCAAATACTGATCTGGTATTTTGGCCAACCAATATGATACAGTTATAGATCATGTGTTTCTTCTAGTGATGGACAAAATGAAGGACATACTTGGAGCTTTTTCTTGTGGAAGGGGACGTCTTCAGAGCGTAATGAAGCTCAGTTTGGCTTAAGTGGTTCAGAAAGTGCTTCATTTGGGTCGAGTTGTCTTGAAGCAAAAGGGTCTGAGACACTTCACCGACCTGGAGTGGTTCATGTTGGACTTGGTTTTTACGATTGATTAAAGACTCAATGAAAAAATTAGTTTATCAATTAAAAAAAGAGAATTGTGTTCGCAAGGATGAATACATACGAGTACTTCTCACTGTGGCTGAGCATCTGCTTGGAGTGTGAAGGGTTGAGAGTTCGAGATTCGCTCAAATATCAATGTTATATGCTGTGTTTTTGTGTCAGAATTGAATAAATGCAAATATTTATTCAGTTAGGCTACGTATTATAGTGTTGGTTTATTTTCAATCAAATCAGTTTTATTTGTTCACGACAGTTTCATTCTACATGCATTACACTTTTTTACCACAAGACAGTGCAGAGGAGCAAAGGAAACACTTCTGTGAAGTATTGACTGATGTTTTGGTTCACTTGGCAAATGGTTCGAGTCGACACTGAAGCTTCATTTGCCCAGCACTAGTTTCTTTAATTAAATAAATCACCAGGCAATCACACCTGTTCCCGTGGAGATAGTAATAAATTCCTATGTTACAACACTAAAGCAAAAAAAAAAGAAAAAAAAAAGAGAGAGGGAGGTAATCCTATCTAAAAACTAAACTTAGTTTTAATCCAAATTTCAGATGAAGAAAAAATATATAGTTACAAAAACAAAAAACTCTTTCTGCACATTAAGTTAAGCTAATATGATGGAAAAAGAGTGGTTGGCTGCTCTTTGGCTGACTCTCTGAAACACTGAGCTCTTTTTTGATTTTTAGCTCAGTTTTTATCAGGACAACTTTGGACTTCAACCAACCTTCAGCCTGCGTTCCAGTGGTACTCAGACTTGTTCCGACTTGTAAATTCCCACTGGAACACTCGAAGAGACAGAAAATCGAACATGGCAGCGCTCTGCGTTTTGAGAAAGATAAACCTCCGACAGCTTCACAGCTGGTCATACCTGTGTTGTTGTCTCTTTAGTTTGTCTCTACAGTTGACTGTCTTCTGTCTTCCACTACATGCATCTGCGCTCCGCTCCGCTCCGCCTCCAAAAGTTGCTGCAGACCCCTCGCCCACTGTCTCCGCTCCAGTCCGCTCCGCAGGGCTGCGTTGCCCCGAGGAGTTCAAGAAGAGCATGCGCCAAAAACACCAGTTTGTGAAATAAAAGTCCCCGTTGAACATCAAATAACTATATCAGGAGCACAGACGACTCCTGTGTTTCACGTGATCACAACAGAAGGACGTGTTTTCTTCCTCCACTGAGGGTAAAGAGGCTGTTACGAGCACGAACTCAATAACGTTGTCCTGTTTATGTATCAGTGACATAGTCTGTAGTGAACAGTCTGCTGTGTCCAAATATCAAAGAAACTTTATGTAAAACTACGAACTTTTCGTTATCTGATCAAATCAAAGTACAAGCGGAGTGATTTTACTTTGTAATTTCGGACATAGTTCACTTTCTTTTTCCTGTTTGGTGCGTTTTGATTGGCGGAGATTGACTTGGCCGGACTCGGGTTGAGAAGAAAATAGCCTTGATCTGTATTTTGGTCGTACGCTGAGGCGGAGCCCTGCGCAGATAGATGTGGAACGATCTTCATTCATTAAAACAGCTACGCAGTTGATCCGGCAGTCGGAACGGAGCGGAGCGGAGATGCATGTAGTGGGATAAGCCCGTAAGGTATTCACTTTATGTTGTTAGACCAATTAGATTTTTTAATTTTGCATTTACTCATTCTATTTACTACCATTTGATTTTTTACATACAATTACAACATTTCAATTAAAATTCAATTACATTTATTTGTACAGCCCAAAATCACAACAACAGTTATCTCAGAGTTCACATGATTGTTGATTTCACAAACACAATTGTCAGACAATCAAACAATGAAACATTTGGTCAACACCAACAGAAACATTAGAAAATCATAAAGTCCTCCAAAAATACAGAAGCAAATTGTTCAACAACAAACAGTCAGCACAGCAGGCTCCAGTTTTCATGAGCATTGCCTCCTACAGATCTTTGGGGAATAAAGGTTGTTGGAATAGGCTGTAGGGATGTAACAATATTGGTAAGATTGTGATACCAAAAATATCTTATAATCGATATATAACAGACTCCGAATGGTAAAAATAAAAGAATGTCTGGAAAATGTTGCTTTACTGTTTATTATTGTTAGCATAATGTCAATATCATGGACCCTCTGTAATATTGTGATAAATTTTCTATTGTGAGCTTCAAATTAAAAAGAACATAGTAACGTGACAATTGTATATTGTTACATCCCTAATAGACTGTGGGCTGTTTGATAACTTTGAGATTGTGTCATTAAAGTTGGGGTAACTGACTTTTTAGTAACCTTTGTGCTTTCCACTGAAGTATATGATCTATGCAGCACTTTGGGAAAAAACAAGATCACTGAACAGAATACAGTAATGAAGGACTTTAGTTCTAACCAAGAACCAAATGCTGCGCTCTGACTGGCTGTGCATGGGGTGGTTGCTACAGTTTCACTTTGCTGTTTGTAAAAAGTGTTTTTAAGCCAAAAATGCAACCAAAATGAACACATGTTGATATTAAACATGTGGCGAAGGGAGAGGAAGTTGTCAGATTTAAAACCTCAATTGTGTGTGTAGTGTAAAAATACTTTCAGCTGTAACCACTGAGGCAGGTTGAGTCTGTGAGCTTAGATGAATCCACTGATGAGTCGGTGAGCACGAAGGCAGATGGTAAGCTGTTGGAAAAAAGAAGTTATTTTAAAAATTGCTAATTTATTGGGAGCATTTAATACGCGACACCGCTGGAGAATGAAGTGGGTGAATAGTGGGTAAGACTGCTTGATTATGATAAAAATAATAATCCCAATTTTTTTTAAATAGAATTGAAATCACAATTATCCAAGTGATTATTTGCTCTAAGAGAGCACAGAGCCTTAGTGCGTGTCAATATGCAGAAAGCGAACAGATAAAAGAAAATAGGTGATAATTCACATAGATAGACTGTTGGAAATGCATTTTACAAATGTATTAAACCACCTGGAAGCTACTTTTCCAATTCAAGAAAATACATGAGCTCTTATCAACACACTTATAAGTTACGAATATTTTTTTGTGAACGATTACAGCAATAATCATAATTAAAATTGCACAGCTCTAGTGGTGGGGATGATTTTGAAAAGGAAACTACATTTCTAACATGAGTAAAAGCTCACTCAAGTGAATTTTGCATAAAATGGGACCTTTAATTATGATTTGTGATTATTACTATTTTCATACTCACTGAGCAGCCCTGCATAAAAGTTCAGATATTTATGCATTTCAGACTCAAATGTTAAAGTATAGTTTTAAAATGAGAAAACCGTTTCTATGAAACCTTGCAAATCTTTGTTGATGCGTGTATGTGTTTGTGTGTGAGCTACTTAGAGGTCGATCTTACTGAAGGAAAATAATTTTGTTTGAGAGAACGTTATTAGAAGTTACAATGTTCTTGCACATTAATCAAAACATGTAAAAAAAATGACCTGCTTTGTTGGAAGGCACCAGGTGATGGCAGGTGAGCGACTCAGCCTGAATGGGTCCACAGAAGAGGGTGAGAGAGTAGGGGTCAGCTGCAGGTCAGCTGTTGACAAAAAGGACAAGTCAGTATGTGCAGACTAAAACATATGGAAAGCATAATTTAATAAGCTTCAGTTTATAGGGTTAATTCATTTTTATTTTATTTATTATCATTCACTGCTTATTTTAGCTTGTTTTATCTACTGGCAGAGCCTCCCTAATTTGGCATTTCAGTATTCAGAGTTTTTAAGTTGAGCTGCATAATCTGGACTTATTTATTATCAGTGGCGGCTGATGACAACTTTGACCGGAGGGGCTACATAACCGCAGCACCAACTCACCAAACAAACACTATCATCTTACATCTTCTACAAATGAAGAAATACAGCCAGTAATCAGCGTTTGAGAAAGACTTTTTTCCTCCAAGCAGCTCAAAAGCATCAACACAAAGACACGTGTGTGTCAGATGTGTCCACAACAACAACAGCAACAACAACACAGGGCAAGTGCCTTTGTGCACAGACACGAGCCAAACGACATATTTACCAAACTCGCACTGTTATTTAGACATTACAAATATGTGGATGCCATACAACTGCACTTATACACACTTATGAAACCGGAAAAATATATAAAAATAGCTGCACTCACATGAGAAGAAAAAGTTGTCATCGGCATTCACCAAACTCACCTAACTCAGGTCTTTTCATGGCTCTGTAAACTCCAAACTCACAAGGCTTGTCTTCTGCTGTCGTTAGTTTTTACTTCCATCACAAAAATTCGCCAATAAAAGAAAATATATTCCTAAAACCGGCTTGTCTGTTGTATTCTCCGTGTTCATGCTCTGGGAAGACGCTGTACACAGCACATGACGATTCTGAACCAATGAGAATCTTAGACCCGCCCACTGCTGCTTGTGATTGGTCAAACTAACTGTCAATCTCTTTTAGGAGCCAATGATGTGTTTCGGACTAATTAGAATTAGCCCTCCTTCTGAACTTTACAAACGTGCAACAGAAAACAGGGGCGGGACAAGCACCTGTCAATCATCTCCATAGACTCCAGCAGTTTGGACTGAGCTGCTGCGGACTAACGAAAAATAGCCCTGCTTGCCTTTTTTAGGATGTTTTCAGCAGAACTAACATAATTCAATTATGAAACTATGATAGCAACACAACAACTCATAGTAATACGTTTAAGAATTGTATTTTTATTAATAATTATTTTAGTTATAACCACATTTTCTTTCCTGAAATGACAGGGAGGGCTTAGCCCACCTAGCCCATTGATACCAGCCATCCCTGTTTATTATTATTATTATTATTATTATTATTATTATTATTATTATTATTATTATTATTATTATTATTAATTTTTATTTTTTTGACTAGTTTTGGAATTTATGTTTTCACACTTAAATTCTGTTCAATGTTAATAGTTTGTCATTGAACTGACAATTTATTATGTTTGAAGAGATCTAAGCTACATCATTACTCAAATTGTTTTGGGGCAGAAAATCACAGAATGTATATAGTTTATACATATAGTTTATGGAGGACTAAAAATTACTAAATTAAAAATTAATACAAGTAAATATAAAATAGAATAAATGCTAAAATAAATACATACATTTAATTTGTAAATATGGTTTTTTTTTATACACCAATGACCTTCTTTAGCCATTTTAATCTTGTACAATGATAAGTGTATACCTATAGTATTCTCTGCGCTATGTGCTACGACGCCTCTTATCAGAGGTCCATGTGCGCTATTGACGCTAACACTCGAGGCCAGCGCTCGTCACCTGATAGATCCAAAACAATACCGATCCATCATGGGGACGTAGGCTCTCCGCCCCTAGCTTGACCGAGCATTATATAAGCCGCTGGTTCCATCTACTCGCCTCGACACGCACTATCTTTTCATCTTCCAGCACTTTAGAACGTATCGTCTTGAGCCAATGTTCAATTAGAGCGATTTTACCTTATCTCTAACAACAGATTATTGGATTATTGCTCAACGTACTACAATCATAATCATCTGATATTTAATGCCTATTGTCTCCCTCCGGTCCTCGAGTTCGATGCACGTGTCTATCGGCAAGCAATGTGAGTTATCATTCTTGTCCCCTCTCGTAGATGGACCTGAATCACGCGTCTGTTTCCTGCTGCTCACCTTTCAGATACGTTTCAAAGCCACGGTGGCGATATACACCAGTGCACTAGGACTGCCCGTGTGTACTGCTCCTCTCATTCTATATCCCAGGCAAGAGACATTATATTCTGAGAGCTAGACACAGTCATAGTTAGGCACTTCATTGGCAGCCCCGAATTCCCGCTGATTCACTACGCATCTCTTCCTGTTCCAGACCCCGGATCTGTTCCGAGGGGAAAGACGCGTTGGCTCTTCAAATAAGTTCTGCTTCTTACTTTCTACCTGTGGTCCGCCCTGCAGACCTCGCCAAGTCAAAGACTTCTCTCAGCCGCTCCTCCTTCTCTCCGCATTGTCCCCAAAATAAAATGGCACGTACTCTATC